>VMOF01000013.1:26297090-26317487 GCA_011764245.1 Trialeurodes vaporariorum
CGATGTTTTTGTGGACGTGGAGGCACTCAAAGAACTAATAGAAATGTTTCCTAAGCTTGACCAAAAAGAGATGTGGCACTATCACGATGGAGAGGAACTCCTCGACAACATTTGAATAACGGGCTTTTGAAAGGCATTGTTGAATTTTTATGGCCATACTGTAATTTTGATCAAGATGATAATGTTTAATTTAAATTAATAAAATTTTATAATAAATTTCTTTTGAGTTTTATTTAAAAAAATCTGCTTTGAAAAAAATATCCTACTGGGGTTTTTGAAAAAAAAAAAAAAAAAAAAAAAAAAAAAAAAAAAAAATGATATTCACTGCCTGTTGTATGAAATTTGAAAAAAATATATATGATGGACACACATGAATAACACTGAGAATAAAAAGATATAATATAATGTTGAAATATTTCTTACCTGTGACACACACTTTATATTTAACAACAAAACAACAATAATCACGAAGATTTACTTGGAGTTTTACTTTAAGAGCTTGTTTCAGTTAGCACTAGGGAGAAAACAATGATTCTCACTTTATACTTTAAAACCAGAGAACACTAGGGAGAAGGCACTTGTACTCAGTAGTCAGGAGTAATCGAAGACTGATTTTGAAAATATGATTTATTTGAGAAGAAAACTATGAGAGCTCATCACTCCCACCCCTTTCTTAATATTTGTCAATGTTAATTAAGGTTTGACCACTACCCCTAACTTCCTGTTGCCAGATTTATGCGAAAAATCGGCAAAAATCAGTGTAAATGTCCTGAATTGCCAAATTTCTTCTATAAAGTTTAGAAAACTTATATAAATCCAGTTTCATATATAATCTTACTTACCTTATCCTTGTTATTTTTTTTCGCCCTCCATCTTCCATTATGTTGACATTTTTTTCCCCCACTTCAAAAGTAATATTAATCACTTCACTTCACGCTTTTTCGATTTGTTATCAATAATTTCCATTTTCAGTGATAACATATTATACTTACCACGATAACCGCATTTATATTGACAGAGGCGGATGCGCTTCTAAAAGGGGCATGGTTATGCAACCAGCAATACACATACTCAAGGTATAAAAAACTCCTTCAATTGCCTTTGATGCAATTCCACATCAGACATATTGGTGGGGGTTACAGCCCCTTGTTTTTTCTAAGTTATGCAAATTGTAAGACATCTCCGGTTTGGTTATTCACCGGATACGTGTGCGCACCGAGGATCGAATCAATTTAATCCTCTTGAAAATGCACAACGACAACCCTGTAACATATCAAGCAAAGTCCGAGAAAAACACTCGTGAATCTTCACCCCCTCTCCTACGATCGTGTTGCACTGGTACATGGTGCGCGGTAAAGAGGGAAGGGGTTGGAAATCTTACTCATAATATCGAATGCGGTGATTCAACGGTGGTCATCTTCGGTTATACAATGCGCTGTAGGTAAGAGGAGGCACGGGTGTAGGAGGGTGGGAGCGGTGCATGGCACGCGTAACGGTGTATAGGTTGATGGATGCGGGGATGCAGGGGTGAAGGGATGCAACGGTGTATCAGTCACCAGTATGGAGCGGGGTGAGGAGGGTAGGGAGAAAGTCTTAGCACTCGTGTAACGGAGTGTAGGGTTGCGGGGGTGCGGGGGTGCAACGGAGTAGCGAGTAGGTTGCGGGGGTGCGGGGATGCAACGGTGTATCGGCCGTCGGAGGAAGGGGCGAGGGGTAGCGACAATGTGTCGTCCAAGAAGATGATGTTAGGTCAGGTGTGATCAAGTGGCAGTAATTAATTAGGGTAATTAGTCCACCGAAAATACGCGCGAAAAATTCCTGGAAATTAGGTCATTAATGGTCACCGGGCCGGACCGCCCCTATTACTACTCCGGTGGAATCAGCGGTGAATTGAAAACTGCCTTTAAAAATGATACACACGAAGCGGCCGCTCTGCAGTGATGCAATCCTTCGCAGTGAGTTATTTTCCTGAGGTGGTACGTGCAACTAGGCAAAAAAAAAAAAAAAAAAAATAATAAAAAAAAATCCTCCATTTATATCTATATTAACAACCAATCGATTGCTCGTGAATTAAGCGCTGCGCTGCTTCAATATATCAATCAATAATCGACTATTTTACATTGAATCAAATGGAGGAGAGGCACTTATGTCAAATGGCGCGAGCTACCACTGAGGTTTTTGCTCTTTTAATGTGCGTAAAATCAGAATGATCAAGGCAGAGGCGGTGCGTGTAATGTTGCTTTTAACCCATTTAAAGTCGTGAAAAAGGTCGAAATATTCGTGGTATACAGTGCACTTCCTCGAGTCGACTTCTTACATGGGTTTAAATGGACGGAAAGCAGCGTTGTCAGATTCCAAGCATCGCTACTGGATCAAGGTTAGTGATTGAAATTACACTCAAAGAAGTACTTTGAAAACTGTTCAAAATAACGTGATGTTTCTCTTAAAACTTGAGTTCTTACATAAAAGGGCGGTTCTACGATAGTAAGACTTTCAATTCGTTGACGTCGAGACCAGAATTTCTTGAACAAATTAAGTGGAAAAAGTGCCATTGTATAAAGAAATAATATTTCATTTTTGTCAAGATAATTGGGAGAAAGGGTGATTGAAATTGGAGTGATAGAAAATATAAACAAATTAATTCTCGTATCTTTTATGTTTTTGTGTTTTGGATACTAAATCACCGAAAATTGTAAAACCCTCAAAAATACAAACCCTCTCCTCTTACAGCTAACAATATAATCAGCTGAGACAGGGCCGGATTTAGGTTGCGGGGGGCGCCGGGGTGGCGGACCTTTGGTGGGGGCCCCCCTCCCGGTAAATCTTAGGAATAATAAATTATTAAGTCCCTACTTTTAAAGGCATATCGAGTAAAAGAAGTAAATTATTACCCTGATAAAAAAATCGTCAATAATTTCTAAAGTTTCGTTTTTATTTTTTAATGCTTCTTTATTTTTTTAATGGTTATTTTTAAAAAAGCTTCACTTTCAACATTGCCGGACTGTTACAGTATTATAATGATAGAAAAAAGGAAGTTCATCAACATAAAAAAAAGGACCTGCTATGTGGTGGGGGCCCCTTTGTGGTGGGGGCCCCGGGGCGCGCGCCCTGGTCGCCCCGCATTAAATCCGGCCCTGAGCTGAGAGAGAGAAACATCGAAGCTTCACGATTTTTCCTCGTTTGGGTCCCTAGGTTTACTGAGACCCATGAAACCAAACCGCGAACAAGATCCTCAGGGTAATCTATATCGAAATCGGTTCTGGTCCACAAAAAATCGGATGTCTCAGATTAACCTCGATGAGTTGCACAATGCACAATGCACGACCGAAATCTCTATTGTTGCGTGCCCGGCCTGCTCTCCTATTGCAAATCATTGGCGGATCCAGGAATCTCCTTTTCATTCTCGACTGTGTGTGATAAGGGGTCTCTCCACCTGCGAATTTGAAAGCGCGAATAGGCTGCTTGAGCCAATGGGCTTCTTTATTGTCGATACGTTGGATTCGACCTAATCGACTTCAAGGCAGCTCATTGGCTCAATCAGTTTATTCGCGCTTTTGAATTCGCAGGTGGAGAGACCCCTTCAATCTTCATCTCATTCCTAGTCGTATTCTCAATTATCTTATCTTATTATTTCAATTCACATCCGATGCATATTCTCAGGGGCGGACTGGGACAAAAGGGCCCGGGGTGCTGGGGGCCCGGGATTTGGGTATAGAGGCCCGCACAAGGTACTGGCTCAGAGGGGAGGGGAGTGGACATGGAGGGGCCCGGGGTGCTGCAGCACCCCGGCACCCCAGCCCAGTCCGCCCCTGCATATTCTCACTCTCGCCACCAGTGGCATACGCTACGCAGGCTTTTTTTGGGAAGGGCTTGCACAGTTGCACTGATGAGCGTTTGAACGAAAATTACACCCCCTTCCCCTCCATTCCAAAAAAATCGGAGGTCGGGGGGGGCGGCTTTAGCCCCCTTAGTCCCTCCCCGTGTACGCCACTGCTCGCCACTGACTCTGATTCTAATTCCGTTCTCTCATTCTAATTTTACTATCATTTTGAGTTGCACTCGAGTTACTCATTTTTGGTCGCACAAACCGATCCGCCCAACAACAAAATCTCTTCATTAGATATTAGTTCTTTACATAAATCCAAAAAAGTCCCGGTTTCTCATCAAAAGCAACCTCCAAACTCTGGGTGCAAAACAGCACATAATCAGCGTATCATAATGCTACGAATTGGAATGTTAAATCCATTGTCACACTTACGATCTTGATCGGACAAACAGACGGAGAGAAATCCGTGCCGACGTAAACTTCAGCTGGAACCACGTCCTAAAAGGCTACGCAACCAGTTTCAAGTTTATTACAACAATGAATGAACGGTTGTTGCTGTCATGAATGAAAACACTCACTAGAGTGGCACTTTCACTAATACTCACACTTACAATATACGCGTCCGCAATAGCAAAAGAATGGTACAGAATTTCTTTTACTTTTTTACATAAGAGTCAAAAACACTTACTTACAGGTTGTCACTTATAGAAGATCCGACAGGCAGAGAGAGAGAGAGAGAAACAAAACAAACAACAGGTGACACAGCTTGCGCTGGAACCACGCATTCACGCACGGTACCGCGATCTGTTGTCAATGTCGTAGAATCATGAATGAAAAATTGTAGTACATGTGTGACACTTGCACTTCACACACTCGCAGAAACGGGATTTTTAAAACGTGCTTATCGATGGAGGAGCCGGGATTGGGAACCGAACCGAGTAAACTGACGTCAGGACAACGGGAATGGAGGAGGAAACGTCGGACCGCGAAGCGGACGTGGAATGATGGGTTCGGAACAACATTCCCGAAGAAACTGAAGACCGCGGACTGAATCACGGCCGAGCGACGGCACCCACCGTTGCATCGGCTGCTCTGCGGTGCTGAGCTTGTTGATCGATGAACGAATCATTCGATCGAACGACTCAGTAAATCGAACGAGTCGAGTCGTTGACTCCAGAGATTACTAAGCTAAAGAGTTATGGCAAGTCCTACCCCCGCCATATTAGAAAACCGTTAATCGACATTTCGTAAAAAAAAAACGCCTTCAAATAGGCCGTGATACAATACGGCGTACCACCGGGTGGCCCATTTTTCGTAAACATTGCTATAACTGCTGTTAGTGGAAATAAATTCGAGGCACTCACTTTTCTGAATTTTGTTACTTTACAAACACGTTGACAAAATGGAAAATGTCAAGGGAAAAATTTAACCACTAAAATAACCACTAAAACTTTAATCAAAAGTAATTTACAGGCAGCCGAACGCACTTCGGTTACTTTCAGAATTGTTTACAAAAATTGTCCACCAGATCGTATGCCAGTTTGCCTACTTCGTAGAAGTCGATTAACAGTTTTGAGCAGTTCTGCCATATCTCTGTAGCTTAGTAATCTCTGGTTGACTCAAATCGTTTGGTGAACTGAACGACGCGACGAATCGTTGGTTCGAACCAACGAGCTATAGGTAGCGTTCTAGAATTCATCCCTTCATTGTCTCGATGCAGAAAAGATTATGGATAGCAGCACTTTTCAATATACATAAATATACTTAGAAATTCCAATTTCTCGTATAATCAATGGCATTTTTCAATTCACCGATGATTCCACCGGTTGAGAAAAGATCACAGAGTTCAGTTCAGTGTATAACTGTACTGCGCGAAAATACTCTGATCTGTAATCTTTTCTCGATCGGTGGAAGCGCCGTTAATTAATTAAAGTATCCGCAAGTTTTTAAATTCATCGACGACTCCACCACCGGTTGGAAAAAAATTACAGATGCGAGTATTTTCGTGCAGAACAGTTATACACTGAACTGAACTCTGTTATCTTTTCCCAACCGATGGAATCATCGGTGAAATCAAAAATTCCATTAATTATACGCAAAACGGCAGCTCTGGATATAACATCACAGGCAGTGGCGTACACAGGATTTTTCTTGGGAGGGGCTCGTACTGGTGAGCGTTTGAAGGAAAATTGTTCCCCCCTTCCCCTCCACCCCCAAAAATCGGAGGTCTGGGGGGGGGGGGCAGTAAATGGTTGAATTTTAGAACGCTACCACAGCGATGTGATATTGAAACTTCACGAAGGTAGCCTCGATGGACGTTTTTCACACAGGCTCGGTTTGTTTGCCTCATATTTTTTAACCTTTAATTTAAAAACAAAACAAACAAAAAACAAAAAAAAAATGTGACGAATACATTTGAAATTGGTAAAAACGAAAGTGGAGAGTGATTTAGAGAGGCTATATCTGGACACAGAAATCGATCCAGCTGTTTCTTCGGGAAGGATTTGCACCAATTAGCTATAACTTTAGAGTGGCACATCAAGGAACGTTGAACGCTGGCTCATTGTTGTCACCTAGGGCGCCGCCATCTTGCCGTAAAAGTCGATTTTGAGGTTAAATTTTGTTGGTTGTTTCCGGTCGTTTCGTAAACAAACTCGGCATCGCCGGAAACGGCCTTCAACATTTAACCTCAAACCTTGGAATCTGCCGTCCAAATTCCCGCGAAATTCCGAACGACCTACAAGATTTAACCTCAAACCTTGGAATCTGCCGTCCAAATTCCGCTTTTTCCCGGGATTCCTTCTACCCTGTGTGGCACAAGGTGGACCAGCCCGGTGCCACTCTAAAGTTATAGCTCATTGATTCAGACAAATTATACCAAATTAGAATATTTGGACCCTCCCCCCCCCCTCCAATTCCTCGCCGCGCCACTGGAGCCAATCAGATTCCTGGATTTTAAAATTACCGCTGAACACTACAATATTCCGTAGTGCTTATTCAGTTATTTTCTATTGACTGTGGTTAATTTGTAAGGACAGTCAAGCGAAGGAAGTGAATAAATCACCTGCACTGGGTCTTTCTATTGAGCTGAATCGAAAGAACTGAATCCTTCTGCGGGACATCTTTACCCGCAGACAAACACCATGAGCGCCAGCCGCGTCTATGAGAGGAGGGCTGACCCCGACTCCAACCGCGGTGGCTGCGGACAAGGCATCAGGCCCCCCTCTCAACCACCACCAACCACCACCACCCCCCCCCCCCCCCACCTCCGATGGGCACCCACGATCCGGAGGAGCATATACCTGAACAACGGTCACGTGACCTGTTACGCTATTACGCAATCTGCCAGTCGTTCTCAAACGCTCTCTTAAGCTGGGCCCACACTATACCGTCTCCGTCACCGTCTCCGTCACCGTCCCGGGACGGTGACGGAGACGGAGACGGTGGTGCAGCGCACACTATACCGTCCGCGCTTTTTCTGCCCGCCGCCGCGCCGCGCCAGAGAAGTTCTTGCTCTTCAGTTTTCAGTGTCTTCCTTGTGGTTGTCGGAGGAATAATTATTTTGGTTTTAATTTTAACATGAGTGAATCAAGCAGTAATGAAGAAATGTTAGTTCTTGCTGCCCTCCTGGAGGAGGAGGAGGAGGACGAAGGGGTAGATTGACGGTTCTGGGTGCACCCCACCCCATCCTAACGAGAAGAGAAAATCATGGCGAATTTCACGTTCTGTTTCCCGAACTTCGACAAGACGGGCAGAAATTCTATGAATATTTTAGAATGTCGTCGGAAAAGTTTGATGAGCTGGCTGATCTTGTGAGTCTTGTGAGTCGGGACATTGAAAAAAAAACATACAACATTTCGGAATGCCATTTCTCCAAAAGAACGGCTCGCTGTTACTTTGAAGTAAGTAAATAATGGATATAAATATGTAAAATAAATATTTTGAGCAATAAACACTAGATCTTTACACCCGAAAGTCACTGTAAACACTGAGGAGACGGTTCCGTCTTCCGTCACGGGTTGCTATTTTTTCAACGACACCGTCACCGTCACCGCCCCGTCCGTCCGCGCGACAGGACGGAACCGTGTAGTGTGCGCTTCTTCATTTGTTTCAGTGGCGCGCAAGGCTTCCGTCTCCGTCACCGTCCCGGGACGGTGACGGAGACGGTGGACGGAGACGGTATAGTGTGGGCCCAGCTTTACCCTTCCGTACACTGCAGCTCCATTTCATTTACATTTTGTTTCTCCTATGCCTATGACTGAAAATAGGGGGGGGGGGACGGTTTCATAAATCGGTCATTGCATGCGACCTGCAGTTAGCATAGTGACGCATATAGGATCCCTCTCTCTCTCTCTCTCTCTCTCTCTCTCTCTCTCTCTCTCTCTCTCTCTCTCTCTCTCTCTCTCCTCTCTCACTCTCTCTCCCTCTCACTCTCTCTCTCTCTCTCCTCCTCTCTCTCTCTCTCTCTCCTCTCTCCTCTCCTCTCTCCTCTCTCTCTCCTCTCTCCTCTCTCTCTCTCTCTCTCTCTCTCTCCTCTCTCTCTCTCCTCTCTCTCTCTCCCCTTTTTCCTATCTCTTTCAATTTAGATTCAAATGTTGGGAGAGAATGGACAAAAGTCATCTGATAGTCTCTAGTTGATTTTTCTAAATTGATTAATCAAATGGATCAAAAGGGAGAGAGAGAGAGAGAGAGAGAGAGAGAGAGAGAGAGAGAGAGAGAGAGAGATGATGATGATCCGTTTTTTTATTGGAAAAAATAAGTAATGCTAATAACATACAGGGTGTTTTTTTTTATCTCCCCCCCCTGGTTTTTTTTCTTGCTAATTGATATAAAATGTTGCGGTTTGGACCATTCTTCATCATTTTGGCTGAATTTTCCTTTCTTGGGGTGGAAACCCCCCCAGCCCCCCCTAGGGGGCCCCAGGGGTGCTATCTCAAAAATTTTAAATGACAACCCCTATCTTGTGATACATTGTTCAAAAGGGCGTAAAATTCTAAGACTTCCGGCGCAAACCGGAAGTTGATTTCATTTTTCGTTTTCGATGTATCGAATTTCATAGTTCGATTTGGACCCATTTTCAAAAAATCATTACTCCACTTTGAAAAGTCGGAATTAAAAACACTATGGGTCAAAAATACTGTAAATAGCAAGCCCTTTTCAGATAACAAAATAGTTTTGACATAAAATTAGTCCAAATTTGAATTTAAAGCCCCAAATTTTTTTTAAAAATTTTGCCCCTAAAAGGGGCTATCTTGAAAATTCCCTTCGGCGACCCTTATTGAATGATACGTCGATCAAAAAAGCATACAAAACTGAACATTTTGGCGCAATCCGGATATCGATATCGTTTTTCGTATTCCAGATATCGAATATTAAAAGTTCAACTTTCGCCTATCTTAAAAATTCGATATCTCGAATACGAAAAACGATATCGATATCCGGATTGCGCCAAAATGTTCAGTTTTTTATGCTTTTTTGATCGACGTATCATTCAATAAGGGTCGCCGAAGGGAATTTTCAAGATAGCCCCTTTTAGGAGCAAAATTTTTAAAAAAATTTGGGGCTTTAAAATCAAATTTGGACTAATTTTATGTCAAAACTATTTTGTTATCTGAAAAGGGCTTGCTATTTACAGTATTTTTGACCCATAGTGTTTTTAATTCCGACTTTTCAAAGTGGAGTAATAATTTTTTGAAAATGGGTCCAAATCGAACTTTGAAATTCGATATATCGAAAACGAAAAACGACATCAATTTCCGGTTTGCGCCGAAAGTCTTAGAATTTTACGTCCTTTTGAACAACGTATCACAAGATAGGGGTTGCCATTTGAAATTTTTGAGATAGCCCACCTGGTGGCCCCCCTAGGGGACTGGGGGGGGGAGGTTCGACCCCCAAAAAAAAGGAAATTCAGCCAAAATGATGAAGAATGGTCCAAACCGCAACATTTTATCTCAATTAGCAAGAAAAAAAAACAAGGGGGGTGGAGATAAAAAAACACCCTGTATGTAAAATAAGAAAGAAAGCATACAGTTTACAGAGACAGAGAGAGACTGAGAGAGGGAGAGAGGGACAACATTTCTTTGCCTTATAGTATTACATTAACAAACTAAAATATGAAGAAAAAAGAAACTTTAATAATGTGTTAGACTATGGCTAGGAGAGCAAGTTAGGGCTACAAAGCCCTCTCTTGGATCCCTCTCTTAGGCTATGAAGGGAGAGGGAGAGAGAGAGAGAGAGAGAGGCTTCACTTCCAGGATGAGTTAGCCAGAGCTGCCGTTTTGCGTATATGATTAATGGCAATTTTCAATTCACCGATGATTCTACCGGTTGAAAAAAGATTATACATTTGAGTTCAGTGTATGACTGTAATGCACGAAAATACTCGCACCTGTAATCTTTTCTCAACCGGTGGAGTCGTCGATGATTTTAAAAAAGAAGAGGATATTTTAATAAATAAACGGCTTTTACACCGATTGAGAAAATACTACAGATCAGAGTATTTTCGTTCAGTACAGTCATAAACTGACCTGAGCTGTGTAATCTTTTCTCGACCTGTGGATTCATCGGTGAATTGAAAAATGGCATTAATTGTACGCAAAACGGCAGCTCTGGAGTTAGCACAAAGGATATGGTGTCGAGTCGGTGCTTATAGACCGAGAGCCAGCATCCAAAAATTCAACCGGAAAGTACTAAATTTGCGACGTACTTTTTTCCACTCCTTTAACGCCCCAGAACCAGATCGGCCGGTCTGGCAGTCTGAAGCGGGGGAATCAAAATTTACAGAGAATTAAATTTCGAAAAAATTGCACTCATTTCTACCGGAAAGTACTATGAACGAAACCTAACTTTTCAACAGAAAATGTCCCACATTCATTTCTCGCGGTCTGGCACTCTTGGTCGGGGGAATATGGCTGCCAGACAGGATCAAATCTCGAAAAAGTTGCTCAAAATTTAACCTGAAAGTACCATGGATGAAACAAGTCTCATTTTTTAGGGAATCTAATGCTGGATCGATTGAACTCGGTCTAGCAGTCGAAAGCCGGGGGGAAAAGGACTGCCAGACCAAATTTTCTGTGAAGAAAATCGCAATTTTTGCATGTCTGAGACGCATAATATGTAACGGAGAATTTCTTCAAACAGTATTTTCTCACATAATTGAGTTCGATAGTAACAAGACGTTTCAAATTGAGAGTTGGCTTGAGTTTAAGAGGGGGAAGCCTAACCGTCAAAGTGTCTATGTTTGAAACAGTGCTCCCTGATCGGGCAAAAAAAGATGCACAATTAACAATAAATTATATAGAAAATTTGTATCCTTTATGCCAAGTCTGGCAGCACTGATTTTGAACGATACGCGCCCTTTTTGAGTAGTTCCGCATGGAATATGAGCAGTAAATCTTTCCGTACACCGCAAAAACGACGATGTTTCACAAGGAGTCAACGGCGTTTATGCCGTTTTTGCACGGCATGACAGCAGTGTTTCTTTACAACTTCAGTCAATGTGTCTGTAACACAAACAGAATATTCAACGTCTTCGGTGATCAACCTCAAAGAGATATTCGTGTAAGAACATGCTTTGAAGGCAGCAATAGCAGGTAATAGTCGATTGTATCAATTGTGTATGCTGTATGGCCAAAGTCCAAGCCGATGAGCAGGGGTGCCCCCGGACCCGGTGCCCTCCCCCATAGGTACCGTACGAGCTACCCCCCCCCCGGAAGGTTCGAGGCAAATCCCCCCAGGAGAATGGGGGGTTCCTCCCCCGACATTTTTTTGAAATTTGACCCTCTACAGTACGTTGGAGGATATTGAAGTGGGGATGGGGTATAGGGAGCATGGGGTACTCTGACAGAGAAGAGGAGTTCGTGGGACCTTTCCTGGAAAATTGTTAGGATTTTGACTTTTTAGAAAACCAATTTTGGAGTCTCCAAAGAAATGAATTTCTAATTGTGCACACATGGAATTTTTATGAAAATTTGACCTTTCAGCATTCGTTTTTGGAGCTTTTTACGTCAAGAAGGGGGGGGGGTAGATAAAGGGAAGAAGAGGGTTTGAGGGGGGTGTAAGTTTGAGATGAGAAATGGATTGGGGGAGGGATGTGTAGATCGGGTTGAGGAAAAGTTTGGGGGGGGGGAGCAATGTGGATAGTACAGATGGACTTGGGGGGGGGGGGCTTGTATAAAGGGTCGGAGAATTTAGGGGGGAGAGTATAGATGGTGGAAAAGGAGATAGGAACTGAGAATTTGTGAAGCTACAGTGACGAGAAAACGTTCATCGGTAAGTGAAGATACTGATTTTCTCAAAGAAGGAAAAAAAAACTCCCCCCCCCCCAAACTTCGACGTATACGAGCTGTTCGTATGATTTCTATTACGTGGGCACCCTTGCCGATGAGGGTTGAGGAAGACCGCAAGAAGAATGGGTGTATTGTGCACTGCACGTAAGTACTTTACTTGTTGCGGCGCGGCGCGAATACAGTGGTGGGTATGAGGGAGGGAGGGGTAGGAGGATTATTATTTTTGTGTGTTATTTGTTGTTATTTTGCAAAAATATGATTGTAAGAAGTGAAAACAATTTCCCAATTTGGTTTTTTTCTCAACCGACTGGATATTTTGGGTCGAAAATATTATTTTCCCTCCAGTCAGTTTCAGTTTCGTCCCAGGTCTCCTGGTTGTCTATTTTTTCTCTTGCCAAACGTTTCCGTGCATGCGTAGTGAGATTCGCGGAAGTGTATTTTTTATAGTTTCCGCGAAATACCTCTTCACAAGTGAGACGGTTATGATGTCAAAAATTGAAAATATATCAAAAAATGGCTTTAGTGTGCTTTGTGTGTAAAAATTGTGCGGGCAACGTTATAAAATTTACTGAATTACCTCTGCAAAAGTGCAACGACATTTTAAATACGAGAATAAAGTTGAAATTCAAATACAAGGAACTAATTTTACCGGCGAATGTTGACGATGAGACGCAAGGGTATCATGTGCCTTGTTATCGAAAATTTAGTGCAATATCCAACAAAAAAGGAACTTCGGGTGACCATCTTGCTCAAGATGAAGGAGCATTGCCTTCTAAAGCCGATTCTTCTGCAACTAGATCACAGGCAGTTTCCTTATCAGCTTCACCTGCTGGGATTCTTGCTAAGGTTTGCATTTTTTGTTGTAAAAATCATAAAAAGTTTAAAAATAAACTGATCAAGCGCTTATCCCAGTGAGAACGCAGTGTTTTGTGCGTAGCGTGAGAGAGGCAGCAGCAACCGTTGCAGATTTTGATTTATTAAAAAGAATTGATTATGACTTATTGTCAGTTGCAAAGGAAGCTCATTATCATCAATTATGTTGGCGTATGTACCGAAATCACTTACCATTGAAGGAGTCTTCTCATTGTTATTTTCGCAGCATTTTACTTTGGAATTGATACTCCATTTGCGCCTAAAGCAAAACCGTGCAAGAGCTATACATTTAAAAAACTAGGAATCCAAACTACTCTAAAAAGCAAGTTTATAAAAAATTACGGCTAGGACACAATTGTTATCAAAAGAAGGTTTTAGTGCCCCCAAAAGTTTTTGACATTTTGGCTCCTCAGGGGTGAATATCTCAAAACTTCCGTGTGACGACACCTAACGGGTGATACATCGATGAAAAGAACATAAAAACTGAGCATTTTGACGCAAGTTGAAGGTTGATATCATTTTTGTATTCGAGGTATCGATTTTTAAAGTTCGAAAGGTATCGCAAGTCAAAATTTAAGGTAAGCCCAAACCGGAAACTAAAATTTGGCTTGCGATATCTCGACCGCATAAAAAGGTATTGACTTCCAGTGTGCGCTAAAATGCTTGGTTTTTGAAGTTCTTTCGAATGATGTATCACACGATAGCACACATCTTTCACAAGGTCGAAAAATGGTCCAAATTGAACTTCGATTTTCGATGTATCGAAAAAGAAAAACGATATCAAACTTTCAATTGCGTCAACATGCACACATTTTTACGCCTTTTCGAGTGACGTAATGAAATATTGGGGCTGCTATCACTGGCGGCTCGTGGAGGTGAGGCGGCGAAAATCAGAGGTGCACAGGACTTTTTGTTAAACGCTTTTCACCTAAAATTTTTTGAAAGTTCTAGGTTTCATCCACATTTTTTGGACTATTGAAACAAAGAATAATAACCATTTTAATTTTTACACGTTTTTTTCCAATTTTTTTTTTTATCTTAGTTCTCATTTAAAATATGTGAGGCAATGGTTCCCTGTCGCCTCACTTGTCTCACCTGGCGAGCCGCCAGTAGTGGTTGCTATTTGAAAATTTTGAGAAATGGGCGTTTTCCCGCCAAAAATGTTAAGGTGCCTAAAAGTCGACTTCTAGTTGGTTTGATCGTACATTTGTATTTTTTTCTTAAGAGAACTCTTCAAGTAGAGTATTTTGCATGTGCAGTTTTTTGTTTTACGACTCTTTTTGAATGAGTTAAGAATCTTCGAAAATTGGTCCAACATCGAACTTTGACCTTCGATATCTCGAACACGAAAAAAGATATTGACTCTCGGTTTGAGCCAAAGTGCTTAGAATTTTACGCCCTTTTAAATGAGGTATCACAAGATAGGCACTGCCATTTGAAAATTTTGAGATTAGGGGGGTTCCCCCCTAAAAACCCCCAAAAACCAAATCTTGGGTTGTGACAGCATTTTTGAATGAAACTTCAGGTCCGAATTAGTATGTAACCAATTTTTTTCGATTTTTTTTTTATGATCAACCGTTCAAGAAAACCATAGTGAGCAGTTACGTGAAACACCCTGTATATTATAAATAGCCTTTATCCTTTGAAAATAAACGAGGTTTTTTATAAACAGGATCAAACATAAATAAACAAAACCGAATCGCAATCACTTTTCTGAAACTCTAAATCCCTTACCAATTTTAACCTTCGTACGCGTTTCGGAGGTGCGACCGTCCTCCATCTTCAGCTACGATGTGCGACTGCACATGCGAGTCGGTTTTGATATACGCAATTATTCATATGCACAGTAGTGCAGATCGAACCGTGAAGCTCAGAACAGAAGAGGTACCAACGCTCTTTCCCTTGTATATATGAACATTTGGATATACCGACGCTCTTTTCCTTGCATATATGTACATTTGTAAATACCACACTGAAAAAAGTACTCGGTAAACAGTGGCGTCGCGAAATACCGACGCTCTTTTCCTGGTATATATGTACATTTGTAAATACCACACTGAAAAAAGTACTCGGTTAGCAGTGGCGTAGCTTGCGATTTAGTAACGTTGCACTGAGTCCATTTAAACCCACGTGAAAGGTCGAATGCGAAGGTGTTCACCGAACCCCAACAGTTTGATTTCTTCCATGGGTTTAAATGGACTCGGTACAACGTTGCCATATTGCACGCTACGCCACTGTTATAGTTAAGGCGTACCATAATCAGTGGCGTCGCGTGCAATTTGGCAAAAGTGTATTCTATCCATTTAAACTCATGTAAAATATCGAATTCAGGGGGTGCACAGTGCACAAGGAAAATTCGATATATTCAATGAGTTTAAATGGAGCAGTTGCATTGTTGTCAGATGGCAACCAGAAAAAAAGGGCAAAAAGTCCAGTGCGAAAACTTGACATCCTTGTCAAGTTTACCCGAAAAGATGTTACACCTCGACATGATATCGGAATACATCAAAATTACCATCTAGAAATCCTAATCTATCCGACTCGTATCTTTCCGACCCGACTCTTCCGAAAAAGTACGGGCTATGATCTATCCAAAAATATTAGCATTAAAACTATCACCTATTCAACAGGGTGAATTCGAGCGCAGTAAACACCAATCGCACGATTGCTGTTCCCCTCCTCCCCGCTCTCCTAATCAAAATTTTAAAATTCTAATTGCTTCCAAGAATAGTAGTTACTAATACCTAAAAGTCCACTAAGTTTCATCTTTGTCCCTACTCGTGGTCAAAAGTAAAAGGTTTAGACAGTTTAGAAAACATGTCGCCCTTTAAACTGAATGCAGCTGTGCGAGCTTTTTAAAAAAGCGGAATGATACTACCACCTGTCTTATATTTAGGAGCTTTTACCGTGTAAAATCGGCAATGAGTAAGTACCGACCTTTGGTCTTTATTTAGGACGCTCGATTCTGATGGCCCCCTCATTTTGTTGTTATATTTTGTAAATTTCCTAAATGGAGATGTCACTTATTAAGTAAAACGACCTACCATATCTTAAAACGCGAACCTTTCTTTACAAAGCCTTGGGTTGTAAGCCTTTCGTCCGCCTCTCTCACTCTACCGGCCGTACGTAGCAGAATCATTATTATGTCGTCAGTGGGAAGCTGTGTTTATTATGCGTTTTATCCGCTGAATGTAAGTACACCGATCGAAAACTGTTTACACTCTCTCCGCCTCGCTCTCTCTCTCTCTCGCCCTCTCTCTCTCTCACTCTCACTCTGTCTCTCACTCTCTCTCTCACTCTCTCACCCCAAAAAAGCTACATATTATCGTTCAATATAGGGCGATATTGACCTGTGCTCGCATTCTAGAATATCCTGTAACATTTTTTAATTCAACTCGCTTCTGTGATCTTTTCTCAATCGGCGGTATCGCTAGATGTTAAAGTATAGAACTACTCGCAAGTCATCGGCGACTCATGGTTGAGAAAAGATTACCGAAGCGAGTCTGTTTGAGTAGTGCAGTCATACTATTTACTGAATCGTGTAATCTTTCTTCTACTCGCTTTATAATACTTATCTTATTTGCTTCATTTGCCCTTTATTTGTGGACTAATTGACGGAATGTTTCAGAATGGAGCCGATTTCCTAATTGATGAGCGAACGTTTCGATTCACTACGCATAGACGCAAAGAGGAAAGTCTCCCATTAGACTGGAAACTCTCATGGATCCAGCGTAGCTCTGCCATTACACTCCGACTTTTGAGTTATTTTCTGAAAACGTGAGTAAATTTCGTAATTCTTTTAGTATGCCCGGGGGGGGGCGGCTAAAAGAACCTGATCAATGCTCTTATCACCAAACCAAGCTAGCTATCGAGCGGATCTTAGTTTCATTAAAAATGCTATTTACTATCGTTCAATAGAGGTCTATATCGACTGGTTAAGGTACACTGTTCAGTTCTGTTCTCTATCTAATTTGGACTAATTTACGGAATGTTTCAGAAAGGTGCCGATCTATGGACTGCACAAAGAACTCTCCCTACTCTCGATCTCTGTCAGAGTTAGATGGCCAATGTGGCGACCTACTTTCAGCGACTGTATCCCTTACTTTCAAAATAAGAGGGAGCCTCTTTCATTATTGGACATCGAACGTTTTTAAGTTAGCAGCGACCCTGAAAGGAAAAAAATCATCTATTAGCCGCACAATCAACTCGATGATGGTTCGTTTATTCTTGCTACGGACTGTCAGAGTTACAATCGACTTTCAGCGACGGTATCTCAAATTTTCAAACTAGCTGTTTAATTGACTTATTTTCTCATAAAAAGAATATGAATTAATTTACTTTAGAAAATATATTTTACCATAGACTTACCTAAAAAAACGTTTACTAAAAATATTTCATAACAAGTAGATAAATCTTACTAAATTATACCACTCGATATCAAGTATAGTTGCTTTCTTCCACCTTTCATGATTAATAATTCCCCCTTTCTTCTTTTTCGTCACTGTAGAAACCATTCTTTTAACAGACTGGCACCCCTGAAACTCCAAAGGATTTCAGTTACATTTTAACCCTTTTGATTTGGTCACTTCAGTGGAAGTGGACATAAATTTGTAATTGCCCTAGTTATCATTCCAGTTTTTGTCAATAATTCTGCCACTCTTGGCAGGTTATCTGTCGATTGGTGGAGACTTGTTATTCTTCCAAGCAGGCAGTTGGAAGGTTGGAGATATGGATGTTTAACGAGCACCAATGTACCAATTTTTGGAATTGGCTCGTTCGTCTGCCACTTATCAGGTTTTTGTAGTTCTACAAGATATTCTCTACTCCACCTTTTCCAAAACTGTTGTAGACGCTCTTGGAGTTTTTTCCATTGTGACTTTATATTGTCATTGTTTATACTTCCTGAATTTTGCCATGTTGATGTTGATGGTAAAGTGACGGGAGCCTCTCCTATCAAAAAATGGCCAGGTGTTAAACTTTCCAAACTGTTTGGATCGTCGTTGATTGGAATGAGAGGTATTGAATTCATGATAGCTTCTACTTGCGTTAGAAGAGTCTGATATTTCTCAAAAGTAAAGATTGCGTTGCAAGTTATGCGCTTGAGATGGAATTTACAAGTTTTGATGGCTGCTTCCCATAGTCCTCCAAAATTCGGAGAGTGTACTGGAATAAAGAGCTTGATTCAAAATGGGGGTTTTTCTCCCCCCCCCCACCGATTTTCTTGAAACTTTGTATTTTGATAGTACTTGATAAAAGTAGTCTTTTTTTCAAATAAAATTTTTCCAAAAATAATTAGGGGGGGGAGTTACAGTGTTGCAAAGTCGCACCTTTCAAAAATTCATAACTTTCGCGTAAATCATCCAATTGAAACGCGGTTTTCACCAAAAGATGCGGATTGTAAACCAATTTCATGCCATCCAAACAGAATTCAATTTCAATAATTTTTGACTTAGTTATCGTCATTTTTGTGATTTTTATGCCACTCAAAATCTACTTAAAGTGAAATAAAAAAAAATGGTATTTTTTGATTTTGACCTGGTTGCAATATGTTATTCCTCTTCAAATTCTGCGTAAAATGAGCCCAAGCAGAATGCAGGGCGATTTTTTGTTCCGGAGTTATGCATTTTTAGTAAGCGAAAAACGAGTTTTTTAGGGTGCCCAAGAGCGTTCGAGAGAGAGGCTCAAGTCAAATAAATGGAAACGGTATTTTTTGATTTTGATCAAATTAAAATATGGTATTCCTACTTAAATTCTGCGTAAAATGCGCCCAAGCAGAATGTGGGGCGATTTTTTGCTGCGGAGCTATGCGCGTTTTAGTAAACGAAAGTCGAGTGGTTGAGGCTACCCGGGCTACCCACGTCTTTGAGCCTCTCCATAGAACGCTCGACTTTCGTTTACTAAAACGCGCATAGCTCCGCAGCAAAAAATCGCCCCACATTCTGCTTGGGCTCATTTTACGCAGAATTTAAGTAGGAATAACATATTTTAATTTGATCAAAATCAAAAAATACCGTTTCCATTTATTTGACTTGAGCCTCTCTCTCGAACGCTCTTGGGCACACTAAAAAACTCGTTTTTCGCTTACTAAAAAATGCATAACTCCGGAACAAAAAATCGCCCTGCATTCTGCTTGGGCTCATTTTACGCAGAATTTGAAGAGGAATAACATATTGCAACCCGGTCAAACAAAAAATACAATTTTTTTTTATTTTACTGTAAGTAGATTTTGAGTGGCATAAAAATCACAAAAATGACGATAACTAAGTCAAAAATTATTGAAATTGAATTCTGTTTGGATGGCATGAAATTGGTTTACAATCCGCATCTTTTGTGAAAACCGCGTTTCAATTGGATGATTTACGCGAAAGTTATGAATTTTTGAAAGGTGCGACTTTGCAACACTGTAACTCCCCCCCTAATTATTTTTGGAAAAATTTTATTTGAAAAAAAAGACTACTTTTATCAAGTACTATCAAAATACAAAGTTTCAAGAAAATCGGTGGGGGGGGGGGAGAAAAACCCCCATTTTGAATCAAGCTCTTTCCATGAAATTGAATTGGCCGAAAAAAATTGATTTGCATTAGGTCCGTTCAAACTCCTAGAACATATTGAAAAATTGAGGAATCGGCGATTCATTTCGGATCCGATCTTTTGAATGGGTTCAGAATGGCTATTCATTTCGGATCCGACCTTTTGAGTGGGTTCGAATAGACAAAATGATACGTTGCCAGATTGCACACTTCACCGCTGATAGTGAGAATTAAATACGCTCTGCAAGCATGGACGACTTCCCCTCCCCCGTAACGGGAGAGTGTGGCGGGAGAGTGTAACGGGAGGGAGAGAGAGAGAGAGAGAGAGAGAGAGAGAGAAAAGAGAGAGAGAGAGAGAGAGAGAGAGAGAGAGAGAGAGAGAGAGAGAGAGAGAGAGAGAGAGAGAGAGAGACAGAGAGACAGAGAGAGAGAGAGAGAGAGAGGGGAGAGAGAGAGAGAGAGAGAGAGAGAGAGAGAGAGAGAGAGAGAGAGAGAGAGAGAGAGAGAGAGAGAGAGAGAGAAAGAGAGACAGAGAGAAAGAGAGAGAGAGAGAGAGAGAGAGAGAGAGAGAGAGAGAGAGAGAGAGACCAAAGAAATCTTCTCGAGGGGGGAAATTGCATTCGGCCTTGCAAGAACCCAAGGTTTTCTATGTAGTCTGTGGCAGTTGGGGCAATGGGATTCGAGCACGAATCCTAAGTAATCGGAGTGTAAATTTCAAAAATTTAAGTGTGGCCCCAGGCGAATTGTAACTTTTATCATTTATTTCATTTCAATTGTCTTGACAGCAAGTTGGCTGGTTTATCCGGTCCACTGGTGCTTGTGCTCAGATCCAAGACCGCCAGTGTGCCTGCACGTCCTGTAGGGTCCTCCACACCGACAG
>VMOF01000013.1:26317987-26634257 GCA_011764245.1 Trialeurodes vaporariorum
AAATATTACAAGAGACACGTCGAAAATTGTGCTGTGGTGTGCCGGATCTGCGAGAAAAGTTTCAGTACGAAACGTGCTCTCTCGCAGCATATCATCCGTACTCATCCCTAAGGTTCGCGGCACAAGCCGATTCGTGTTCCTGGTATGATGCGCGGCGGTTTTTTTTGGTAACCTACCATGCCTGCCGTGCAACTTACCAGGATTTGAAGAATTCGGCGCAACTCTTCAACCGATTTTTGCTTCACCATTCCCCGCTTAGCACTTTAACATCCGTGCCCTTGGATTCCGAGACGATTTTTCCGAAAATTTGCTGCTCTGCCCATAAACACCCTGGAGGCTTGTACATATATGAATAATATCGCCCTTATGTAAAGAAGTATGTAAATAAATACAGGGTGTCCCAAAATTGATAGTAAATATTTTTACCACTTATTTTTGGGGCCAAAATAAGACTTTTTTTTCCTATGAACACGTGTCCGAAAATGCCCCCCCCCCTCGGAGCTACAGCCCCCCAAAGTTTTTAAAAAAATTCGGTTTTTCTTCGATTCTTGCAACGGATCTCTGTAAAAATGGATGAAAATTTGTTTCCGGAGGTAACTTTATGCGTTCTTTCCGATTCTGGGGTCAAACATTTCTGAAAGGGTGAAGAAGGGGGGGTTTGAGAGGGGTTCAAATTTTAAATTGAATAATTTTTTAGTGCTCCGTAAGAAAATGAGAAAAATAACAAAAGAATCTGATGGAACAAAACAAAAGGAACATTTTTGATCTCTTGTGTTTTTTTTTCATAAGACACATGGAAAACGAGTAAAATCGATTTTTCGCCGGGAGCGCACAGCTCGATGGCGCTGCTCTGTGCACTCAACTGACTTTACGATCGACTCGACGCAACGCGGCACTGAAACAGCGCTATCGGGCTGTGCGCTCCCGACGAGAAATCGATTTTACTCGTTTTTCGTGTGTCTTATGAAAAAAACACAAGAGATCAAAAATATTCCTTTTGTTTTGTTCCATCAGATTCGTTTGATATATTTCTCATTTTCTTACGGAGCACTGAAAAATCATTCAATTTAAAATTTGAACCCCCTTCAAACCCCCCCTTCTTCACCCTTTCGGAAATTTTCGACCCCAGAATCGGAAAGAACGCATAAAGTTACCCCCGGAAACCAATTTTCATCCATTTTTACAGAGATCCGTTGCAAGAATCGAAGAAAAACCGAATTTTTTTAAAAACTTTGGGGGGCTGTAGCTCCGAGGGAGGGCATTTTCGGACACGTGTTCATAGGAAAGAAAAGTCTTATTTTGGCCCCAAAAATACGTGGTAAAAATATTTACTATCAATTTTGGGACACTCTGTATGTAAATATGATAATATAAAAATATGTAAATAGTAAACGTACATAAATATGTACATTAGTATATAACATCGATTCTTCCCATGTATATATGTGTATCTGTAGGGTTATTTTTACCGTAGTTTTGTTCCCGTGTGAGTTAGAAAAAAAATATAATATCTCATTTTTTGTATCATTTTCAGTTCAGAGGGGCAGCTGAGCCGACCACATGCGATTACGGTCGGTATCTGAGAGGGGTGGCGAAGTCTTTTTGTAAAGAGCGATTTAGTGAGGTTGCCAGTGAAGGGGTGTTCGTAAAGGAGTCGAGTAATCACTCCTGGGGTAGATCGGAGCGGAGGGTCCAAATCAACCGAATGATAGAAGGTTCCCCCATCCAAGTCGTTCCGTCGGGCGAAGTACCGGCCACTCCTTTTTCGCGTGTGTCGGAAGAGCTGGCCGTGTGTTTCGCCCGAGTCGAGTGTCAAACTTTTGACTATTACGCACGTGACCTGGAGACTCCTCCCGCCGGTGTCACGTCGTACTTGACGGAGGACGACTTTTCCTCTATCATTACGGCCCAATCAGTTGCTTGCGTCAGTACTAGTATGTACTACGTCGGCGGCCGATTCAGCAGCACGAGCTTGCACGATGAGGACTCTTCGTTGGCGAGTTTACATTTGTTGAAAGGAAGATCGCCGAAGTTATGGCTGATCATCGACCATATTCGGCGCAACGATTTCATCGACAAATTGTCGGAGTTGTTGAGGAGTCTGAAGAATGGAGAGGTCTGTCCATGGGAGCTACTACACAAGACCTACTTGGTCTCTCCAAGTCTCCTTGCTCGCTGGGGTATCACTTTTGCGGTAATTGAACAGCGAGCAGGAGATCTCGTGTGGCTCCGTGGCAGAACTCTCCATTGCGTGTTCAATGTCGGCACGAATTTGGCAGAAGCCATAAACTACGGGGATACCAAATGGAACTCGCACATAGGATTGGGCGGTATTATTGATAAAGGTCGGTTTATGATTGACTCATCTCTCTTTGAATCATTTCTCTCTCTCTCGAGAGAGAAAAAAAACTAAAATTAAACGGCCCTCTCAGGTGAGTCACCCTAGAGAGAGTGAGAGGGACTGAACAAAAAGGCGGCTCGCCAAGTGAGAGGGACTGAACAAGAGAGTATTTCACTCATTTTGACGCCTCTGGCTCACCTATTTTGCCGGGTTTGTTAAGGGTTCCGCCGGAACTTTCTCTCGGCGCCCTTCTATAGGTTTCCATTTAGGTTTTCTGAAGGTGGTCATCCACCATCCCCTCCCATTTTCCGAGGCCCTTTTCTTTTTCGGATCTTCGGTTGTGCCCTGACTGTCCGGACCTTAGTTCAGTCCATCATGTCGGACGAGCATCCAACCACGCAGATCACCCGTCGGTTCCGCGGCGTTGATCGGTTTTTTTCGCGTTTCCTCCGTGAGTTAGCACGCGACATATTCCATCCCCCATCATCCCCTCCCATTTTCCGAGGCCCTTTCCTTTTTCGGGTCTTCGGTTGTGTCCTGACCAACCGAACTTCAGTTCCAACCACGATGTCGTATGAGCACCACGTGACTGGAGTTGTCCGTCGGTTCCGCGGCGTTGATCAGTTTTTCTCGCGTTTCCTCCGCGAGCTAGCACACAACATCTTCGAAAATGGGTGGGCGCTGTCGCGGGCCGACGGGCACGTGCTCGTAGCCCATCTGAATTCCCCTGACCCGGAGGTCGCAAGTAGTTTATTCATATCCGGGTTGGGGGGTAGTTTGCGTGGTTTGGTATGCAGGGTGGGGGCCCCCCAGAGGTTTCACCTGGAGAACGGTGTCACCTTCATTCTCCCGGTGGAAATCTGCCGGTCCTCCACTCTGTGTTGGAAATTTCCGGCTGGGGTGCCGTCCGTAGTCACGGGGGCGGATGTCGCGCAGCTTGCTGCTAGCGACGTCTTAGCCACCGTGTACGTTGCGGCGGTAGTCCAGCTGGTCGTTTAGGGGTTGTGCGGGAGTGTGCAAGTGTAAATATGTAAATAGTTCATACAATAGTGACCATCACTCCGCCCCACTTCTGGTGAGTACACGAATGACTCTCTCTGTTTATTATAGCCTTGGTCACTTTGCTTCACATTTTGTACATCAACTTGGCTCATATACATGTTCTTCGATCAATGATGATCGACTATGCTCCTAAAAGAATTTACATAAATTTTACAATTTTCTACTGACTACAGTATTTGAATAATTGATTGATTGGTTGATTTAATAATTGAACAGCCAGCAGGAGATATCGGCTGGCGCACAGTGACCATGCTCGTTCTGTGTGCCCCGTTTGTAAATTGAGCTTTCGTAAAAAATATTACAAGAGACACGTCGAAAATAGCGCGGTGGTGTGCCGGATCTGCGAGAGAAGTTTCAGTACGAAACGTGCTCTCCCGCAGCATATCATCCGTACTCATCCCTAAGGTTTGTGGCACAAGCCGATTTTTGTTCCTGGTATGATGCGCGGCGGTTTTTTTTGGTAACCTACCATGCCTGCCGTGCAACTTACCAGGAGTTGAAGAGTTCGGCGTAACTCTTCAACCGATTATTGTTACACGCTTAGCACTTTAACATCCGTGCCCTTAGGTTCCGAGACGATGTATCCGAAAATTTTCTTGTCTGCCCATGAACACCCCGGAGGCTTGTATATGTATATATGTAAATAATTAGAATATTACTTGTTAATTCTAGTCGTATGTAAATTCTGATGTATGGAAATTCCAGTCATATGCACATGTAATTTGTAAATAGTAGTAAATGTACATAAATTAACTGTAAATAGTAGTAGATGTACATAAAACTAAAAGCATTTGTAAATACAAATTTATAAATATTATCGCTCTTTCCCATGTGTATAAGTACATTTGTACCTAGTATATGCTGGTATTCTATTTTACTCATCGGTTGCTGGCTTTAGTAGCAGTATGTCCTACGTCGGCAGCCTATTCAGCAGCACGAGCCTGCATGATGAGGATTCTTCGTTGGCGAGTTTGAAAACGTTGAAAGGAAGAGCGCCGAAGTTTTGCCTGATCATCGACCATACTAGGCGCAACGATTTCATCGCCAAATTTTCGGAGTTGTTGAGGAGTCTCAGGAATGGAGAGGTCTGTCCATGGGAGCTACTACGCAAGACCTACTTGGTCTCTCCAAGTCTCCTTGCTCGCTGGGGTATCAATTTTGCGGTAATTGAACAGCCAGCAGGAGATCTCGTGTGGCTCCGTGGCGGAACTCTCCATTGCGTGTTCAATGTCGGCACTAATTTGGCAGAAGCCATATACTACGGGGATACCGAATGGAACTGGCACATAGGATTAGGCGCGCCAACATGTGAGTGTTTCGGTTCCTTGCGCGCTCGTGTAAAGTTCAATCGGATGAGTTACGGCGTCTCAGGTAAAACTCATAGAGTATGGAAATTGTGCTCAGAGGCGTCGTGCTCGCAAAGTTTCCCTACAGCAAAAGCTTTACGGGAGCACTTGAAGGCGGCCCACAGTGTGCGCGAAAGTGTTTGTTGAAGGAATGCTCCGCGTCGTTTCTCCATTCGCAGCATCTGCGAGCTCACGAGCGGGTAAAACACTACGGGGTACCTGTTTTAGGTGGAACTTGTGATATTTGCCGACGACTCGTCTTGGATTTGTTCAAACACAAACGGCTGGCTCACAGTGACGATGCTCGTTCTGTGTGCCCCGTTTGTAAATTGAGCTTTCGTAAAAAATATTACAAGAGACACGTCGAAAATTGTGCTGTGGTGTGCCGGATCTGCGAGAAAAGTTTCAGTACGAAACGTGCTCTCTCGCAGCATATCATCCGTACTCATCCCTAAGGTTCGCGGCACAAGCCGATTCGTGTTCCTGGTATGATGCGCGGCGGTTTTTTTTGGTAACCTACCATGCCTGCCGTGCAACTTACCTCAACCGATTTTTGCTTCACCATTCCCCGCTTAGCACTTTAACATCCGTGCCCTTGGATTCCGAGACGATTTTTCCGAAAATTTGCTGCTCTGCTCATAAACACCCTGGAGGCTTGTACATATATGAATAATATCGCCCTTATGTAAAGAAGTATGTAAATAAATACAGGGTGTCCCAAAATTGATAGTAAATATTTTTACCACTTATTTTTGGGGCCAAAATAAGACTTTTTTTTCCTATGAACACGTGTCCGAAAATGCCCCCCCCCCTCGGAGCTACAGCCCCCCAAAGTTTTTTAAAAAATTCGGTTTTTCTTCGATAATAGCAACGGATCTCTGTAAAAATGGATGAAAATTGGTTTCCGGAGGTAACTTTATGCGTTCTTTTCGATTCTTGGTTCAAACATTTCTGAAAGGGTGAAGAAGGGGGGGTTTGAGAGGGGTTCAAATTTTAAATTGAATAATTTTTTAGTGCTCCGTAAGAAAATGAGAAAAATAACAAAAGAATCTGATGGAACAAAACAAAAGGAACATTTTTGATCTCTTGTGTTTTTTTTTCATAAGACACATGGAAAACGAGTAAAATCGATTTTTCGCCGGGAGCGCACAGCTCGATGGCGCTGCTCTGTGCACTCAACTGACTTTACGATCGACTCGACGCAACGCGGCACTGAAACAGCGCTATCGGGCTGTGCGCTCCCGACGAGAAATCGATTTTACTCGTTTTTCGTGTGTCTTATGAAAAAAACACAAGTGATCAAAAATGTTCCTTTTGTTTTGTTCCATCAGATTCGTTTGATATTTTTTCTCATTTTCTTACGGAGCACTGAAAAATCATTCAATTTAAAATTTGAACCCCCTTCAAACCCCCCCCCCCTTCTTCACCCTTTCGGAAATTTTCGACCCCAGAATCGGAAAGAACGCATAAAGTTACCCCCGGAAACCAAATTTCATCCATTTTTACAGAGATCCGTTGCAAGAATCGAAGAAAAACCGAATTTTTTTAAAAACTTTGGGGGGCTGTAGCTCCGAGGGAGGGCATTTTCGGACACGTGTTCATAGGAAAGAAAAGTCTTATTTTGGCCCCAAAAATACGTGGTAAAAATATTTTATATCAATTTTGGGACACTCTGTATGTAAATATGATAATATAAAAATATGTAAATAGTAAACGTACATAAATATGTACATTAGTATATAACATCGATTCTTCCCATGTATATATGTGTATCTGTAGGGTTATTTTTACCGTAGTTTTGTTCCCGTGTGAGTTAGAAAAAAAAAATATAATATCTCATTTTTTGTATCATTTTCAGTTCAGAGGGGCAGCTGAGCCGACCACATGCGATTACGGTCGGTATCTGAGAGGGGTGGCGAAGTCTTTTTGTAAAGAGCGATTTAGTGAGGTTGCCAATGAAGGGGTGTTCGTAAAGGAGTCGAGTAATCACTCCTGGGGTAGATCGGAGCGGAGGGTCCAAATCAACCGAATGATAGAAGGTTCCCCCATCCAAGTCGTTCCGTCGGGCGAAGTACCGGCCACTCCTTTTTCGCGTGTGTCGGAAGAGCTGGCCGTGTGTTTCGCCCGAGTTGAGGGTCAAACTTTTGACTATTACGCACGTGACCTGGAGACTCCTCCCGCCGGTGTCACGTCGTACTTGACGGAGGACGACTTTTCCTCTATCATTACGGCCCAATCAGTTGCTTGCGTCAGTACTAGTATGTACTACGTCGGCAGCCGATTCAGCAGCACGAGCTTGCACGATGAGGACTCTTCGTTGGCGAGTTTACATTTGTTGAAAGGAAGATCGCCGAAGTTATGGCTGATCATCGACCATATTCGGCGCAACGATTTCATCGACAAATTGTCGGAGTTGTTGAGGAGTCTGAAGAATGGAGAGGTCTGTCCATGGGAGGTACTACACAAGACCTACTTGGTCTCTCCAAATCTCCTTGCTCGCTGGGGTATCACTTTTGCGGTAATTGAACAGCGAGCAGGAGATCTCGTGTGGCTCCGTGGCAGAACACTCCATTGCGTGTTCAATGTCGGCACGAATTTGGCAGAAGCCATAAACTACGGGGATACCAAATGGAACTCGCACATAGGATTGGGCGGTATTATTGATAAAGGTCGGTTTATGATTGACTCATCTCTCTTTGAATCATTTCTCTCTCGAGAGAGACAGAAAAAAAACTAAAATTAAACGGCCCTCTCAGGTGAGTCACCCTAGAGAGAGTGAGAGGGACTGAACAAAAAGGCGGCTCGCCAAGTGAGAGGGACTGAACAAGAGAGTATTTCACTCATTTTGACGCCTCTGGCTCACCTATTTTGCCGGGTTTGTTAAGGGTTCCGCCGGAACTTTCTCTCGGCGCCCTTCTATAGGTTTCCATTTAGGTTTTCTGAAGGTGGTCATCCACCATCCCCTCCCATTTTCCGAGGCCCTTTTCTTTTTCGGATCTTCGGTTGTGCCCTGACTGTCCGGACCTTAGTTCAGTCCATCATGTCGGACGAGCATCCAACCACGCAGATCACCCGTCGGTTCCGCGGCGTTGATCGGTTTTTTTCGCGTTTCCTCCGTGAGTTAGCACGCGACATATTCCATCCCCCATCATCCCCTCCCATTTTCCGAGGCCCTTTCCTTTTTCGGGTCTTCGGTTGTGTCCTGACCAACCGAACTTCAGTTCCAACCACGATGTCGTATGAGCACCACGTGACTGGAGTTGTCCGTCGGTTCCGCGGCGTTGATCAGTTTTTCTCGCGTTTCCTCCGCGAGCTAGCACACAACATCTTCGAAAATGGGTGGGCGCTGTCGCGGGCCGACGGGCACGTGCTCGTAGCCCATCTGAATTCCCCTGACCCGGAGGTCGCAAGTAGTTTATTCATATCCGGGTTGGGGGGTAGTTTGCGTGGTTTGGTATGCAGGGTGGGGGCCCCCCAGAGGTTTCATCTGGAGAACGGTGTCACCGTCATTCTCCCGGTGGAAATCTGCCGGTCCTCCACTCTGTGTTGGAAATTTCCGGCTGGGGTGCCGTCCGTAGTCACGGGGGCGGATGTCGCGCAGCTTGCTGCTAGCGACGTCTTAGCCACCGTGTACGTTGCGGCGGTAGTCCAGCTGGTCGTTTAGGGGTTGTGCGGGAGTGTGCAAGTGTAAATATGTAAATAGTTCATACAATAGTGACCATCACTCCGCCCCACTTCTGGTGAGTACACGAATGACTCTCTCTGTTTATTATAGCCTTGGTCACTTTGCTTCACATTTTGTACATCAACTTGGCTCATATACATGTTCTTCGATCAATGATGATCGACTATGCTCCTAAAAGAATTTACATAAATTTTACAATTTTCTACTGACTACAGTATTTGAATAATTGATTGATTGGTTGATTTAATAATTGAACAGCCAGCAGGAGATATCGGCTGGCGCACAGTGACCATGCTCGTTCTGTGTGCCCCGTTTGTAAATTGAGCTTTCGTAAAAAATATTACAAGAGACACGTCGAAAATAGCGCGGTGGTGTGCCGGATCTGCGAGAAAAGTTTCAGTACGAAACGTGCTCTCTCGCAGCATATCATCCCGTACTCATCCCTAAGGTTCGCGGCACAAGCCGATTCGTGTTCCTGGTATGATGCGCGGCGGTTTTTTTTTGGTAACCTACCATGCCTGCCGCGCAACTTACCAGGATTTGAAGAGTTCGGCGTACCTCTTCAACCAATTATTGCTACATGCTTAGCACTTTAACATCCGTGCCCTTAGGTTCCGAGACGATGTATCCGAAAATGTTCTGCTCTGCCCATAAACACCCCGGAGGCTTGTATATATGTGGATAATGTACATATGTAGATAATATGTAGAAAATGTATATATGTAGATAATTAGAAACATGTAATATGTAAATATTTTATTTATTTATTTATTTATTTATTTATTTATTTATTTATTTTTAATTTGGTACAATTTGGTACCATACTCGGCGCAACGATTTGATCGCCAAATTTTCGGAGTTGTTGAGGAGTCTGAGGAATGGAGTGGTCTGTCCATGGGAGCTACTCCACAACATCTACTTGGATTCTTCAAGTCTCCTTGCTCGCTGGGGAATCAAAGTCGCGGAAATTGAACAGCGAGCAGGAGATCTTGTGGGACTACGTGGCGGAACTCTCCATTCCGTGTTCAATGTTGGCACGAATTTGCCTGAGGCCATAATCTACGGTACACCGAATGAAACTGGCACATAGGATTGGTCGCTCCGACATGTCTGTGTTTCGCTTCTTAGCGTGCTCGTGTGGAACTCCAACGAAGTCACTAAAAATTTTGTTCGTTTATTTATTTTTTCAGACCTCAAGCAGAAGCTGCCCCCGAAATACTTCCCGAAGCAGCCAGAATCGCCGAAATTCGGACAGTAATGAGCACCCGGAACGATGAAATCGTTCAGTACGTGGACTGCGCCGCGTATGGGGATAATCCGCGGCGCAGGATAGTGGAACAGCGAGCAGGAGATCTTGTGGGGCTACGTGGCGGAACTCTCCATTCCGTGTTCAATGTTGGCACGAATTTGGCTGAGGCCATATACTACGGTATACCGAATGAAACTCGCACATAGGATTGGTCGCTCCGACATGTCTGTGTTTCGCTTTTTAGCGCGCTCGTGTGGAACTCCAACGGAGTCACTAAAAATGTTGTTCGTTTATTTATTTTTTCAAAACCTCAAGCAGAAGCTGCCCCCGAAATACTTCCCGAAGCAGCCAGAATCGCCGAAATGCGGACAGTAATGAGCACCCGGAACGATGAAATCGTTCGGTATGTGGACTGCGCCGCGTATGGGGATAATCCGCGGCGCAGGATAGTTGAACAGCGAGCAGGAGATCTTGTGGGGCTACGTGGCGGAACTCTCCACCGCGTGTTCAATGTTGGCACGAATTTGGCTGAGGCCATAAACTCGGTATACCGAATGAAACTCGCATATAGGATTGGTCGCTCCGACATGTCTGTGTTTCGCTTCTTAGTGTACTGCCTTAGCAGTTATTTGTTGTATTTGTTTATATTCGCGAATGCGACTGTTCTACTTTTGTTGATAACCAATACTTTTGAAACTAGCTGCTTCCTCGGAGACGCGGAGTCGCAGAATATACGTTGTCTTAAACACACTTCATGTTGATTATTTCCCATCTCTTTCCTTCTCGGCTGTAAGCCGACTACATGGCGACCGTGACAGGACACCGAGTTCTTATCATTCTAAATGAGCGGTACTTACAAATTTGAAGACGCGTGGTCATTTAAAAACCCTTCGAAAATGGGCGGCTCTAATTCTAGGGAAGAAAAAAGTGTTTCGGAATCGGTAATAGTGTCGGGTCAAGCCAACGTTACTTTTTCCGATCATGATCTCGCGCAGTGGTGGACCATCGGTGGCATAATTTTTATTTTTGCTGTTTTTGTGTTAATTTTCGGGATTCGCCGAATTTTCCGCAGCATTCGCGATTTCCGGCAGCAACAGAATTAGTTGCGCGCGGCTGTACTTGAATTGCGGGCTAATCGCACCAATTAGTTGTTGAACCTCGATTGAACTTCGATTTTTGGTTAAGAGTGTTTCCCCCCCCCCCTTTGTTTTGTGTGTGTTATGTTGTAAAATTAGATTTTATGGCGGAGGCTTTTCTCCAATTTGCGTGTATACAGATTACAGGGTGTTGAAAAACTGTTCCCGAATATTTCAGGGGCGGATTTTACAGATCAAAATAATACTTCCTTTTCTTACTAACTCGTGTCGGAAAATGCCCCCGTTTGGAGCTACAGCCCCCCAAAATTTGAAAAAATTTCCGATTTTTTGGAATAGTGACCACTATTATGAACTAAATGTCCTAAAAATTGGTGTCTCATGGTAATTTTACGTGTAAAATCCAATAATTACCTCGAGAAATTCAGAAATTGACTCTGACTGTACTAATCACGCAATCTTGTACCTTTAACGGCACGAATTTTACGTTACGGATTAAAAATTTGAAGAATAATTACCGAGATCAGACGCGAAAAACCCTTTGAATGATTTTTGGTCCTCTTTGTTTCTTTCGATACGACGTGTTTTAAGCGAGATAATCGCTGCACAGTGTAGAAAAGTCAGTGCTTTTACCATGAAAAGCGGCAGTGAATATGCAACCCGCCACTCCGCTGCTTCTTCGAGCCGGCCGCTATGGTAAAAGCGCTGACTTTTCCACTCTGTGCAGCGATTATCTCGCTTAAAACACGTCGTATCGAAAGAAACATAGAGGACCAAAAATCTTTATAAGGGTTTTTCGCATCTGATTTTGGTAATTATTCTTCAAATTTTTAATCCGTGACATAAAATGCGTGCCGTTAAAGGTACAAGATTGCGTGAAAAGCACAGTCAGATTCAATATCTGAATTTCTCGAGGTCATTAATGGATTTTACACGTAAAGTTACCATGGGTCACCAATTTTTAGGACATTTGGTTCATAATAAAGGTCGTATTTCCAAAAAAACCGTCAATTTTTTAAAATTTTGGGGGGCTGTAGCTCCAAAGGGGGGCATTTTCGGACACGAGTTTATAAGAAAAGAAAGTATTATTTTGATCTGTAGAATCCGCCCCTGAAATATTCGGGAACAGTTTTTCAAGACCCTGTATGTATAGGATTGCAAAATCAAAACAGTGCTACTGCAATCCGCATATCCCACCATACAAACAAGCGAAATGTACTCTATGATTTCCTCTTTGCACAACTTAGTTTAAATACATAGAAAAGCGAGATAATGAATGAAATAACATTCACTTAAGTCTCCTTTTAATTTTCGTGAAAAAAAAAATCACTTAATATAACTTGAATCCTAACAGTTCTTTACATTTCATTTCTTGTTTCGGGTGGAAGTACTTACGATGGATGTGCCATTCAGAGTAGAGTACAGCAATGCACTGTCAGTACCGCACAATAGATTAATGGACTCGTGCCCGTAAAACGCATATCGACAAAGCTACATCAACTAAAAACATTGAAAGAACAATTCTTAAATTCTTTTCAGCTGTTACCACCATTCAATCATGAATTCGTGGTTGAAACAATTTCAGATCATGACTCCCTCTTTTATAAACAAGAACTAGGATTGCGAAGACTACACAAGGAAACATATTTTAGGCACGGCCATGCTGGGCATCACATCCAACGAGTTTTACAACTTGGTTTCTATTTGTGCCTTGCAATAAGATTAATCGCTGAGTCGTTTAGGCCAAGAAATGTCAATTTCATTAAAAAAAGATCCTGGTTTACAGTGTCAAAGGCTTTGGCTAAGTCATAGCGCACACTTATTTACCATCTTAGATTTAGTGTGGACTACATGAAGATCCAAAATCATTCGTAATGACGTATCAGGCATCAAAACTAGGCTTCCACTCGATAACTATCATAGAATCGATGGAGCACGCAGGGCGACATGGGGAGGGGTTAATGTCAAACCCTGACCTCTGATACAAAAACCGTAATAAGAATAACATGGAAGGAGAAGCGGGGGAGGGGGTTTCATTTTTACTTTATGATAATCTGTTGGAGCACTTCAACTGTCTCTCAACGATAACCCTCCCTAAGCCGATAACCATGGTTGCATATTAGGCATCGCATATGATTGCTGATAAGACTATGCAGAATATTTCGGAATTCAGAGTAAAGTATCAGAGGTCGCTTCAGATAACTTCGGGAGTGGCAGCTCGTTGTTTTCACGCGTGAAAACGTTGAGACCAATCTCTAAGTGAATCATTAGAACTTTTTGCCTAAAAATAGACCGGGCAAACTTTCGTAATTAGTGAATAGTCACATTGAAGCCTGATCGAAGACTTGGTATCGTCTTTCCGCGAAAGTTAAGAAAGTAAAGTCAACAACTTACCAGGAATTGAGGAATTAGGCGTAACTCTTCAACCTATTTTTATTACACCCTTCCCCGCACTTTAACATCCGTGCATTTAGATTCCAAATTAATTTCGCTGAAAATTTTCTGCTCTGCCCATCTACACCCCTGATGCTTGTATTATACATACCTATGTATAGAATGATAGTAAATAAAAGTACAAATGTATAAATATGTGTATGAAATAAATGTACAGATAAAATGTACAAAATAATGTATAAATGATACACAATCTATGTTGCCCAATACGATCAATACACTGAAAATTAAAATGGGAAAACAAGGCAAAAAACAAACACGGTAAAAACTAAACGTTTCAAATCATTACTGCGTCATTATCAATCGCTAAAAAAGCAAAAACACATAAAAGAAAACTGAACTAACGGAGGAGCGCCCCTCCACGGCTGGCAAAAAAGAGCAACCTAACCTAATTATCATTTATAGACACAATATAGAGGAGACACTCTACTCTGGAGATGTTTTAATGAATTGCTCATAGATAGCACTTAAATTGGCTGCGTCCGTTTGGAAATGGCATACCATACCCTCATGTTTTACGATGTGGATCAGCTCTAGCACTGTGCTAGCGAAATCATTTGTCCCACGGGCAAGGACTTGTTTTTCGCTATTTCGATGTCGATGCAGCGCTGTAACTTCTTTTTAGTCATATTCATGTCCATTAAGTCGTTGACCCAGTAATTGTTTGGTTTGCCTTATGAAACTTGTATCACAATCGTTGCACCCGATTTTATATACAATACACGATTCTTGCTGGACAGGAACTTTCGATTCAATGCGAGACCAAAGAAATGACAAATTGTTGTAATTAGTATGTACAACCATAAAATTAAAGTACTTCAACATGACAGCCAAGTTTTCAGAGAGAAGAAGGATATAAGGTAAAGCGACGACTTTCGATGGATCGATTTTGGGTTTGGGCATGATCTGAGCAGTGTTTCTACAATTAACAATTTACCAAGACACGTTTGAAAATGTTATTGCTGAGGAGAAGAGGGTAGCAATTTTCAAACAGCAAGCTCTTCCCTAACTGCAAAGCATCTTTCCTAAATAATGGATCAGTAAGACTGATCAGTCTTACTGATCCATATTTATTCATACTTTCATTATAGAAAAAGTATCCGGAACGAATTTTCCAAATTGGTAATCAAGTACTTTGTCATCATGTAGTTCACTTAAAAATTTAGGACCAATTTTTGAAAATTCTACACTGCTACAAAAAGATTCTTAAAACAAAAAATAGCACATGTAAAATGCTCTACTTCATGAGAACTTTCAAGAAAAAATACTAGAATCGAATAAACCGGAAGTCGACTTATCCGAACCAGCTGCAAGAAACGCTGCCTGATTTGCCGGAACATTGACCTGAAAACCATCAAACTGGTCCCGCTGAAGAAACTCGCAGATTTACTCACCGTCCTTGCGGGCACGCTCGGTGCCCAGCCATGTTCCCTTCCTGCGTAGTCCAAAGACACGAAGAAAGACACTACTTTTTTTCAAAATCGTTTCTTGGGAAACAATTTTAGAACTTACAAACTCGTTCTTCTTGTGTTTCAGGAAAAAAAAAAAAAAAAAACGTCCAGCTGGATACAGGCAGAAAGTCGGTGGCCAAGCGGCGGCGAACAACGAAGCAACCACAACAGGAGGTAAGCAGCTTTCACTACCCCCCCCCCCCCCCGCCCTCGCCAACACGCGACGCTCCTTCCGGCTTCGCCGTACTTTTAAACGTCCCGAAAACGGACTGCAAAACAAGCCGTTTTCTACCTACGCTTTCCAAGGAGCGTATCCACCCAGTCAATTACTAATTCCAATGATGTTGCTTTTTTGTTTCAGCCTCTTTACCGAAACTTTCAACAATTCTTCACATATTTGACCACCCTGTTCTGAAGAAGGGCTCTGTAGTTACGGCGGAGCAACTCCTGGCGGCACTGAAAGCAACACTTAAAGTTACCGGCCCCTTCGATGTCGGCGACGCGCGGCGCGGCGGACGAGCTAGGACCAGTGGCGCGGCGTAGCGTGCAGTATGGCAACGTTGTAATTTGTCCATTTAAACTCATGAAAAATATCGAGCTGTAGGGTGTTCGGTGAACACCTTCGCATTCGACCTTTTACATGGGTTCAAATGGACACATTACAACGTTGCCACATTGCACGCTACGCCACTGGCTAGGACCCTTGCAGCCACTCGGAAGCCAGCCGACGCTTACGCATACTTGGGAAAAAGCCACCCTCAGACCGGCCGGCAAAAAGCTGCCGGAAGGTCCCGGCTGTGTAAAGACCAACAAATGAGATTCTGGTAAGAGATTAATAATGATATGTTTCTTAAAAAATTATACCTTTCTCGTTTTTTCCTTCTTTTTTTTTGTTCACTAATCAGTCATGAACATTCTCAGTAGCTCAAAAATAAGCATCATTTGGCATGGCGAGGTTGATCTCGTTTTTCCTCTCGTGTGAGCAACTGAATGATGCAATAAAAATTTAATGATCATGGTTTTGTAGCTCTTGATATGAGCTTTCAGAAAATATATAATTATATGCAGGGTGTAAAAAAAAAAAAAAAAAAAAAAAAAAAAAGGAGCAGCTCCGAATAACTCGAGTTTGAGTTCGAATTTCAAAAAACGCTGAAACACAGGTTCCGTTATTTTTTAGGGGGGTTGCCTAGTTCCAGGCCCCCCGGAGGCGGATCTGGGGATCACTCCCCCCCCCCCCCAACATCACATTTCTCAAATGAAGACCCCTAATTTGTATTACATAACTTTAAAGAACATCAAATTTTAAGCATTTTGGCTCCAGCCGCAGATCGAAATCATTCTTCGTGTTCGAGATACCAAAAGTCAAAGTTCGATTTTGACTCATTTTCAAAGATTCATCACTCCCCCTTAAAAAAGTTGGAATTTAAAAAAAAACCATTAGCATAAAATGCTCTACAAAATAAGTACTTTTCAGAAAAAAATACAACTGTCCAGAAAACTTGATTTATAGGCTCCAATTTGTTTTTTAAAACTTTCGAAAATTTTGAATCGGCGATTTTCTTGTAAAACGGCCAGAATCGATAATTTTGGCTTGAAACCTGTTGGCCGAGTCCAAATGAGCAATGCAAAGCTCTCATAATTCCCCAAAACCCCATTAAAGCCCGAGAGAGAGGTGTTTCCTGACACTGAATTTAGCAGTGTTCTCAATACTGAGTTTGATCATTTTAATATTGATTTTGAGACTTTCTTGAGCTTTTAAGCGCTTTGCGTGGCTCACTTGGACACAGCCAGCAGGTTTCCAGGCAAACTTGTCAATTCTGGCCGTTTTACAAGAATATCGGCGATTCAAAATTTTCGAAAATTTTGGAGCCTAAATCAGGTTTCCTGGACAGTTGTATTTTGTTTCTGAAAAGTACATGTTTTTTTGAGCATTTTAAGCTAATAGTTTTTTTAAATTCCGACTTTTTTAGGGGGGGCCTATTAATTTAAAAACATACATTGACTTTTCCGAAAATTACTGTGTCTAATTGACTCGTGTATCCAACGGCTTTAATTGCAATCGCCAAAAATGTGTAGGTAAGTACATAAGTATTACTGTTATGATAAATGACTTCATCTATACTCATGTAATTATTTGTTCACGGAACATAAGATTTGTCTCGAGAATAATTTACTGTACCGTCTAAAGATATTTGAATTCTGTTATTTTTCTTCACTTTATATCTTGTAATTTTCTTTTTTTATTATTTACGCCATTTACGGCATTCCTATGTCCGTAAGTAATAAAGGTTGGCTCGGATGAATGGGCGGCATGCAAAAATCCTAAACACGCTGGATTATGAAGATGAAACGGTGGATCACTCGGAGTTTTTCGTCGACCCATAAGTATAAAAGTAAGGGGGCTCGTACCCCGCGAATTGAGTCATTGTGGGGGCACTCGTGCAACGGAAGATTGTAAGGTACTATCAACGAATCAAAGATTGTCGCGAATTCGTTATCCATTTTCAGTTACACGTGTGAGTGTGGGACTGATCTGCAACGGCTTTTCCGCCCCATCCGCGCTGACCTCTTGCCTGCAAGGTGTGAGGAGTATGAAGAGTGGCCGAGCCGGAACCTTGAAGGCGAAACTTAGCTCGTGAAAACCCAGTGGCGGCTCGTGCAATATGGCAACAATGTCATGCCTCCATTTAAATCAATGTTTCACAATCGATTGCTGGTGAAGCGCTGCTTCACTTTCGAATCGATTGTTTTACATACAATCAAATGGAGGGATGACATTGTTGCCATATTGCACGAGCCGCCACTGTGAAAACCTCACGACAATCTTCAATTCGTCGATAGTACATGAGAGGAACAAGTCCGCAGCTTCCTACGTCATATCTGATCGAGGCTTGGTGGCGCCTCCGAAACCGGAATGAAAACATATTCGATTGATCAATTTCCTCATTCGCGATGAGCGGACTGCGTTTGCAGAGTGACAGCACAAAATACGTATACTCTTCATTTTATAATTAGCGGAAGAACAAGTGGCGTCGCGTGCAATCTGACAACGTGATATATAGTCCATTAAAACCCATGAAAAGGATCGAAACATTGGGGGTGCACAGTGCACTCCCTCGAATCGATATTTTACATGGGATCAAATGAACAAAATGCTGCGTTGTCGGATTGCACGTGATGCCACTGGGAAGAACACATGCGACAAGTACTTTCAGCGGTAACACGCGTTACGACATGCGAAAATTAGCGGTAGAACGCATTCGACAAGATTACCCTCTTATTCTCGTTAAACTCCTTAAAAATGCACCTTCAAAGAACCCTTTTTTATCAATAAACGAGAAAAAATATGAAGAAAAAAAGTTTTCAATGATGATTGGTTCTGGCAGTATTCAACTTTTAAAGTTAGAACTGACATCAAAACATCAAATAACATCACGGATGAATCAACGGCAATGAAAAAGTAGACAAAAGTTACTTGAATTGAAGGTTCGCGCAATAACAAGAATACAAAATTAAAATAAATACTATCTGATACTTATACGAATGTACCTACGCATCAGTGGCGTATAGCGTGCAATATGGCAACGCTGTATTGTGCCCATTTAAACCCATGTAAAAGGTCGAATGCGAAGGTGTTCACCGAACACCCAAGAGTTCGATCATTTTCGTGGGTTTAAATAGACGAATTGCAACGTTGCCAAATTGCACGCTACGCCACTGCTACTCATTCATTTGAACCATAAAAAAACAAGAAAACAAAAAACAAAAAAATGGTAACGGAGTCGCATCAACATCTACAATAAAAAACCAAAATTATATTCAACAGTCGTGGACACATGCTCCAATCGTGTTTCAGGTATCAGGTACTTACACACCACAATGTTCGGATCCAAAATGAAGACACAAATATTCTTGAAATATACATTCAAGGTATGTATCAGTAACTAGTTGTGGTGGATATTATAGTACCTATCTTGGATCTAGCGAATATTCTATGAAGATTCGAAGATTAGGACCGTGTGCGTGCGAATTCATATTTTTGTTTTTTAATTCACAAAAAGTATTATTAAGATGCATTGGCGGATACAGGGGGGGCGAAGGGGGCGATCGCCCCCCCCCGTTCGGCCCAAAAAGTGGGAAAAGAGGGGAGAGGAAGGGGAATAGCAACAGCAAAAACAAGAAAAAGGGGTCATTTAGGGGCGAAAATTCAAAATTCGCCCCCCCGTTCGCGAGGGCTGGATCCGCCACTGTTAAGATGGATCGAGGATTGTCTTTTTCCTACTATCCCAGCTTCTCGCATTTTCTCCCTACGTATCCTTGCAAATTAAAACACGATTATTTTTCCTAGATTACACATGGAAAAAGTCAGTGGCAAATGGTGCAATTTGGCAACGTTACAGTTCGTTTATTCAAAAGCATGAAAAAGTTAGAACCGTTCAGTGCTCGATCTACACCATCGCATTCGACCTTTTACATTGGTTTAAAGTGAAACGTTACAACGTTGCCAAATTGCACGATACATGACTGAAATAAATACCTTAGCCTTATCAAATCCCCCCGGGAATTAGTAGTGAGGAGAGGGGGTGAACCCCCCAAAATTTTATTTCTCTTATGAGAACCCACGTTTTTATTACATTTTTTTAAAAGAACGTATAATAACTTTTTTTTTTAATTATTATTTTTTTTTCTTTTTGCGCAAACCGAACATGAATTCGTTTATTTGATCTGAAATGGCACGCGGACAATGTAAGAAGTAGACCCTTTTTTAAAATTTTATAACAATACGGTGAAAGGGCTCCACGCCAAAAGGGTGTCAAAGTGTAACTGCTTTGGAGGGAAAAATAACATGTAAGTACATTGTTTTGTCTTTAGTTGCCACGGAAAAAATATTTTTTCAACCTTTCTTTTTTCCATATTAGGATGGTTTCCGCACGAAAACATTGAAAGGGCTTTTTATTTTCGAGAAACGATTACAAAACAAAAGTTTTCGTGGAAATAATGTCAGTTTATGTTTCAGGGTCCAGAGTATTGCAAGCTCTTGTTCGAATCATTCCTCCAATTAAAGAACCCCTTCAATTTTCTTGTCCGGAAACCATCCCGATAAGTAAAAATTAAAGATTGAAAAAATGTATTTTTCGTGGCATCTAAAAAAGAATGTGTGCGTTATTCATTCTACATAGAATTAAAAGTTTGACATCTTTCGGCGCTTTCATAGTGAAGTTAAGAATTTTAGAAAAAGGGTCTATTTTTCATTTCGACCGCTTGTCATTTGAGATCAACTTAACGAATTCACGTCCGCTTTTGCGTAAAAAATGTCATTTTTTACGTTATTTTAGAAAATGAAAAAAAGGTATTTACGAGAGAAATCCGATTTTAGGGGGTCCACTCATCTTCCCTCGCTCCTTCTGGGCTGCTGGAAAAATGTCAACCTTTTAAAAAGATGCCCCACCTAAAATAATTAGACTCGCATTCTAGCAATTTTTCACAGATTTCGAGATATATTCAGGGTGGGTCCTTTCTTTAAAGTCACCCCTTATCCAATAATCATGCCCTAAGATTTATATCTAAAACTAGTGATTTGAAGCAAATTCTTCAAGTCACAGCTGAATGAATGTACTATTGAGATTGGAAACATATTTTTCCGCCAAAAAAAAAAAAACAAAAAAAAAAAACCGTGAAAAATATTTCATTTTCGCATCTTTTTGTTGGACACGGGCATTCCCGGTCACGAAGTAAAGAACCGAATATGGGCACGGGAAAATTCTTTCGCAAATAAAACAAACCAAAAATCTGAGGGGAAAAAATCGTTTCAATCATGAATCAATCAATCTAGTAGAATACATAGATTTCTAACGTGTTAAAACTGGCATCGCGAGAAACATCACGGAATTACAGATGAAGTTAGAAAAAGGTTGGAAATATATGCTTAATTTGAAGGAACTAAATCTTCAAACAGATTGTAAGTAATTCAGCGTCCTCTTACTTACAATGTAAGTATACACATCTTACATAATTTACGACATCTGTCGTAAACGATTTAGTAACTTTTTTCTTCCTCTCCTCCGTAAATTAAAATAGAAGCTGTAAAAATATTTAAGAATACTTTTAATGATCCGAGTCTTTCCTCTCGAAAACTACGAACATGATTTTGTTTTACCGACGAAAACTATATCATCGTTTTCCAGGTTGATGTACCAACTATACATAATGTTATTTTGTGAATAATACTGTGTTATTGTGACTAAAATAGTGATGTTGTCAACAATAAACAGCTTGGTTATCACGGATGAAGCCAGAAAAAGGTAGGAAAATCTATGTTCCATTTGAAGTTAGCGTCCTCTTACTTACATAATTTACAACATTGTTTGTAATGATTTAGTATTTTTCTTCCTTTCGTCCGTGAAATAAAATTGAAGCTGTAAAATATTTTAAAAATCAAGGTTAAAAAAACAAAAGTTTTCATGAAACGGGAAACTTGCCTGGTAAATTAATGAACGTGATCACAACACTTTTTGACGAGAACTTAAAAAACGCACCAATAATTTTAACGGAGCACGAATGAATTGGTAAAATAATAATCTAAACTTCAAAGTTTTAACTGAACATCACTGATAAAAAATTAAAGAAAAGGGGGGAAACGAACTAGTGTGAAACTGGCTTGCACTACCGGTGCAACTTCTAGGAACAGGAACAATCACACAAACATCCTCGTTACAACTTCGATGACCAGATAAAGTAAGAGTGCAGTTTAACCTGAAGCGCAATTATCATTAATGAAACATCGACGATGAGAAAAAGGGGAAAATTGGAGAACTCGATCTCTGAGGTTGATAAACTGAAAAATTATGTGATAAAATATCAATGACACCGGTAAAATTCACAAGAGCCAAAGGTTGACTTATACATCGACCTCAAACATAACCAACTAAGAAATCATTGATGAAAACCCATGAAAATCACAATTAAAACGTGTATAAAAACAAGTAGTGGAATCTCAAGTGGGGAGAGAGAAAAAAAAAAAGAAAGAGAAAAAAAAAAAGATCAACATGTCATAAACTACACGTAAAATGTGACGGTGGAGTGATGTTACTTGAGGAATGAGTGGGCATCGCCAAGGATAATAATACGCGAAGTGACAGGAACCTGTTGGCCATCACAGCTGACCATGGGACCAGTTGCAATGTTCATACGCGACGGCACATTTAAGACGGTAGGGGTGGGGGTTAAGGTTGATCAACACGCATGCGCGCAGAAGGGGATGCAATGATTCTATGTGTACCTCACTCACTCTCTCTCACAATCACTCTCACTCACCCTCTCTTTCTCTTTCTCTATTTTCTCTCCTTCTCCCTCACTCTCACTCACACTCACTCTCACACTCTCACTCTCTCCCTCTCTCCCTCCACCCCCTCTCCCCCCACCCCCTCTCCCCCCACCCCCTCTCCCTCCATACCTCTCTCTCTCTCATCCCTCTCACTCCCTCTCTCAACCCCCCCCCCCCCCCACACAATCGAAGCCATTCTCTGCGAGGGGTGAGTTTTAAACTTTTTTAATGGCCTCAGCGTTATTAATTTCCGCAGCATTTTACACCAGAAAGCAGCGGCGAGGCGTGAAATTCGGCAACAATGTATGTTCTCCATTTAGATTCACCAAAAAAGTCGAACGCTTCAGTCATCGGCGATGACCAGGCGTTTCGACCTTTCTAATGCGTTTAAAAGGGGCGAAGAAACGTTGCCAAAACGCACGCCTCGCCACTGCCAGAAAGGTAGTCTATTTGCCTGTAGAAATAGTTTATTGTCAGGAGACACCGAAGAGTTTAAACGTCCGTGCTCCGAGCAACCAGATTTCCACTGTAATCTTTGTCGTGAGCATACGTGTTTCACAGTGCAGTGGTGAAGCGTGCAATCCGACAACGTTGAATTTGGTCCATTTCAAACCGTGAAATAAATCGAATTCTCAAGAAAATCGGCGATTCCTTTCAGATCCGATCTTTTGCATGGGGTTAAATGAACAAAATTCCACCTTGCAAAGCTGCACGTTCCGCCACTGATGTTTCGGTGGAGATAAGAGAGAGATCGAAGATTTCATCGTTACTCTACTGCTAAAGATAGACAGTTAAACCAAGTTTAAAGAATTGTGAGAGAAAAACATCCTATACTCTGTTCAGGATAAGAAGGCGGGTGAGAATTCAGGTAGTAATGCACTATTTAGCAACAGTGCGGCTATACCGGCTACTCCAACCCTTCGCAGTGGCCGTTGTTCTCCCGATCTCTCTCTTGGCACGGAGGATTTCCAAGAACCGACCGACTCAAACATTTACACACGTCTAGTAAAAATTGCGAACGGTCAAAAATACGAAAAAACGGGACGAAATTTTCGCCCTAAAGGGCCAAAACTCGGCAAAAATAGTCGACTTTGAATATCGATGACGCTCATAAATTCGATATTAGACGAAATATCCTGAATTTAATTCGGACTGAAAAATACGAATTTTTGAGAGGCATCGATATTCAAAGTCGACTATTTTTGCCGAGTTTTGGCCCTTTAGGGCGAAAATTTCGTCCGTTTTTTCGTATTTTTGACCGTTCGCAATTTTTACTGGACGTGTGTAAATGTTTGAGTCTGTCAGTTCTTGGAAATCTTCCGTGCCAAGAGAGAAGTCGGAAAAACAACGGCCACTGCAAAGGGTTGGAGTAGCCGGTATATCCGCACTGTTGCTAAATAGTGCGTTACTACCTGAATTCTCACCTGCCTTCTTATCCTGAACAGAGTATATAATATATCTATTCAATAATCAACACACTTTAGAGGCCAGGAAACAACGGCGGCGGCCCGTGCAATTTGGCAACAATGTTTTTCCTACATTTGATTCCATGCAAAAAATCGATTCGATTGTGAAGCGACACTTCAGCTGTAATCGATTATTGTACATAGATTCAAATGGAGGGAAAACATAGTTGCCAAATTGCACGAGCCGTTGCGTCGCTGTCAGGAAAGGAAGAAAGAAAGAAAGTATAGTAAGTACTGAGTCTGAGTACAGTGATTTTATTTGAGAGGTGGTTTAGCTACTTCGGCCATTTGCATTTTACACCCCTATAATAGAATACCTACAGATTTAAATTGTTTATTTACACCCCTATAATAGAATACAGGAACTGATTAAAGAATTCAAAGATAAAAACAGTTATTTTCTCTTCTTTTTAATATCGTTTACACAGTGGTGGCTATTGATTTTTAGGAAGGAGAGAATGTTTTGTTTTGAGTCTCTGGAAAATTGAGTTTTCGCCGCAGGGTTTTGGAGCCGAGCAGTCTAGAAGAACGTGGTCGACAGTTGAAAATGATGAGGAACAGAAAGAAGAAAGGGGACTTTCTTCTCTTTTTATTAGTGACCATGAGAAAAGGCAGTGTGTCCAATTCGCAATCGTAAAATGATTGTTTGTTCTATTCGATTCAGAGGTATTTTTGATGGGTTGGAGAGGGCTGGGAGACAATTGAGCAGGCTTATGCGAAAACGTCCGTTGTCCATTTTTTTAATATTTGCCTTTGTGAGCGTACTATCGACGAATTAAAGATTGTCGCGAGATTTTCACACATCTTCAGTTATGGGTGTGAGTGTGGGACTGATCTGCAACGGCGTTCCCGCCCACCCGCACTGGCCTCTCACCTGCAAGGTGTGAAGAGTATGAATGAAGAGTGGCCGAACCCGAACCTTGAAGGCGAAACTTAGCTCGTGAAAATCTCACGACAATCTTTAATTCGTCGATAGTACATATACATCACTCTTAAGAATACAAAGGCGCCTTCCTCGGCTTCTTGCTCCTATTTCCCCGGTCTTGGCAGTTTGTTAATTTTTTTATTTTTTGTTTTATACACATATTTGTCTTCTCAATAAAAACATTTTGGACATCGGATGAATTCGCATGAGCCTGTTCTGAGTTCACTCTATATTTGAGTTCTAATAAGTTGAAGACCAATTTTCCATATTTTGTCTTTGGGTTTTTTGTGAGTCCGATGCAGAGCTGCCGATTTGTGTAGATTTAATAACATTTTGAAATTCACCGAAGATTCCACCGGTTGTGAAAAGATTACAGAGTTTAGTTCAGTGTATGACTGTGTAATGCTCGAAAATACTCTGATCTGAGATCTTCTCTCAATCGGTGGAAACACCACTAATTAATTAAAATAAACCGGTTCAGAAGAGATAAAAGACGCTAGTATTTTCGTGCATTACAGTCATACACTGAACTAAACTTTGTAATCTTTTCTCAACCGGTGAAATCTTCGGTGAATTTCAAAATGTCATTAAATCTGCGTAAATCGGCAGCTCTGGTCCGGTGCGACGACCGCCGCACGATGGTCAGAGATCGAAAAAACTTTGCCAAAACTCAGTGAAAAAAAAAGTGATCGAAAATCAGTTTTCAACGCTACAAGCTTAATTTAAAACTTTTCAGATGCATTGCTAAGTTTAAATTATTTGTTAAAAGTGTTCGCTTTAATTAAAGTTGGTCTTGAAAGTTTATAAATGATAACTGATGAAAAATTCACTTTTTGATTTTTGCCCACTTTTGGATGATCTCAGACCATAGTGCTTCGGTGCCCTGGACGAAGGGTCTAATGAAAGAAAGTTAGTTCTTAAAGGAAAAATACGTTTTTATATTGAAGGGGTGCCTCAGCATCTCAGGCCATTTGCACCCATGTAAATACATATTATAAGATATAGATACCTATTTCTATAGTGTGAGTATAAAAATTATAATATATCACTATAAAAAGTAGAAAACTTGTCTGTAAATATTTACACGCGGGCAAATCCGTCCCAGATAATTAACTTATTTGTTAACTGTTTCAGCTACGCTCTTTGTACCTGCTCCAGAGGCTTCATTGGAAATTTCAACAGCAGAGGACATACCTTTAAGCCAACTTGTAAAACAGAGAAAGAGACCACAAAAAGATGCAGGCCAAGAAGGCAATAAAAAAAAAAAAAAAAAAAAAAAAAAAAAAAAAAAAAAAAAAAAAAAAAAAAAAGGTAATTTGAACCTTCAGCTATTCACTCATTTCATACTACGACGTAAAAATTCAAGTGTTGTAAGTATAGGCAGTAATACTAATTCTATGCCTCAGCATCTTAAGCCATTCGCACTCCCGTAAATACTTATTAGGTATTTCTAGTGTCATCAATCAATACAAATCATAACAGATCACCATAGAAACAAGCAAGAGAGAAAAATATAGTATTCGTTTAAAACGCGTGCTCGGCATGAATACATTTTTACAGGGATGGGGAAAGGGGGGGGGGGGGGTAATTTTTCTAGTTCGGTAAAGGGAGCGAGCCACCCCCGATTCAGATGCCCATTGCACAGGTCTCAGCACTGACTATGACTGCGCGCGTCTGCAACGATATATTTCAGTTTAACTCACGGCGCTTTGTGAGATAACTCATCCGGCATGCAAACGTTGATATTGCATAAGCCAAATTATGAAGGCACTCTGCCTCAGTAAATTTAGACATCGGTGGACCACTGCACCGATGCGATGCGGTCGGTGGTGGTGGATCTTTGAATAAACCTTGGTGACTTCGTATCTTTTTATTTTGCTTTTATTTTTTCGGCCGCGCCGGATGAGGTATGTATGAACCACGAAGTCACTCAGGTGACGATTCATTTAAAGAAAAAAATTATTGTCTTCTTTAAAAAATAATTCCGTTTTTCATTCTCGGAAAATGTCTCAGATAGCGTCTGGGATTTTTCGGGAGCAGTTTGAACAACATTGCTGTCAATTTTTTTATTCTGCTTTTCCCCAAAGAGAACTTGGAATCTTTTACTTTCATATGCCTTTTACTATATTTCTGAGACTGTATTTTCTGCTTACAATTAGTTTTGAGATCGGTACTTGGGGTTCCGAAGGTCTATACAGGGTGTAACAAAACTATAAACCATAAATTTCAGGGCGTATTCTAGAGGTAAAAATAAGACTTTTTTTTTCCTATAAACATGGGTCCGAAATTGTAGTCTTTTCGAGTTACAGTGTTGCAAAGTTTCCGAAAAACAAATTGAAAAATTGTCATAACTCCCTCGTGAATTTTTTTCAATGCTCGTAAATAAGTACCATGGTGTAATTTTAGGCGCTCTTGCCGATTTTGGCCGTGAAAATGCTGTATGCACTAATTTGAGGGGGGTTTTGGGGGGTTTTTCTTGATTTTTCTCACTTTTTTTGGCCAAACTATGTAAAAACATGCTTTCGGATTCATTAAACCCAAAAACGATTAGCATCATTCAAAAGGTGGTAAAAAAAATATGCATTTTTGGTCCTTGCAAGTTTTTCCATTCCGCAAACCATTTCCGAGAAAATCGTCCCTGAAGTTGCAGAGGTAGGCCAAGAATGGATAAAATCAAAGAAAAGGCGATTATAGCCGACCTCTGCAACTTCAGGGACGATTTTCTCGGAAATGGTTTACGAAATGGAAAAACTTGCAAGGACCAAAAATGCATATTTTTTTACCAACTTTTGAATAATGCTAATCGTTTTTGGGTTTAATGAATCTGAAAGCATGTTTTTACATAATTTGGCCAAAAAAAAAGGTGAGAAAAATCAAGAAAAACCCCCCAAAACCCCCCTTAAATTAGTGCATACAGCATTATTTTCACGGCCCAAATCGGCAAGAGCGCCTAAAATTACACCATGGTACTTATTTACGAGCATTGAAAAAAATTCACGAGGGAGTTATGACAATTTTTCAATTTGTTTTTCGGAAACTTTGCAACACTGTAACTCGAAAAGACTACAATTTCGGACCCATGTTTATGGGAAAAAAAGTCTTATCTTTACCTCTAGAATACGCCCTGAAATTTATGGTATATAGTTTTGTTACACCCTGTAGAGAGAGGTGGAAGGGAGGACTGGAATCAATACCATAGTTTATGCGAGGCTTCTCAACCCGGGTTCGCCAACTCTGGTTATCTCCAAAAATTCTCTAATAGGGGAAAATGCATCGAATCAGAGTTTGGTTGGAACCAGAGCAGTAGCGTAGCGTGCAATCTAGTAACGTTGTAGTGTGTCCATTTAAACCCATGTAAAAGGTCGAATGCGAAGGTGTTCGCTGAACACCCAATAGTTCGATCTTTTTTAATGGATTTAAATGGACGTATTACAACGTTGCGAAACTGCACGCTACGCCACTGAACCAGAGGTCATCGGACGGTAATCGATACAATATATCGCTTTACTAAAACATTCTACTATCGATAAAATTTATCTTCATTTTATTTGTATTTTTAAAAAAATTTGCAGTTTTCAGATATTTCAGAATCTAAAACCATTGCCACTTGTAAGTATGCCTAGAAAAAATCTAAAACGCTTTGAAAAATAATGGACATAATTATGAAGGGCCGTTTCGAGGAGAGGACTTTCTTTTATTGAAGGTCATAGCAATAACACACTATATGGCAACACTGCATCACATTAATGGAGTATTTTTACCTTGGATGTTTTGGCCTTTAGAATCACAAAGGCATCGGTTTCGGCCGTTCCTTACAGTTAATGCTGTAGCTGAAGGTCGGACGCAGGGAGCAAGTCAATCACTGACTGTCGGATCTAGCTAGGAATCTGTCCTTCTCTCTCTTCTCCCATTAGAACGCGTTTGTTAGAAAAGGATAGAATCAAGGGCAGTCACGTGATTTTCGCCCACTTTTCAATCCTTTTCTAATACACATGCACTGAAAGACCTGAAAAAGACAGTGATTTTCGCCCCCTTTTCAATCCTTTTCTAATACACATGCACTGAAAGACCTGAAACAGACAAGGAAAATGTCCTGGATCAGCTAGTGCAGCCAACGGCGCACAGTGGAGTGAGTCAATGGGAGGAGTCGGGCTCGGCAGGGCTGCCTTTTTGCGTATAATCAATGCTATTTTTCTATTCACCGATGATTCCACCGGTTGAGAAAAGATTACACAGTTCAGTTCAGTGCATGACTGTAATAAACTAAAATACTCGCAACTGTTATCTTTTCTCAACCGGTGGAGTTATCGATGACTTTAAAGAACTTGCGGATATTTTAATTAATCAACGGAGTTTCCACCGACTAAGGAAAGATTACGGATCAGAGTATTTTCGTGCATTACAGTCATACACTGAACTGAACTGTGTAATCTTTTCTCAACTTGTGGATTCATCGGTGAATTGAAAAATAGCATTCATTATACGCAAAACGGCAGCCCTGGGGTTCGGACATAGAATTTTTAATAAAAAATGGAAATGTAAAACAAATGTGAATGTTTTTACGGTCAAAAAGCAAACTGTATGGGGTGTTGCATTAAGAAAATTTTACGATAAAACCAACGAAATTACTTTCAAACGTCTATGTTGAGTATTAATACGGATATATACAGGGTGGTCCGAAAGTCCCGGGACGGCTTCGTAACTTTTGAACGACTGCAGATAAAAAAACCAAACTTGGGGGATGTTTATAACTTAATAGGAGCTACTTTTTGGCGTACCCGAAAATTCCGGGGGCACCAGTAAAGGGGGGGTTTCGCCCCCCAACTCAAAATTTTCAAATGGCAACCCCCATCTTGTGATACCTTGTTTGAAAGGGCATAAAATTCTAAGACTTTTGGCGAAAACTGGAGGTCGATATCGTTTTTCGTCTTCGATATATCGATAGTCAAAGTTCGATTTCGACCCATTTTCAAAAAAATCAGGACTCCCATTTGAAAAGTAGAACTTTAGAAAACTATGAGTCAAAAAGACTCTATACTCTGTTCAGGATAAGAAGGCGGGTGAGAATTCAGGTAGTAATGCACTATTTAGCAACAGTGCGGCTATACCGGCTACTTCAACCCTTCGCAGTGGCCGTTGTTCTTCCGACTTCTCTCTTGGCACGAAGGATTTCCGAGAACCGACAGACTCAACAATTTACACACGTCCAGTAAAAATTTCGAACGGTGAAAAATACGAAAAAACGGACGAAATTTTCGCCCGAAAGGGCCAAAACTCGGCAAAAGTAGTCGACTTTGAATATTGATGACTCTCATATATTCGATATTAGACGAAATATTCTGAATTTAATTCCGACTGAAAAATACGAATTTCTGAGAGTCATCAATATTCGAAATTGACTATTTTTGCCGAGTTTTGGCCCTTAGGGCGAAAATTTCGTCCGTTTTTTCGTATTTTTGACCGTTCGCAATTTTTACTGGACGTGTGTAAATTGTTGAGTCTGTCGGTTCTTGGAAATCCCCCGTGCCAAGAGAGAGATCGGGAGAACAACGGACACTGCAAAGGGTTGGAGACGTTGGATTAGCCAGTATAGCCGCACTGTTGCAAAATAGTGCATTACTACCTGAATTCACACCCGCCTTCTTATCTTGAACAGAGTATAAAAAGCAAGTCCTTTGCAAGTAGCTTTACAATGCGGTGGCGCCATAACCGGACCATCGCGTCCCTCGTTCGAGTTAAATGTTTTGAAACGACGGGACCTAGGGATTTGAAACGCACGACCTTACTACCGGACTTTGAACCCTTATTATTCTGTAAGAACAGTGCGCACTATGCCGGCTACCCCAACCCTTAGCAGTGGCCGTTGTTCTCCCGACCTTCCTCTTGGCACGAAGGATTTCCAAGAACCGACCAGACTCTACAGTTTTCACACGTCCAGTAAAAATTGCGAACGGTCAAAGATACGAAAAAACGGACGAACATTTTCGTCCTGCAGGTCAGTGGCGGCTCGTGCAGTTTGGCAACCATGCTTCTTTGCCATTTAACCTATGCAAAAGTATCGATATCGTGGGGATGCAATTGCACCTCCTGAAGATAGATTGTTTTACATAGGTTTAAATAGAGAGAATACGTTGTTGCCAAATTGCGCGAGCCGCCGCTGCTTCAGGTCCAAAACTCGGCGAAAATAGTCGAGTTTGAATACCGAGGACTCTCAGAAATTCGTATTTTTCAATCCGAATAAAATGGGGCTCTTGCAAACTTTTGCTGTGAGCAAATGAATAATTCATCCTGATGTAAAAACCGGCAAAAATCACAAAAATCACACAGAGACAGTTTAAAATTCAATAATAAACCTACAAAACAAAAACTACTACAAAAAACAAAAAAAAACAAATAATAATAATAATAATGCTATAAAAACGTTATGGTTAAGTGATATCTAGACTTGAACTTGGTCGACAACCACCAATAACCATTGTAAACGTAAACTGACATTTTAAAAGCACGATATTCTTTTAAACAACATTTTTGATTAAACATAAATATAGGTACGTGGATTAAAACATTGCCGCGAATGACGAAAACTGCAGAGATAGGTAGATTTTGAAATGAGGAATTAAAAAATGTAAAATGTTGGAGGAGGTGCATGCCAGTAGCGGCTCGTGCCATATGGCAACAATGTCTTCGCTCCATTTGAATGTATGTTTAACAATCGATTGCTGGTGAAGCGCTGCTTCACTTTCGAATCGATTGTTTTACATACAATCAAATGGAGGGATGACAGTGTTGCCATATTGCACGAGCCGCCACTGGTGCATTCGCTCTTACCTTTTAAATTACAAACTATTACAAAATGAGCATTTTTTTCATCATCAAGTTGCTTCTTACAAAACTGCAAACAGATTATAAGCTTGACAGTCGGTCAACTACCTCTAAACTATTGGATCCCAACCCGGAAGAAAAATGTTTCGTCTCGAGAGAGTACTAGACCAGTGGCGGCTCGTGCAATTTGGCAACAGTGCTTATTTGCCATTTAAACCTATGTAAAACAATCGATCTTAAGGAGGTGCAATTGCACCCCCGATACATCGATACTTTTGCATAGGTTTAAATGGCAAATAAGCACTGTTGCCAAATTGCACGAGCCGCCACTGTACTAGACGCAAACTGAAAGCAGCATTCGGCAACCCAACACCCTGGAAATCAGCCGGAGCTCGCCTCGAAAAATTACCCTTATTAAAAAAAAAAAAAAAAAAAAAAAAAAAAAAAAAAAAAAAAAAAACGATAGTCAAGGGTAGAAGAAATCGAAAATGGAACCGTTGATAAAAGAGACGGAAAGTAAAAATAGAGAGAAAAGGAAAGATACTTCAAGGATGAAACGAAAACAAGGCAATATAAAGACGGTGTCAAAAATATGAAAAGCAAGTACGTGCGCATCGAGGGATTACCCCAGGGCCGGATTTAGGTCGCAGGGGGCCCCGGGGCGAACCTTTGGTGGGGGCCCCCCTCCCGGTAAATCTTAGGAATAATAAATTATAAAGTCCCTACTTTTAAAGGCATGTCGAGTAAAAGAAGTACATTATGATAAAAAAAATTCGTTAGTAATTTTTAAAGTTTCGTTAGTAGTTTTCAATGTTTCTTTATTTACTTAAGGGTTACTTTACAAAAAGCTTCACTTCCAACATTGCCGGACTCAGTGGCGTAAACTTGGGATTTTTACTGGGGGGGGGGCAACTTTTGCGAGATGCACTATGGGGGGTCTGGGGGGGACACCCCCCAGTGAGAAGGGGGTCCGGGGGTCCTCCCCCGGAAAAATTGAAAATTTAGGCTCTCTCAGACGGCATTTAAAGCATTGTTATCGCACAATAATGCCACCAAATTTAAAAAAATTATAAATAGACTTTACGTTTATTTTCTTCAATTCTCAGGCAAAAAGGGAATTTTTCAGTTTAGACTTTCAGCTTATTGACGAAGCTGATATTTCTAGGCTTTGGGAAACTATTTCTCACAGTTAGAAGTCTTCTGGGGAAAAAAAAACTGCAGTAAATGTAATGTTCCGCTCAGTGGCGTAAAATTTGAGATTATTTTTTGAAGGGAAGGTGTAAGCAAATAGTCCAATACTTTAGGGAATCTAGGGGGGGGGGGCACTTTCCAGTAATAGGGGGTCTGGGGGTATTCCCCCGGAAAAATAAGCAATTGAATCTTTCAAAAATAACCTACCGACAGAACATAAGTTAGTAGACTCAACGTATATTTTCTTTATTTCATCGACAACAGAGAAATTTTTCACTTTAGATTTATTCAGGCTCAGTTTCAGGGTAAAACAGAGCCTCTTATTCTTGCCATTTTTTGCTTCTTGGTTCCTGTAATTATTCCTTTCTTTCTTTATTTTGTTGTATTTTTTCGTCTTTTCTTTTCTCCCTCCTCTTTTTCATCAAATTATTAGGGGGGGGGGGTGCAAAATGATACTTTGCCCCCCCCCTTCTCAAGTATTGGAGGGGCTAAAAGGACACCCCCCTCCCTAAGAATACGCCACTGGCCGGACTGTTACAGTATTGTAATGATAGAAAAAAAAGGAAGTTCATCAACCATCAATACCAAAAAAAAAAAGGACCTGCTTTGTGGTGGGGGCCCCGGGGCGCGCGCCCCGGTCGCCCCGCATTAAATCCGGCCCTGGATTACCCGTGTTAGTTGCGTTCGTTTAGTTTGCTTGCCAACAGGAACGCGCGTAAGAAAAGAAAAGAAAAACGGCCGTTTTGCCAAGCCTAGAGCTAGTAAACCATGCAATCTGTCCATTTAAACCTATGTAAAATAATCAAATCTTGAGAAGGCTGACAGCCTCCTAGACAATCGATTGTTCTACATAGGTTTCAATGGACAAATTGCATGGATGTCAAATTTGCACGAGCCGCCACTGGTCAAGAGTTTATTTTGGAGCCCATATCAGCGGCTACAGTAAGACGTTTTGGGCTATTTTATGTTGAAATAAGGCAAAATTAGAATCTGGGGGGGGGGGGGTTTGCACCCCAATCGATTTGCCTTTAGGGGGGTTGAGAAAATGGTCACTCTTCTGATTACTGAAGAGGGTGCCGGTGCCTGCCTGCGGTTGGTGAGGACTCGAGCATAAGACTTATCTCCTTGGCACTGGCGCATCAAACAGGATCTCTTCCATCTCTCTCGTTTCCCATTTGAATGTATAAGTAGGAAAAGGACAGAAAGAAGGGGTTTTATCCCGTTATCCATCCTTGTCTAACATACGTTTTTTAATGGAGAAAAGAGAGAGATGAGGAAACTCTCGGTGCGCTTTTGCTCCTTAGATATAGATTATTGATAGCTTATCTCCTCACCAGACATCCAAGAGGAGTACCATTACATTTCAGCCGAACATTTTTCGTTCCCAGGGGGGTGATCACGGAGGATCGTTTCGTTTCGTTTTCGTTATCGTTATCGTTTACGTGTAACCTTATGGGTGGCTCAACTGATCGAATCGTTTTGAGCCTCTCGTAACGATTGAAACGGTCGAAAGGAAGCGATGAGTTGGAGGCTGTCGTTTACTCGATCGTTTGAAGTAGGAAGAGGTGAGGAGGGGATCACCTGCGCGATCGAGTTGCGCAGAAGCAAGCTCATTTGATTTCATGCAAACGATAACGATAACGATACCGAAACGAAACGATCCTCCGTGATCACCCCCCAGGGCAGGCGACCTCGTTAACCCCTACCCTACCCCTACCCCCACCACCACGTTGCGCCGCGCCGTCTATTCGATACGGTTCTTCCTGTACTTACGTCACAAACAAAATTCGGAGAAAATGAAGGCATGGAAGAATCTTTTTTATACAAGTTTTTATACATTTCCCCAGCCCCCTCTCCCCCCAGCCTTCCATTTATTTTATAGTGTAGATCAGTAGTATTCGCTCATCAGTTAAAAATGCCTTGCGTTTGGACCATAGTGGCGGCTAGCACAATTCGGCAACAATGTTTTTCCGCCATTTGAATCTATGTAAAACTATCGATTGTTGATGAAGTAGCGCTTTCACTATCGAATCGATTGTTTAACATAGAATCAAATGGAAGGAATACGTTGTTGTCACATTGCACGAGCCGCTACTGGTTTGGACCCCCTCTCTCACCCCTCCTTTTAACATCCCCTTGCACCGACGCGATCCGACGCAACAACTGAACTGAAAAGTACTAGTAATTTTATGCACATAGATGGATCGTGGAATCAGTCCGTAACGGAGCTGTTGCAAACTTTTGCTACAGGGTTATTCATAGTTGATCATGAGATAAAATATAAGGCGGTAAGCACCGACATCACGGTCTCACGTTTGAAAGTAGGTATTTTATGAGTTTGGGAGTGAATTTCGTGATTTTTTAATGCGCTTAGTGTCATTTTCATAGGGTTTTACCCATTATCAACTACATATTACTAAGCCTGCAGCAAAAGTTTGCGACAGCTCCATTGGTTCAAATTCGATACATTTTCGCAATCGTTCAGTTGGGCTTCAACTGCACGCAGGACAGGTAGCATTCAGTGGCGTAGCGTGCCACACTTGGCATCGATGCATTGGCTCTATTTAAAACTATGGAAAAGATCGAACTATTGGGTTTTCCGTGAACACCTTTGCGTTCGACCTTTTACATCGGTTTAAATGGACACAATACAGCGTTGCCAAATTGCACAATAGGGTAGCCTTGACGGCTGCACTATGGTCTGAGATCATCAAAATATGGACAAAATCAGAGGGTGAATTTCGCATCAATGTATCATTTATAAACTTTCAAGGCCAACTTTAATCACAAAAAGAGCTAAGCAACCAAATAATGACATCATTTTGGCAACAGAGTCGATTCTTGAGATATGACACCATTGCCTGTGAGGAGGTATGGTCGATTGACCAAATAATTCGTCGAATAATCTGATTTTATTGCGTTGCCAAACTAGACAAATAATTCGTAGAATAATATTTGCCCTTGTTTCCGGAACGTTTTAAATGGGTCTGTTGCAAACTTTTGCTACAGCAAATAGGAAAGATTGATCCAATGTAAAATCGCGTGAAAAATCCATTGGTGGCATCAAAAAGTCATGAAATGCAATAATAAACTTACAAGAGGCGTTTAATGAAATCCAAGATGGCGGAGAAATATCGAGCAATTTGTATGCATGCACCACGAACATCCAAGCATGGCCAACCTCACAATATTGATCACAACCAATAACAACGTAAATAAACACATAACCTCTACCTCCAGTGAGGTTGTCAAAGTTGGCCATCCGTGGATGTTCGTGGTGCATGCATACAAATTGCTTGATATTTCTCAGCCATCTTGGATTCCATTAAACGCCGCGTGCGAGTACACCATTGCATTTTATGACTTTCTGATGCTACCAATGGACTTTTCAGGCGATAAACCGTTGTAGCAAAAGTTTGCAACAGACCCATTAAGCTTAAAAGGAAGAATACGATGATTTTTGATGACTATTTTCCCCAGTGGCGTATAGCGTGCTTTTGGCAACATTGTATTTTGTTCATTTAAACCCATTAAAAGCATTGAACAATTGGATGTTCTGTGAACACCTTCAAATTCGACCTTTTACATGGGTTTTAATGGATAAAATGCTACGTTGCCAAATCGCACGCTGAGCCACTTTTTTCCCTCTGATTTTTGGCGGTTGTTTTTCGATTTCAGACCATAAAGGGCCATCAGGTTCAGTGGCGAAGCGTGAAATTTGGCAACAACGTATTTGCTCCATTTAAATTCACCAAAAAGGTCGAACGCTTCAGTCATCGGCGATGACCAGGCATTTCGACCTTTCTAATGTGTTTAAGTAGGGAAAAAGGAACGCTGCCAAATCGCTGCCACTAATCAGGTTCATATTGCTGTTGCACAGAGGTTGAAAACAAAGTATTTCCCGACCATAATTTTACGAATGAAAATCAAGGCTATGCTTTTTTTTATGTAAAACAATTTTTTGTATACTACGAACAGTAGGTGGAATTTGACTCTTAGTTATGTAAACTCAGAAAAGAAGTCAAGCTACATAAAAAATTTACCCACCATCATCGTCAAATGCTATGGCTAATCGGATGCCAATAAAAATTAAAACTAGACAGCAAACTTCTACAAAACAAATTCATGATGAGGCCAATATAGGCCTACGGTTGCCAACCAAGGGCGTGTGCTGCTAAAAGCAACATTCCTCAGAACGCAAAATCTAATTTTGGGGCAAATTTCCATTGCCCGGTGGTATGAGAGTAACAGTAATATTAAGGCTAACTCGGAATAGAAAGTATTGAAACTGAAACACACATACATCTCTAGGATGTAAGTACAACAATTATGAAACCAGACTGCACGCCGACCTATATAAATGTGTGTTCCACCAAGAAAATAAAAATCAAGCTTATCATCTCCTTTACAGATATTTTTTTCATTGAACTTTTTTTTCATTTTTTTATATTTTTTGTTTTTGAGAAGAGACTGGAATGATGAAATGATAGTAGGTAATTGCGCTTGTCTGCGCGTCAAATCTGGTTTCGCAGGATTTTGTCCATTTTAACTCACGTGAAAAATCAAACGGTGAAGTTAAGAAACAGTGGCGAAGCGTATGGCAACGTGGTAGTTGGTCAATTTAAAACCACAAAAAAGGTCGAATTCGATGGTCGTCGCCAATTCCGATATAGTTCGATATTTTTCACAGGTTCTAACGAGCCAAATTTGACGTTGCCAGATTCCACACTTCTCAACTGGGTCTGAAGTTTACACTAAAAAACTTTACCGACCATACACCTATACATTTTTTTAACTTCTAGAAGGATGCACATTTTTGTTTCAAAAAGAAAATGAATCAGAAACTTTTGAACCGACAAGAAAGAGCTTTGCCTGTAACTGGAAAGCTGCTAGGAAAGTATAATCTGCTGGAGGAAGTCTTATTCATCTTAAAAATAATTTGTTCAATTTGTTTCAGTTTTACCCTAAATGCTTTGCAATTCCATTAAAGACTGTTTACTTCGTAGTTTGTACCGATTCTTCTTTATTTCATCATTTTTTTGGCCGTCCTTTGGAAGGGTTTTCTTTAAAAAAAAAAAAAAAGTTTTCTGTCAAAGGGCGGATGTTTACACTTTTTAAAATGGTCGTAACCTTTTCTTCTAATTAACTGAACAACAGGATAAGCTTGACAAATTTTGAAAGATGGCAGTTTTTATACCATTACGATCAATTGAACCGGCTTATGCAAAAACGTCCGATGTCAAAAATATTTTTTATTGAGAAGACAAATAAGTATAAAACAAAAAAACAAAAACAAAAAAACAAAAGGAAAAAAGCAAGACAAAGGAAACGGGAGCAAACACAGCCGCGTGACAAGTCTGATCAGTGATCAGTGCTTACACAGATGCAGCTTTTTCTTAAGAGAGTTATGTAAGTAGGTATTGTAAGTACAACTCACGCTCGTAAAATCCATTATTAAAAAAATGGACAGCTGACGGACGTTCACTTTATCTGTGGAGTGTGTTTAAACTCTAAAATCCTCAAGCTACACAGCTTTCAAACTTTGATCGTAATTTTCCCAAAACAGATTTTTCGCCACACTCTCCCTCATGAAGGATCAGTCCTCAATAATTACTGTTATCAATGGCGCACGCAGGAATAAGTCTCTCTCGCTCTTTTCCCGTTTGAGTGTATGCACTAGAAAAGGAAAGAGATAGGGGCTGAATACACGTTCGAGCCCCTGTTTCTGTCCTTTCCCTACTCACGTGTTCAAATGGGGAATATGGGGATAGAAAGAGAAAGACAAATTCCTGTGTACGCTACTGACTGTTATGATGTCGAATCGCCTCAACTTCCGATACTTGGTCGCATTTTCACGTGAGAGCACTTTCAACGACACTCACTAATTCCGCGTAACTGTCTTCATTATTAATTTATTGATTCATTTGTTTATTTATTTATTCTAATACATAAGAGCCACAGGTTATCTAGTATGGATCAAACCATTGAATACGTTAACAACATTTTCCCGCACTTTTTCATTAAAACTTTCAAGCATTTTGCGCGCACTACCTCCTCGTCAGCCATGATGAACAGTACTAACTAAATTGCAGGTAAACTTGCTAAATAAACGACAGCTATTTTCTAACGTGCAGCGGATTAGACTACCACGCCGGACAGTGGAGCGAGTCAATAAGGAGGGTCGGACATGAAATATGTATTTGACTAAAAATGCAAATTTGAATGTTCTCACTGTCGAAAAACAAACTATAAAGGGTGATTCTTGTAGAAAATTATACGATAAAATCAATGAAGTCACCTTCACACTTCTATTATGCGCAGGACTGCCGTTTTGCGTATAATCAATGCTATTTTTCAATTCATCGGCGATTCCACCGGTTGAGAAATGATTACACAGTTCAGTTCAGCGCATGATTAATAAACTAAAATACTCGCACCTGTAATCTTTTCTCAAACGGTGGAGTCGTCGATGCCTTTAAAAAACTTGCGGATATTTTAATCAATCAACGGAGTTTCCACCGATTAAGGAAAGATTACAGATCAGAGTATTTTCGTGCATTACAGTCATACACTGAACTGAACGGTGTAATCTTTTCTCAACCGGTGGAATCATCGATGAATAGAAAAATAGCAGTGATTATACGCAACGCGGCAGCCCTGATTATGCGTATTAACAAAGATACAAGCATTTAAAGTCGTCACGCCATGCCCGGCCTCTCCCATTAAACTCGCTCCAGTAGCGCACCAAGAGTTTCTTCATCCCTCTCTTTTCTCCATTAAAAAACGTATGTTAGACAAGGATGGACAACGGGATAAAACACCCTCTTTCTGTCATTTTCCTACTTATACATTCAAATGGGAAATGAGAGAGATGGAAGAGATCCTGGTTGCGCCAGTGACTCGCTCAACTGTGCGCCAGTCGCGAATCGGATCCGTCAATGTAGATAGATATGAGCATAACACAATCTGATTTCTGATAAGGCTGCGTCCACAAGTATCAACACTATCATTATCATACCTATCTAAATTAAACAAATGCTCCATCTCACTCGCTCTTCTGGGTTTTCCCCATAAGGAACAGGATCCACATTTTCAAATGCAAATTCATGCCAGTAAACTACAAGCACAGAATAATACAATCAGAACGGAAACTCCCATAAGAGCCAATGGAAGCAAGTTTGGAATTTAACGACACCAATAGGCAACGCTGTGGTCCTATGTACAACTTCCGCCAAAAAAAGTGTGATATATTTCATGGCGCATCAATGATATTTTTTCCCCCTGTTATTTCTTTTTCTCCCTCGGACAGTTAGTGCAGGAAAATTAGGGTTGAACCGAGACAAAATTGCAATAAAAGGTTTTAAGAAGTGGTTCCATGGGAAATTTTGCGCTGAATCCGAATTTCTACAAGTCGCCAAAATGGACCGGGTCCTTCACCCGAAATTTACAAAAAAAAAATCCGGTAAATTTTACAAAACTGGTACCGATTTACGCCGAAACTACTCATTTGAGCGGAAAAATTCTTTATTTCAAATTTGTAGAACACTCCATTTTACATCGGGAAGCTGTTTCACTTTTACCATAGCGGGAAAATTTAACCCCCCTCCGCTCCCCTCCAATTGGTCTATCAAAAGCTCAAGGGAAAAAATCCAGAGAAACATATTTAAAAACCAATAATTTGTGAGCATTTGCTCAAGAAATGTTAGGTCATCATCAGTGGCGTAGCGTGCTATTTGGCAACGTTGCAGATCGTCCATTTAAACCCATGAAAAAGATCGAACGATAGGGCGTTCGGTGAACACCTTCGCATTTGACCTTTGATACGGGTTTAAATGGACACAATACAACGTTGCCAAGTTGCACGCTACGCCACTGGTCATCATAAATATTGAATATTATCACATTTAAAAGATTTTATGGTATATACACAGCATTTACATAAAATATTGTGATTGTAAAAAAGTAAGACAGTTTTGAAGAATAATCACTGACTATCACATGTTCCAAAGCCCCTAGCCGGCCTGGCGACAAACGTACGGTTCCCGTTATCGTGAAATCACCCTCTAAAGAAACTAAGACAAAAGATCAAGACCTTTCGATTGATATACCATCTATACCTCTCTCTTCTTTGCCCCTCGCGCTCTTTATCAATTCCTCGCCCCTGCTCTTGTTTACCCTCCAGCAGATTCTGACATTTTTATTATATGATTTTTTCGGACTCTGATGCGAGTCCTTCTCTCTCTCTCTCTCTCTCTCTCTCTCTCTCTCTCTCTCTCTCTCTCTCTCCCTCTCCCTCTCCCTCTCCCTCTCCCTCTCCCTCTCCCTCTCCCTCTCCCTCTCCCTCTCTCTCTCCCTCTCTCTCCATCATAAGATTAAACGTGCTAGAAAAGGATACTCTGTCTCAGTCTTCGACACTCACACTCTTACACCCTCCCTCTCCCGCATACTCATAACTCGCATATCTCTCAGTTGGTACTTCGAAACCAAATGTCTCGAATTACTTTCAACCGCTTAATGAGCAGTGAAGTAGAGTCAATCTCCTGACCGATGATGTGGAGCTCAATGGCGAGGGACAAAGAGGGTATCTTCGGAGGATATTTATTATTTCCGCGCCCCCTCCAACCTTGTAATTTCGACCAAACAGGCTGGAGCGGGGCGCAGTTCACTGTGGATCCAAATCGAATCCTAAGCGGTCAAAAATACACAGACGTGAAATACCACGGAAATGAAGGTTCCATCTAATATTTCTCTGCGATGGATAATTATCTAAAATTATCTAGACGAAAGAGATCGATATTAATGCGGGAAAACTGAAAAGGAAGAATGGAACAACAATCGTTTTTTACTCCTGACTACGCCGCAATCAGATTGACACACTGGCGCACCGAAGGGGGGGGGGGGGGTTTAGGGTGAACCCCCCCCCCCCCCCCAAGCCTTGAAAAAAAAAAAAAAAAAAAAGGAGGGAGAGAGGGAGAGAGAGAGAGAGAGAGAGAGAGAGAGAGAGAGAGAGAGAGAGAGAGAGAGAGAGAGGATGTGGTTCCTTCACAAATAGAAAAAAGCGAAAGAAAAAAAATCGTGATCAGCTAGGAAAGGGGGTTCACGGTGAGTAAATTCCATATTATCCACATTTGCTTAAGAGTTATTCACTACGGCGGGGGGGGGATAAAATCTAACCCCTCGGTGAACCCCCTCCGTGAATTTTCCATGGCTCCTTCATCCACATTCTTTTCGACTCTTCTCCCTCCAATTACCATGAGTCTAGAGCAACGATTTCGTGGTGGCAGAATCGAAAATATATCTGTACATTTCAATTTTCCTGTAATGAAAGTACCGTAAAATTCAATCTGAAGGTCAGGAAAATTGAAAGAATTTTCCGGGGGAGGGCCCCCGGACCCCCCCTCCCGGTGAACCCCTCGGTGAATATTCCACGGCTCTTTCAACCACATTCCACTTGACTCTCCTCCCTCCAATTATGAGTCGAGAGCAAAGATTTCATGCAGCAATATCGAAAGTATATTTGAGCATTTCAATCTTACTGTACATGAAAGTACCGTAAAATTCAGTTTGAAGGTAAGGAAACTTGAAAAAAATTTCCGGGGGAGGGCCCCCGGACCCCCCCCCCCCTCTCCGTGAACCCTTCGGTGAATATTCCATGGCTCCTTCATCCACATTCCTCGACTCTTCATCCTCCAATTGCCATGAGTCTAGAGCAACGATTTCATGGTGGCAGAATCGAAAATATATCTGTATATACATTTCAATTTTACTGTAATGAAAGTACCGTAAAATTCAATCTGAAGGTCAGGAAAATGGAAAAAATTTTCCGGGGGAGGACCCCCGGACCCCCCGCTTGTACTGAGGGGTATTCCATACCCTCCAGACCCCCCGGAGTTTGAGTCGTACCAACCCCCCCCCCCCCCCCCCAAGGCAAATTTCTCGGTGCGCCACTGGATTGACAGTATCCCGGTCAGTGGCGTAGCATGCAATTTGGCAACGTTGTATTGTGTCCATTTAAACCCATGTAAAAGGTCGAGAAGGTGTTCACCGGACACCCAACAGTTTGATCTGTTGAATGGATTTAAATGGACACGTTACATCGGTGCCAAATTGCACGCTACGCCACTGATCTCGGTCACTTATTGTTACGTTCCGAACGGTCACCAACTGATTTTCCAAACTTGAGCACTGAAAACGTAACCTTGATACTAAATAAAATCATATTTTAGGAATTAGAGATGGGGGGGGGGGTGGCTGAAGGGGGGCTGAAGGGGGGATGGATGCTGAGGAGGGGTGGGGGTTGGGGGGATGAAGACGAAAAACGGGGGGTGTAGGGTGGGGAAGTAAGTGGGCCGTGCCGTGGGTTCGCGGCTAGTTTAAATGCTTAAACTCAAGCACCCTCACGGCTATTCCATAGGAGTTCAGATTATGGTTTTAGTGAAAAAAATAATGCAAAATTTGAATTCCCCGTGAAAAATTGATAAAGCTAGATGTGTATCATGTCATATCTCCGCGAAATATCACAGGTATTACTCGATGTCCGCTGTTACCCTATCTCTAGTTCAATACCTAGTTCAATACTGCGCCGCGCACCTGCATGCTCAAAAAGTCGCAACAGTTTCTGGCTGAAATGGACGAATTTACGATAACAGTACTTTGAGGAACGACGAACGTCAGCACTTGCGAGCACAGGGTGTACCGGACCACCCGGATTTTCTCGAAAACTAGTGAGCCAACTGATTTGAAACGAAAAGGTCAGATAGGGAATTGATCCAAATTTTAATTCCATTTTAGATATTTTCAAATTATAGGGACTCTAGAATCACCGTTTTAAAAGGAGAGAAGGACATGAACAAAGAGACAATACCAAAAGGATAAAAAAGGATAAAAAGGATTTAAAGGATATTTAAATTCTAACTAACAGAAGATGTGAAACGGATTACCGACCTTCGAAGGAAGAAACAAGCAAACAAACCCTGCAGAATACATACTCATCCCTCTTGAAATGAGTGTCAAAACATTAATTAATTACTCACATTTTGGAGAGGAAGACCGCACTGGAGCTAACTAGAGTCCCTAATATACTCTAGAGCTAACCTCTGGCCTCTGGACGACACAACACAACGGAAGCTGGAGCGAGCTGGGACTTTGAGAGCGAGACATGATGGTGAGGAGAGCGAGAGGAAACAACGCAAGTACACCGAGGTTCGTAGCTTGAAAAGCTCGACGGGCCGATGTCCGGTAGCTCTGCGCTCATTGGTCAGTTTTGGCGTCATCATCAAATGTATAAATCCGCTACCTACTATAACTGATCAATGATGAAGACGCTCATGAATGAATGGGGCTAACCAATCCTATGATCTTCTCTTAAACTCCCGCGATATATGCCAAATCAAACTGCATTATAAAGGGGGGGGGAGGAGGAGGAGGAGAGAAAGAGAATCCAAAGAGAAATGACATGGAGAGTGTGGTGAATCTCTGTCAACCTAAAATCACTCAGACCATCTAAAGAAGAGTTTCACTTACTGTTAGATACTTATAGTTTAGCTTTTAGAGAATATTAATAAAATTGAGATGGGGATTTATCAAAGTCTATGGACTTTATTATCTAATTTTTTACTACATTAGATTACGATGTGATCGAAAACTTTTTTGAGAAGACTAGAAAGATGTATTTAACCCCCCCCCCCCCCCGATATGCCCATAGGAGCTGTCGGGGGTTACTGCAAATAAGGTCACTTGGGGGTAACTTGGCCACCCTTTTACAACGCTCTCGCAGAATTTGATCTTCTAAATGCCCTCGTCCTAGATATTATAGATGAAGTCGGAGGTCGATACCATTGTCAGAGTTTGTTTAGATATATTCAGTGTATTTCGGGGTTTGCACTTTTGCAGGCGTTATGGGTTTTGCCTGCAACTAGAGTCCCTGTATATCAAAGAGTCTCGCCATACGGGGTATAGATTCTGATTGGCTGCTAGATTTTAGGCTGTCACGGAGCTCGAGGAGGCGTTCTGTGTTATTCTCCTTAAGAAGACCGTTGGAACGCACCTACCGAGGAAGCGTACACGCCCCTCAGCGAACCCAACCAATCAGAGTGGACGCCTCCTTCGAAATTCTTCTTCTTCATGCTTCACGTGGCGAGACTCTTTGATATACAGGGACTCTACCTGCAACATGTACATATGTACATACAGGGTGAGCCAGAGCACCCGTACCAGGCATTTTTCTCGAAAACTACTGAACCAAATGATTTGAAAAAAAAAAAGTCTGACAGGGAATCAACCACAAATTTTTCATTTTTGATATTTTCAAAAGCCCCCGACTGCCCCTTGGGGCGTATTTGGGGGGGTTCAAACACATTTTCCAAATTTTCTCGAAAGAACCTCCAATAAAAGTATAAAAATTAGTTTATAATCTGAAAAGAGAAGCAATTGCCGACATTTTTGCTCTTATCAATATTTTCCAAAAAACCCAAATTCTTTGAGTTATAGGGGATTATTGAAATTATTTTGAATCGGCCTTTTGGGCCACCCTGTTGAGAAGTTTTCAAAAATCATTGCGGATTCTGAAAGAACAGATCAAGACCTTTCGATTGATGTGCCACATGTTACCTTAAAATTGAAAAATATGGTGTTTTTTGCCAAATCAAAATTTTGGGGCTTCAAGTGGCTGAAACTATGGAATCGCGCCGATTCTGCAATTGAAGCCCCAAAATTTTGATTTGGCAAAAAACACCTTATTTTTCAATTTTAAGGTAACATGTGGCACATCAATCGAAAGGCCATGATCTGTTCTTTCAGAATCTGTAATGATTTTTGACAAATTCTCAACAGGGTGGCCCAAAAGGCCGATTCAAAAAAATTTCAATAATCCCCCATAACTCAAAGAATTTGGGTTTTTTGGAAAATATGGAAGAGCATAAATGTCGGCAATTGCCTCTCCTTTCAGACTATAAACTAATTTTTATACTTTTATTGGAGGTTTTTTCGAGAAAACTTGAAAAATGTGTTTGAACCCCCCCCCCCCCCCCCCAATACGCCCCAAGGGGCTGTCGGGGGCTAATGAAAATATCAAACATGAAAAATTTTGGGTTGATTCCCTTTCAGACTTGTTTGTTTCAAATCATTTGGCTCAGTAGTTTTCGAGAAAAATGCCTGTACTGGTGCTCTGGCTCACCCTGTGTCCCTGTATACCTACATTGTGAATACCTTCACACAGAGAATACTCAAGGTCACCGAGAGATGTTTCATGAATGAAAAAAGGCAGTATTGTCGAAGTAGCCGAGAGAAGATTCATTGAATGAAAAGAGGCAATGTTGTCGGATCAAATCTTAATAACACACCCCAGTTAGCAAATAAATCTGCTCGGATCGCACCCGCCCGCCCGGGCCCCGCACGGAGCGTTGTTGCCCTAGCTGTCTTCCCTTGCACTCCTCGGCTGCTTGGCGAGCACAATAAAATACCAAGGACAATAAAGAATCATTGATACCCTGTCAATCCCTCATCAAACCCTCATATTAGCTTTCATTCATTCCTGGAAACGACTCCGCGCTGGTCGGTGGTGTGCCTCTGGTAGTTCCAGGAATCTGTCCTTCTCTTTCTTTGCCCAATTCAACGTTTATGTTTCAGAAAGGGACAGTACATTTATTTGCAGTTACCAAGCATCGCCTTACTTGTGCCCCCTCCTTTCAGTATCCTTCTCAATGTGTTCAATTGGACCTAGGAAGAAAAGTATACCAAACCAATCCTAGATCCGTTTCAATAATAATTAATTGTTTCTCGGCTTCTTTCTCATGGTATCTTTCCACCCCTTCCTTTTGTCGCGCACTCTCTCTCTCTCTCTCTCTCTCTCTCTCTCTCTCTCTCTCTCTCTCTCTCTCTCTCTCTCTCTCTCTCTCTCTCTCTCTCACTCTCTCTCTCTCTCTCTCTCCCCCTCCCTTTGTTTTTTTATTCTTTTCATAATATTTTTCTGTAAAATAAATGGCGTATCATCATATCCCTCTCTATCTCTCCCTCTCTCTCTTTTGGATTAAGATCTGTCTTCTTGGTGTTTCCGGCGAAATGATCGAGAGAGCAGACCTCAGCAAAATAATTTGTAGTGTGACAACTTGAAAGGACAACTTGAAGCGCGTGTGATACAAAAAAAATATATTTATATCATCATAACGATTAGATTTTCAATGATGCAGCCCCTTCTAATTTTTTCTATTCGAGCTGTAACAAGAATTGTCGAGTTTTATTAGAGGCTGATTCTGATGTAAAGTAACCCGAGAAATCGATTGTGATAGGTCTCAAAATGAAACGTCTTTACAAGCTAAACAGATAAAATAAAGTTCAAGTACAGCCGAAGCAGCGTATTAAAATAGCTTCTCTGAGCCAAAGTTCTAGCTCTATCTAAGACAGTTGCGGTTGTACAGAAGCTCTACTTTGGTGGAGTTGAAGCAAAAAGAAAGACTGTTACTCTACCGAAGTAATGCTTTGGTCCAACAGCGAAACGCTCCTGTATGGAGCTAGAACTTTTGCTCTGCGAAGTTATTTCAAAAGTCTGCTTCGACTGTACGTACTAATAAACTTTGTTTTCTCAATGTTTGAGACGAGTTATGAAAGATATTGCAGTCCATTCTTGAGGATTTTATTTCCAAACAAGTGGTAACCGGTTTCATGGCGTAATCCGGTTTCCTATTGGTTTTTTACTGTTTTGTGGCGTAGACTGCGGTCAGGGGTCGTAAGCCCGTAAACCGATTTGGAGAACTTCCTCCTAGTCCTCACAAAAACTAAACCTTCTTTGGTACCAATACGGCAAACCAAATTTTTTTTTTACCAAAAAGTTTCAACTGTCGAGAAGGAACTAGGATTGGAAGTCAAACAGAATTGAACAAAAGTGTTTTGAAAAATAAATAAGCTTTATTGTAACAGAGAAATAAAACAAAATTTTTTACTGGAACATTGATGGATAGTCATCAATATTCAAGAGACATAATAATTAAAATAATAATGATGAAAAAAAAAAAAAAAAAAAAAAGTGAAAAAGATAGGAAAAGGGCAAAAATTATAAGAAGTATCTACAAATATTAATAATGATGATGACAAAGGTTTGTTTTTAAATAATCTCTCCCACAATATGGATGGCAAATTTTCTTTTACTTGCTATGGGTAAATTTTTTTTTGAAGTTTTGTTTCTGAATAAAACAGCAAGTAACATTTGCCCAAAATCTATCACAAATCAGTTTTTTTAAACATAGCACTCATAATGAAAATCTATGGTGACAATGAATGTAAAGAATTATCTGGCTAAAAAGAAAAAAGAAAAAAAGACCAGGGAAAGAAACAAGAGTTATAAAAAACTGTATAGGATAAATCAGTAAGGAATCTCATTATTAGTACAAGGGCGAATCCAGTAATTTGGCAACCATGTATTCTTTCCATTTGAAAATATGATAAACAATCGATTCTTAAGGGAGTCATGGCCCTTTCACTGAGTGACTGTTTCTCATACATTCAAATGGGAAGAATCCACAATTTCCAGATTGCTGGATCCTCCTTTGTCATGGTAGAGAGGTTATTTCCGATGAGAAGGCTGTAGACAGTCGTCACCTGAATAAACACAGCATGAAAAAATTTCCACTTGGTGGAGACATTGATTTTGAAGTACAGAACTATAGAAGACACCAATTCATTTAGCTTAGAAACCTTGCAAAATGTCATCGGCCGACTCATCTATATGAAATTTTAACTGAGTCCATTTTCAAAAGATAGGGTAAGACTGGAGCCAGTAAAAAAATTTGCAAGAATTCACACGTAGCAGTTTTTTAACGGGAAAATTCTAAAAAGAACATTCTTCTATTTTTTCCAACAGTTTTCAAAAATTTAGTAGACACTAACTCTATCTTGTTTAAAAATTTGAATCCTGAACAGAACTAAACGACAAACCAGTAATTAAATAATTAACTAAAGGACCCAATTTGTTTATTGTGAACTTGAGAACTTGTATACATTTACCTTAGTAATACAGTGAAGAAATTGATAGAGAGTACTTGAGAAACCCTTTAGTTTGGATAAAATCAGTTACTTAGCGGCATCTGTTTTAATTATTTTAATTGATTTTGTATTGTTTCAGTTCCCACCACCCTACCCCATAAAAGTCTGGTTCATGGCTGAGATGACTATGGTTATTGATTTTATATTTATGTTGACAACCAATAGTTACATATTGATGACCATTGTTAACTGGTCCTGCTCGAGAGTGAAGTAACCTGAAAGATAAACTTTTACTCTTGTTTACAAACATCTTGAGTCCAATTCTTGTACATCGTGACTACACATGGAAACATTGCTCCGAGGTTTTATATTTCTGTTAAGATTCAAAATCCTAATTCTACTGTGTGGCAGTAACGACATGAAACACAAGAGTGATGATTTTGAACATGAATAATTCCTGGAAGATTAGACTTATGGCGAAACAGCCTACTAACATTATTATTGATAATGAAATAGAGTTACCAAAAAGTTAATTTCTAATGGTCAGTAAAAATCACCTACTTCACACTATTGAGCAATTAAACCTATGATAGCGTTGGTAGCATTTGTTTAACAGTTATTTTTTCATCCACTTTTTCCCCCTCTAGTGGTGAATGGCATTCAAAGAATCCGCCAACCAAATAAGAATCAGGATAATACAGCTTTTCCTTCTTCATAATTTCATAAAATTTGACAGAATTTATGACCAATGACTCCTCCAGCGATCTAATTTGATTAATTGATTAGAAGCCAAAACACAGTCTTAAAGTGGCTAATGTTAATTGATTTAAAAAATCAGATACATAGATGGTTCAGTCTTGGTTCATGATTTGATGGCTGAGAAATAAAACAATACAAATTTTAGCGAGGATACTTTCTTTTCCAGACTGTAGCACTTTTAATTTTAACTCGGATAATTTCTTTAGCAGGAGGATACTTTCAATTGCAACCCATAGTAATTTTAATTTTAACAAGGATACATTCTTTAGCAGGCCATAGTACTTATAATTTTAATAAGGATACATTCTTTAGCAGGCCATAGTACTTTTAATTTCAACAAGAATACTTTCTTTTGCAACCCATAGTCATTTTAATCTTAACGAGGATACTTCCTTTTGCAGGCCATAGTACTTTTAGTCTCAATTTTAAGCTTTCCTTCAAACCGCCCAAGGGCAATTCTTCTAACAAATTTCAAAGTCCCGACTGTCAAATTTGAGAGGGAAATGCAATAAATTGAGCTGTCACACCATCAATTTCAATCGTTGGAGGAGAAAAGGCTTGGGAGCCTCATCAGCATTTGACACCATAAAACACAAATATTATCCAGAAATGAGGTACTATGGCCTTTAAAAGAGAGTATCCTGGTTGAAATTCTCATTGCTAAATTTTTCTGTTGTTTTTAATAGAATTTACGACTTTTCAAGACGTACTCTAGAATGGGCATTCTGCTTAGTCCTTGAACAAGGGAAATTCTTCTAACAAATTTCAAAGTCCCGACTGTCAAATTTGAGAGGGAAATGCAATAAATTGAGCTGTCACACCATCAATTTCAATCGTTGGAGGAGAAAAGGCTTGGGAGCCTCATCAGCATTTGACACCATAAAACACAAATATTATCCAGAAATGAGGTACTATGGCCTTTAAAAGAGAGTATCCTGGTTGAAATTCTCATTGCTAAATTTTTCTGTTGTTTTTAATAGAATTTACGACTTTTCAAGACGTACTCTAGAATGGGCATTCTGCTTAGTCCTTGAACACTTGAAAGTCACAAAATTGCTCAAAGCTTCCCGAAATTTACAGGAATAAAAATTTCGACCAGGGTACTTTTTTTTGAAAGTCATAGTACAACACATGAAAACTACAGTCCCTTGATGGGTTAGGGGGTACTAACACGAGCTCAAAGAGTTCTAGTTGGCTGTTGATTTAACACAGGCAGCTCCATAAGACGACGCCCTCTAGCGACAAATCCTGAAGACCAGAGGAGTCGATTTTCTATCTTGCCAATGTTCATTTTTCAACTCCTCTGGAGCTCCATGAAGCGTCGTATCGGTACTCCCTAACCTAAGTCCATCAAGGGATTCTAATGAAAACTAAATAGACCAAGAACTCTCTCTATAACATGAATTCAGAACTGTGCAGCTAGTGTGCTGCACTTTTTATTCTATTTTCATTTGCTGGCCTGAGATGGGTACTACTGAGAAGGGCTTCGTACCCGAGCATTCGATCAACGGGTCTGGGTCCCGGTCCTGGTCCAAGAGAAAGCGAGTCCTCAGGGTCTGGGTCCAGATCCACCAAAATTTTTTGGACCCGGTTCTTAGAGGGTCCAAGTAAATAGTCAGTAACTTTGTGCTTCATAGGGGAACTGTTTTAAGCAGAAGGGGACCAATTTGTCTGTTTGTGCAAAAGTGAACTAACAAGACAGGAAACTCATAGAGTTGGTTACCTTCTGCATAAAGCCACCCAAGCTATGATCTAGCAAATAGAATAGGATAGAGCTAATGAAATGATAAAAGGGCGGCCATTTTTGTTTGCTTTATTTCTGCCTCTTTTCATATTTTCTTCTTATTTTGTTTTTTTGTTTTATTAAGTTTCTTTTTTTTCAAATATGGACAGGACCCGTTGAGGACTGGTCCCGGTAGGTTCTGAATGAAAAAATCTGAGGGGTCCGCGTCCAGAGGAGAAGAAATTTTCGGTCCAGGCTCAGGTCTAGACGGAAAAAGGGGCCCAGACCGGTTCCAAGTCCTTGACCAGTCTAGGGTCCGAAGCCCTACAACTAAGCCTTAAAAAGTCCTGAATTCTTGTTTTAAAGAGTTTGAGTTTTGGTAAAGTTTGCTTTCATGTGTTGAGACACTGCTCAACTAAACTGGACACATAGTTCAAAAACAAGAAGCAAACACAAGTACAAAATAACACAGTGGGGAAGGGGGGAAGAGACATGCATATTGAATAAATTAACTGATGTCTGTGCATTGGGGCAGCTCAAAGGTAGGAATACTGAGGGAAATTTTCAAAGAGTAGAATTTAAGGAGAAATTATTTTTCAAGATCACTTTCACAGGCACAGAATTTATTGCCTTGAAGAGAAACTATCTGTGTGGATTTATAACAAATTTTAGTTTTAAAAATACATCGTTAATCAAACTCGTACTTACAGAGAAGGTGTTGTCATCTTAAGTTCAAAGTTATTTATGAAAAGCAATGAGACAATGAAAGGAAAAAAAATACATAAATGAATTAATCACCAGAGTGAGTTCAATTAACGCAAAGAATTTGCTACTTTGGCAACAAAAGTACCTTTAATTTCAAAATATTCTGAACAAAAACGGACACAATTGGGTAGAAGCCTAGTTTATGCGAGTAATTGAATCGTAACGGATCAACGAGTCCAAACCTTGCGCCAAAATATTTGAATTTAGTACTAACCAGGGGCTGATCACTTACTTCATTGATAAACCGATCATCTATGACTGTCTATGAGTGGAGGCACCTTTTTATCGTCAAGTTCAAATTAATCAGATTCAATTACTCGCATAAGCTAAGCGCCAAGGTTTCGAACGTAAGAACTTGAGAGGAATGCTTTTGAAAAAAGACAGGTATTGAGCAACGAAAAAAGAGAATACAATGCAGTGGCAGATCAAGCAATTCAGCAATGATGTATTTTCTTCATTTAACCCTTTTGTTTCATAGTCCCATAAAGAGGACATTTAGTTAACATGGATTCTGAAGACATTTAATAAGAATGGGGCTGTTGCAAACTTTTGGTATGGCAATTTAAGATTTCATCCCGATGTAAAAACCTCCAAAAGTAACGACGGTAACACTAAAAACTTACAAAATCCAATCCTAAACTCATAAAATGCTTTTAAATGCGCCATTGTAATGGCAATGGGTCACTAATATTGGGAAATTCTCATCTAATAATACTGTCACTCCATCAAGAAGTATGCAATGAGAGACAACTTTCTTTTGGTACCGTTGCAGTGACATGGTACCATCGATAGGCTGTTAATCACTCCTCTGCTGAGTAGTTACTTTGTGAATCTTCCTTCCCATCATAGAAAGAGTGACAAAATTAAGATGGGGAACTTCCAATATTAGTGCCCAGCAATGCCATTACGATTGTGCGTTTAAAAGCATTTTATGAGTTTAGGAGTGGATTTCGTAAGTTATTGGTGCTACTATCGTTATTTTTTGAGGTTTTAACTATTAAATTGACCTTTAAATCACCTTTAGCAAAAGTAAGGAACAGCCTAATTGAGATGCACATGAAATTATACAAGAAAAAATCATTCAATTCACAAGTAAAGGTCTAAGATTTGTGAAATTACTCTTTAAAAAATTTAGCACTGAACGGGTTGAAGCTATGAAAAACAATTAATCTCCAGGCGTTGCAATTGAACCCCAAAAAATCCATACTTTCGCATAGGTTTAAATGGGAAAAAGCATGGTTGCCAAATTGCATAAGCTGCTACTGATACAATGGAAATTAAAGCAAGCATATTATTCAATTCTTCAAAAAATAATCCTTTAAAACGACACCACACATACATTTCAAAAATTTGACCTAATTCGGCTAGAAAAACTAACTCATAGCTAGGAGGGAGGCAACAACGGCGAAGAGACATACCTAAAATAAAAAGATACATGGATGCACGGACGCATTTATCAGTTTGTCTATCTTTCTCTTTGCCCATTTGTGTGCATGTATTGGAAAAGGACACAGATAACCGCCTAATTGACAAGATAGCTTGTCTCTCCATCCTTTTCAAACACATCTGTTTAAAGGTGCAGAGAGTGAGAGAGAAAAAATCCTGGCTACATCTGAGAGGAAGAGAGAAAGGATATAACTCCTTTGATAGGGCCTCGAAAAGAAGGAAAAAAATGAATACATATTCAAAGGCCGAAAATACTCTTGACAAAATTTACAGGCTGTTTTCATACAGATGCCAATGAAGACTTTTCAAGACTCAATCGGATTTAAGGATCCATGATATGAACGGCAAAGCTCCAGTAAATTTACAGGCTGCGTTTCTGAATTTAATTGTTTAAAATGATTTTTTTTAATGAAACAATAACGAGCATAAAATGTTGGATTGTCAGGACTTCACAGAAATTTATCAAGGATTTCGTACAGCCAAAAAAATTTGAGGTGATGGGTGCAGCAATGACACGTTTCCCATTTGAAATACATTGAAGTAGTGTTGTTGTCGAACTCATTGCCCCTAACCATTCACTGCAGATATGCATGACCACCTGTTTAGTGAGTACAAGTGAGTAGCAACAATTTAAAAAATAATATATAAAAAAAAGCGATCAGTAAAAAACTTTAGCGACAAATAATTCAAAACATTTAATTTAGATAATGTACACTTGCACTCATAGAACACTAAACAGATTTCGGAACATAATTTGAATTGCTTGTAACAATACCACTTATAAATCTTGATCAATTTAATAAACGTGCCACGGAAAATATGGAAAATTTGTTTATTTCAAGCCAAAGCTGGCAGCAATGGCGAGAATAGATAAAGAAGTCTTTTCTCTCTCTTTCCTCATCTAACTGTTTGTGTTAGAAAAGGACAGAAATAGGAGCTGAAGTCACATGACATCCACTCTTCCATCTTTTTCTAACACATGTGTTTCAGTGGGGGAACGAGAGAGAAGGCTATGGATATGAAACTATCTCCGTAGCAACCAGTGTTGCCAGATTGGGATGAAAAAGCCATACGTTTTACATTGATTTAAATGGGGACGATACAGCTTTTTACTCTTGATCTGGCAACACTGGTAGCAACAGATGCAAAACAAACAAAACACAAGGATGCATTTCGAAGGTCTTGAGGTATGATCAGGACTTCGAATCCGTGGGTTTTAAAAAAAATTGTTTCGAGACTTACGACATGAATGCATTACCAACTCTAACCCTGTGATACGAGTATACAACGTACAAAGAGCAAAATGCTTACTTCATCTAGGAGTATTACGAAAGTTTGGAAAACTTAAAGCTAGAAAAAGAGAAAAGAAAGAAGATACAATGAAATAAGGTAAGCTTCCGTTACGAAGGTAATCTTTAAACAGAAGGTGGACAACTGTGGAAAACGGACATACAGTGAAAATTCGTTGTGTGGAACGTCCTCTAAGTGGAATATCTCGCCAAGTGGAATTTTTTTTTTCAGCACCTTGAAACCTCCCATACTCTGATCACAAATTCCTAAGTGGAATTTTCACTAAATAGAATTTTGTTCAGGGCAGGACCAAGGTTCCACACAACAAACTTTCACTGAAATTGATGTCACTGCTGCGATATTGCTCTGCCTCTCACCTTCAAAGAAACCGTTACTTTTAGGTGAGTAAAAGAGTAAAAATATAAACAAAAGGGTCATAAACACAACAATGCCACACTGCCAAAATTTTCGATTAATTTTTGTGTTTCTACAGTTCTGAAAAATTTAAGACCAATTACAAACGTACGTTTAAAAACTGATGATATCCCTTCCTTCCCATTAAGTGGTAAATTAAGGTCATAAGGGAGACATTTCCGTAATCAGCACTCTGAGCAAGTCGTATGAATCGAGTTGAAAAACTAGCCTATCACCCGTAAAATAGCTGCAAGGGATGAGCTGCCAGACAACATCACCTTAGTTTATGATGCTTTTTCTGTGTCCGTTAAAAAAGGCAGTGAAATGATACTTTTAAAAAGACCTGAATTTTGTTAATCGCAACAATGACTTAGCTGTGACTTTCATTGACACCTCTGACCAGATATACCAAAAATAACATCAAAAGTAAAGAATAACAAAGACTAACTTGAAATAGGTAAGTTAAAAAGAAACATAGCTCGAATGGAATCATTTGAACGGAAGAGAAGAAATTAAACTTTAAACAAAAGGAAATGACCAAAAGTGCAAAAGAGTGAAGACAAGATTTGCAATTGATGAATACAAATTTTTATAAAAAGAAAAAAAAAAGCAAAAAAAGAAAAGGTGACTCGTGATTAAACTTAAAAAAATAAACTTCTCAAAACGAAAAAATAAAACTTATTTACAAAGATAAAACACAATTAAGATTTTTTTCTTTCTTTTTTTTCATTTCTTTAACACATGAGGGCTCATGAAATGGAAAAAAAAAGATATCACAGGTGAGAGCTCTACATTTAGAGAGAAACTTTTTTTTTTTCTCCTTTGATCGTTTGGATGCAAACAGAATTTAAGAATTCTTTCGCGTCAAACCAAAAATCGAGCGATCACAATCCATCCACGCAGATTTGGTTTGTCAGAGTGAGTCAGGTCAAACAACAGACACATTGCGGTTTGCGCCAACTTACCAGGTCACCAGTTCTGTTTTTCCTGTGTGAAAGGAGGGGGAAAAACTTCTATTATGATAAAGAAAAAAATGCTAAAACACATTGACAAACAGTTTAACTTTATCTGCTCAATGGAGCTCTTACTCGCTTAATACACAACGCGGAACTTTCACATTGGCATCACCGTGTTCCTCCCGACAAAACCTATCATGAATTAACCTTCAAATTTACAGTTAGAAACCCAAACACAACAATCAAATTGTTCTAATTTTATTTTAAGCACAAAACTAGGTTTTGGTCATTCATATGATGTCTTGCCCGAAACCGTAATTAAAGTAAATTTAATAAAAAATGGTAAGTTTAAAAACAAATTCTATTCCATTAACTTTAAAAATGATAAATGGTCTCTAAAATATCCCCAAAAATTAAACCATGTCGTTGCTTCATACGGATGATACATGTATATTAGGCTGGTTTTGTGCAGTTGAAAAAAATGTCCAGACAGTAGCCTTCATTAACATTAACGTTACCCAATAATAGAGGGTTTGACCCCTTCAGCTGAACCCTTCAGCAGAACTACTTTGGAGAAAATTTTAATCATGCGAAAGTGACTATTGTCAATTGAGGAGTTCTTCGGTAAAAGGGGGTATAAGTCAGTGGGTGTGCTCGTGCTCAAAAGTCCTGATTTCAAACTGTTATTGCGTGAAACTCTGATGAGGAAAACTGGGGTTTCTTAATTATCTAACAGTTAGAGCGTGGAGTCAAATCTTCAAACGACTGAGAGAACCCGATCCAACACTTCATTCTCACAAAATAACCTTTTGAAATCAGGTTTTTTGAGTACGAGCACACCCACTGTTTCATACCCCCATTCACCGAGGAACTCCTCAACGAATAAGTAATTTTTTTTTTTTATAAATTTCTGTAGCTCAATTCTCCCAAAATGAGATTTTGACCCACATCTCTAACTCACTTGCATATTTCATGTTTTCATACTCCCATTTTTCTCACACGCCCACATTTTAGAAAGGACACCTTCAACTTTCAGTGTACGCAGTTAATAATGCCTCCGCACGATGAAATTTCATTATTTTCAGAAATTAAGGAATTATTTGTTGCGGTACTTTAACAACGCAAAATTTTCAGGTCTTGCGCCATCAACAATTTATGATAATGGTTCATATTTTTAAATAACTTACAACAGAAGGAATGGATCTATTTGAGCTAGAACGATTTAATGAGGACTCTACTTCAACCGAGGTTCTTTTACTCTGAGGCTGCAGGGTTGCATAAGCTCTATCGTTTCGAGTGAAATCTTTTGTTCCAACTGGAAAAAAAAAAAAAAATTGAAATGAATACAAAAAAAAAAAAAAACAGAAAATACAGTAATCTCTAGTCTTTCGCAGGGATTCGGTTCTGCAGAAACCCCACAAAAGACAAAACTGCGAAAGGCTAGACCGTTGTTCCAAGTAAATTTGGGGTTAGGTTCCTGTGCTTACTGCAAAATTCAAGGTGGCGGAGATGACGAAGATGTTTGGAAGTAGGAGCAGGTGGTGGGTTGCTGCATTTTGCTTCTTATCTGAGCCTGTAAGCTAGCTGTACCGAGCTAAATGATCCTTGAGGCCTCGTTTAATACAAGGGTGGATTTTAAAGTAAGTTTACCTATTTTTTCTCTCAGGAATTATCAATGTTAGAAAAAAAACAACCCCCGCGTTGAAATGTACGTTCTTTCAGCTTTCTAACGAGCTTTAGTTTTTCAAATTTGGCCAACACGTTGCAGAGATATCGTGGATTTTCTCCACCCGTCTCTCCTTCAAACGTGCCCACCTTTTCATGCGATACAGAACACTGCAAGTTTCCGCAAGCGATGCGCTTATCTCCGGATCAGACATCTCAATGACACCTAAATGCATGTTGTTTACTGAATAGACTACTCTTCTACTGATAAAATGATCCAATTTGTATGGATCTTCAAACTTTCGGTCAGTACTGAAAGTGCAATCATCATGAATTGAGGCTGGATTAACAAACCTGTCAAAACCTGGTTCAGGAGTATGGGGAAAGAATTTTACGACGGCTGTATACAGAAATTGTTGCACCGATATGAAAAATTCAAGAATCTAGAGGGTGACTATGTAAAAAAATGAGGTGAGATGCCTCACAACAATGTTACAACTTGTTTTAATAAAATAATAGCTCTATTTTACTTTTTCAAAGTCTTAAACTCATGTTTTCTGTGAAGCTCCGCAGCGCGTAAAAAGGTGGGCACGTTTGAAGGAGAGACGGGTTTGGAAAATCCACAATATCTCTGCAACGCGTAAGCCAAATTTGAAAAACTGTAGCTCGTTAACAAGCTGAGAGTACGTATGTTGCAACGCTGGATTTTTTTTTTCTTCTAACATTAATAATTTCTGAGAAAAAAAAAGGTAAACTTACTTTAAAATCCACCCTCGTAGAATGGAAAATAGTTGAAAACCATGTTTAAGCCAATATGCTGTAGTTTTCCAATCAGAGTGACGTAAGAAACATAGTTCCTTTAAGTGGCAATCAATAGAACTGTGTTTCTTACGTCACTCTGATTGGAAAACTACAGCATATTGGCTTAAACATAGTTTTCAACTATTTTCCGTTCAATTTGAAAATGCTGTTACAAACAACTGATTTGCAGTCATTTAATGGAGACTTCACTCAATTATCAGATCCATATCAACACACTCCTCCACCAATGGGGCTGTTGCACACTTTTGAAGTAAGCAATTTAACAGTCGATTCAGGAGTAAAAACCTCAAAAACTATCCATGGTAGCATTAAAAACTCACAAAATCCACTCCTAAACTCATAAAATGCTTTCATATGGTCGAGTGTAATGGCGGCGATGGGCACTGATAATGGGAGATTCTTATTTTAATTTCGTCTCTCTCTACTTACGCTGACAAGGAAAATTCACAGAGTAATAAGACAATAGAGTAGTGATCTACATCCGATCAATGGTACCATGACACCAGGTGACACCGGTGTCAAAGGACAGTCGTCTCTTATTGGTCACTTCTTGATGGAGTTATAGTATTATCAGATGGGAATCTCCCATTATTAGTGCCCACCGCCACCATTACGCTCGTGCATTTAAAAGCATTAGATGAGTTTAGAAGTGGAATTCATAAATGTTTAGTGCTACCCTCTTTATTTGTGCAAATCTGTTAATTTTGAAATGGTACAGAAAAAAAAGGGGGGGGGAGCCAGCAAGAACATAAATTATCTATTTTTGTCAGATCGTTTACCATTTTCGGTGCTCGAATACCATCAGCAAAAATTGCAAGGCACCCATAATACAAGGCAAAATTAGAGTAATAAATTGATAAGGCTACCTCTTAAATCTTCTGTGGATTTACTTTGTTCAGAAATCACAGACGGTACCCATCGAGCTGCCCAATGCTCTCCGCCCGAAGAGCCAGTGCTTGAGCTGGACGATGACGTGATTAAACCGCGGCGTTGATAGAACAGAATGTAAGCGCTTGGTGTCAATAATTCTGACTCTTGGACGAGCGTAACTCTGGCGTCATCAAAACAATACCACTGAGCATCGTATGGGTTGCGACAATATGCTGAAACAAGAGAATTTTGTCAAGATAAATCTCAAGGAAGTAGCTCGCTGGCTACGTTGATCTAAACTCAAGATTCCTCCAGAACTGCCAAGTTTCTGAGTTACACCCTAATTTTTTTTTTCACAAAATTCAAAATTGTATCCCTTAGTTGGTTCTTAAGTAAAATAAACTGTAGGAAATACCCTACGAACACTTTCTCACATCAAATTTAAACTGGGAGAGACCCCCAGACCCCCTTTAATATTCTGGGGGAGATCCCCAACCCCTCTTTGATATTTTTATCCAGATCTGAAGATTCATTTTTGAAATATTTAAATTTGTCCTTTTTTTTATTCATTTTCCCATTGACTTTAATGGAAACCATTTTTCATCCATAACTAACCTAAAAATTAAAATGTCAAAAAAACAAAATGAGTCCCTCTGGAGAATGTTAAAGGCAACATCTCTGCAAAATTTGGATGCATATGGATTAATAGTTCAAAAGTTATGCTGGGTTTCACATTTTGTAGCTACGGACGGACAGACAGACGTACAGACAGACGCCACAGAAAGTTTGTGCTTTTACACCTCCAAGCAACATATTGTTAAATAATATTGATACTTTATGGATTAATATTCTTTACGATAGTACTAGGCATAATGAGAGCAAATTATTTTGTAATTATCATGATTTACTGAGTCGTAGTGGGCCAAATACCGAAACAAAATACCTTGAAAATCTCTGCGCCATTGCAATACCTTCTCTATTTCTAACTTTGTTACATGGAAAAAAAACTACGCTGAAAATAACCATACGGATACCTGATTTTGGCACCTGCTAGATGTTATGGTAATGTTAACCAGAAGTATGCTATGTTTTGACTAGGTACTAGGTGATGTTACCTGATTGCATGTCGAATTTACTCAAAGTATCGGTAAATGTACCATATTTCTGGTCGAGTTTACCATAACATCTAGCAGGTGCCAAAATCAGGTATCCGTATGGTTATTTTCACTAATCTTTTTTTTCCGTGTAGTAGTGAGAAAGTAAAAATCAAATGTGAAAAGAAATCTTGAGATGTGCCACAGAGGTTAAGTTCTTTTCAAACTAAAGAGCTTTATACCATACTTATGTGAGTAATAATAATAAATTAAAATCTCTCTAGGCATTGTGATAATATGCTAATAGTGAACAGAATGAAAATAAGCTATAATTTGAAAATTTCAGGAGAGTTAAACAAAAAAACAGCTTAACAGTCTGTGAAACAGTCAGGAAACGTTAAAAATTCAACTCTTCTCAACCAATCTTGGGGTGAAAATTTACCTGTGTAATGGCCTCCTTGCAAATCGTCGCCGTGATGATTACAAACCGCATACAAATCGTAAACATTATCATCATGCCGATAGGAATGCTTCGGTCGCTTCCAAGAGGACCACAGGGCAGGTGTCGGAGATGTGCAATGCCCTCCTGCAAGATGTGGCGTCATGTCAAATCCGTACAATGGAAAGTCTACGAGGGTGGTTAATTTAATCGGTGGTCTGAAAACACAAGTTGAATGGGCCACTTAGAAAAATTTCAAAAATCTTATCATATGAGTCATGTTAAATATTCCATCATACTTACATTCTATTGTATCTTCGCTATGGCTTGGCTGTCTGACGCCTAAAAAACTATGCAAGCCAATTGTTCATAAAACAAAAAAAATTACTTTGAATCCTGTTCAACAGACCTTTTAATTCCTCCTTTTAAAATCTATTTATACAGCATAAATTGCTTACTCTGCCATCACTACTCATTTGCAAGACCCTATTGTACGCCATCAAAAATTAATTAATTACATCTGCTTAGGTTTAGAACAGCAGAGACCCATTCATTAATGGGGCAGTTGCAAGGGTCTGAAATGTTGTGTTTATTATAAAGAAAACTAAGTAATTGATGAGCTGAGAACAAAGATGCCTTTAGTTTCTAATTAAGTCCCATTGTTCCGAAGATGAGATTTTGGCCCAAAATACAATGTTTTAAATGGGCATTGCGCGTAGTGACGTCACTACGAACACGATATTTTGCAACTTTACACGTGTGTATCTCCAAAACCGGAACACTTGAGAAAAAACCAAAGGCACCATTGTTCTCAGCTCATCAATTAATATAATTTTCTTCATAAAAAACACAACATTTCAGACTTTTGCAACTGCCTCATTAATTACATCTGCCAAGGTTTAGAACAGCAGAGACCCATTCATTAATTATGAAATTGTGCACTTGAAAGTAAGCTAGCAGGATGTACCCACTGTAGCAATTAGGCTATTTAATTATTGGACTGTTGAGCATAGGAGGCAATTTCACGGAGGTATATTAAACTTGTTTGTAAGGAATGTGAAGATGCTTATGGTTGAGAGGGCTTATTACTCCCTTAATAAAAGTACATAAATTTGAAGTTAAGTTATGCTGTTCATCATTAACTCATTCAGCCAAAGGACTTACTTCCCTCTTAAACTTATAATAGTAGGCATGAAAATAGGTATCCACCATGTTAGAGTGAGGCTATTAGCAACAAAATCCAACCCATCCTATTCTGCGGAGCAGTTATTCAACCTCAAAAATCTCAAATCATTTTTAATTGAGAGATGCTTATCTAGTTTCAATGGAATTTTGTAGTTTTTTTTATCACTTCTTGTTATATTGTTTATGTTACGACGTGTCCTAAAGCCCCTTGTCTGGCTTTCTGTACTATTAGTAAAATAAATAAGTGGTAGTAGGAGCAGTAAATTTCAGACGCCCAAACACGGTGATTCGTTATGCTGATATTTTACAGCAAGCGATTGGATGAATAAAGGAAAAATGAAGGCCTTAAGATGGTATAGAAAAAGAGGTGGTGCCACTTCTTGGCCCACTCATACTTCAGAAAATGTTTGCACGTTTAAAATTAAAGTGATTGCATTTTCAGATAGTTACCGATTGGAGGTGGGTGGCTTTCCGCCAGCTGTCTGCTTGAAGCGTTTTAAATGAACAACTAAAATATCGGGTAGAGACCATAGTCCAAGTTCCTTCACAACCTCTTGTTTTAAATCACAATGTGGGCAGTGCCATGCATCCTCAGCCGCTAAGACTTCCGCTCGAGTATACAACTGTTGAAACAAACAAACAGATTGTCTGATTAAAATTTTTTAATCAATATAATAAAATCCTTTCCATAAATTTTACTAAAATTGAATCCCATTTACTTAACATTCAATTTCCATGTCCTCTGTAGATTGTTGAGAGACAGTTAAGTTAGCTCTGTTGTTTTATTTTTCTTAATTCACCTTAATTAAGTTATTGACTTTTTAAGTTATCTTAATTTCAGGGAGAAATCATCAGTGATGAGGTTGAGTATTAAGCTAGTAAGTCACCGCCAAGCATTTAGAGCCAGAGCCTCAATCAAAATTGAAATTTGCATCTCTCCTTGAGAAAAAATTGAATAATACTTTCAGACCTGCACGCCAATCATTTACTTCATCGCTAAGCCAATCGTTTAGAACGTATATGAGTGATGCTATCGGTCGAGAATCGTAAAAAATTAAAAGCGGGGCAATCATTTACTTCATTGTTAAAGACGTATACAAGTGATGCTATCGGTTGAAAATTGTAAAACTTTAAAAGTGGGTCAATCATTTACTTCATCGGTAAGCCGATCGTTAAGAACGTATAAGAAAGATGCTATTGGTCGAAAATTGTAAAACTTTAAAAGTGGGCCGATCTTTTACTTTATTGTTAAACCGATCGTTAAAAACGAATATGAGTGATGCTATTGGCTGAAAATTGTAAAACTTGGACGTTGCAATGGTAACCATCATTAAGAGTCCCGTTATTTAAAACCTTTAAATAGCAGGCACTTTAACGATGGTTACCGTAGCAACAGTAAAGTTTTACATTTTCGACCAATAGAATTGCTCATAGACAGTCTTGACAATTGGTTTAACGATGAAGTAAATGATCAGCCCGCTGATATTCACAATTCAAAAACTAATGGGTCTGTTGCAAACTTTTGCTACAGCGCTATAGAGTGTGCGATCTAATGTAAAATCACCTGAAAAGTCCAATGATGGCATCAGAAAGCAATGAAATGCAACAATAAACTCACAAAATGCGTTTCATGAAATCCAAGATGGCGGCAAAATATCGAGCAATCTGTATGCATGCACCACGAACATCCAAGGATAGCCAACCTCACAATATCCATCACAACCAATCACAACGTAAATAAACACATAACCTCTACCTGCAGTGAGGTTGTCAAAGTTGGCAATCCTTAGATGATCACGGTGCATACATTCAGATTCCTCGATATTTTGCCGCCATCTTGGATTTCGATAAACGCCTCTTGTGAGTTTAATATTGTATTTATTGACTTTATGATGCCACCAATGGATTTTTCAGACGATTTTACACTGGAGTAAACACTTTTTATCGCTGTAGCAAAAGTTTGCAACAGACCCATTCAAGATATTTTAGCCAGAGTCCCTTGATGGAAATATTGTGCAGGGAGTATCGAAAAGAGCTCAACCAGTTATGAATGGTCGTTGGTTTTTGGCTTTCACGGAGATGAACAAGAGTCGACGACATCGAAGCCCGAACACAAAAGAGTCAATGAGTAGAGGAACTTGTGGGAACGGACCTGAATACCAGCCAATCTACTTGTACACCACTGGTCCACTCTCGAACTTGACCTTCGAATTCGTTCACATGGTCGACTCCTCTCAAATGCATATAGCGTCATGTCAATACTTTCTATACAATATTTCCATCAAGAGGCTCTAATTTTAGCGCAGACAGAAATTACTTTCTATGATTACAGTTTGAGTTACAGCAATCGGAGCTCTTAAGCTGAAGCTGCTCCAGCTCGGACGAGTGACCACTGATCAAGATAGGAATATGTTTGAACACAAAGACATTTTGAATTACCTGAAAACATTCTTCTAAGGTTACACTTCCGCCTTGTTCAGGCATACTTCTCAACTTCTTTACACTGTTGTGTTCCTCAACTTGATCGGCATCATCCGCAATTGTGCTGTAGACAAGAGAAACATTTGAATAGAAATAAATTATTTACAATGCTAACTCAAAAAAAGAGAGGCGCTAAGAATTAGGTGCTGTATACAAACTAAAACTGTAGTTTCTTCCGCAAAACTTGGTTCGGATTAGAGTTGAGCATATGGGGGCTGTAATTGATTACACAATTACTGAGCAATCATAATTGTCGGTTTTTGGGAAGTGATATTTGGTAATCAGGACTGATTTTTGACAAATCACTCATTATATTAGTTGAAAAACAATTGGATCTAATCGAAAGGACCCCAAGTTTATTTTAAATCACTGAAAATTACATTTAATTACCATTAAATTGTTTTTAAACACATGACAATAATGGCGACATAGGGCACTAATAGAGGGAGATTCACATCTTTATTTCATCCTTTCTAGGCTGAGAAGGAAGATTCATAGAGTAACTACTAACTAGTCACCGAAGGTGTAATTAACAGCCAAAAATGGTGCGGTGACACCGCTGCCAAAAAAAAGTCATCTTTTGTAGGCCACTTCTTGATAAAGTGATAGTTTCATTAAATGGAAATCTCCCAATAATTTTGTCTAACACCGCCATTACAGTCGCATACAGTATTTAAAATAATTTTATGAGTTTAAGATTAGATTCCATAAGTTTTCAGTGCTATGTACCATCATTATTTTTGGAGGTTTTTACATCTGTATCCACCCTTACCATGATTTCAGGCAAAACTTTTCCAGATTTCAATCTGATGGATAGTGGCACTAGTTGCTTTTGGGAAAAGTCGTGTTTTTGGCATTCTAATTTGGAAACAAAGAAAAAATGCGAAATCCAAGAACATTGCAAAATTCTTTTAAGGATTTTTTGATCCCAAAACAAGCAAAATTGGTTGAGAATTGAAGTCTTAATTTATTACATTTATTTTGCCATAAGCTTAGTGAGTGAAAGTGATGCTACATCTATCTATCTGCCTCACTCGCATTCATTGAGGTTTAAGGGAATTTTTGTATTTTAAAGTTTCCGGCTTTATTTTGGAGTATTTCAGATTGAAACTTTTGTGATATCTTTAGAAGGTATATTTCCAGGTGCTGACATTCCTCAAATATGTACTTTTGGTGTAAAGTCATCAATTTTAGCCAAAAACTGTTGACTTTTGGAGCAGCGTGGTAGCAATATCTACAGGATTGACATTTGGAAAAGTTTTGCCAGGAATCACCTCAAATTGTCCGTAGCAAAAGTGTGCAACAGCCTCATTCATTTTCCTTATAAGGTCATCAAATCCAGAGGCGTGGCACGCAATTTGGCAACGTTGTACTGTGTCCATTTAAACGCGTGTAAAAGGTTGAATGCAAAGGTGTTCACCGAATACCTTATAGTTTGATCTTATTCATGGGTTTAAATGGAAGAACTGCAACATTGCCAAATAGCACGCTACGCCACTGATCAAATCACTATAAATCATAGAGTTAAGGAGGCTACTGACAAGGCAAAAGAACTAGAAGAAAACTGCTGATAACTTTAATCTGGAGAGTAGCATTATTCGGATGTGGAACAGGAAACCAGCAGATTTTCTCTCTTCTGCTCCCTTTTCTTTTCTCTTTTCACTTTAGCGCCATTCAACATTATTACCTGAGAAAAAAGACCCCCAGCTTTTCTTTGATCCAACATCAGTAAAAGACACCAGTAAAAGGTAACATGCGTAGTAATTAGGTGAATAAATAAACTGTAGAGAATACCCTACGAACACTTTCTCAAATCAAATTTAATCTTGTGGAGACCCCCAGACCCCCCTTCAATATTCTGGGGGAGACCCCAAGAACCCCCTTGAATATTTATACCTGGATCCAAAGATCTTTGTTTGAAATATTTAAGTTTTTTCCTTTTTTTGACTCATTTTCTCATTGATTTTAATAGAAACTATTTGTCATCCATAAGTAACCTAAAAATTAAAATTTCATAAAAACAAAAAAAGTCCCTCTGAGGAATGTTAAAAGCAACATCTCTGCAAAATTTGGATGCATGCATATCAATGGTTAAAAAGTTATGCTGGGTTTCACGTTTCATGGCTACAGACAGACGGACAGACAGATGCCACAAAAAGTTTGTGCATTTACGTCTCCCAGCCACATTTTGTAAAATAATATTGATACTTCATGGATGAATATTCTTTAGGATAGTATTAGGCATGATGAGAGCCAATTATTTTGTAATTATCATGATTTACTTAGTCGCAGCGGGCCAAGTATCGAAACAAGATACCTTGAAAATCTCTGTGCCATCGCAATACTTTCTCAATTTTTCTAATTTCATTGGTGTGAAAAAGTAAAAAGCATAGGTTACCTTTCTTTAGTTTGCAAGTCCCATTCAAGAACTAACTTAACATGCCCTGGTTCTGTATTGGCTTCGCACAAATTCAGAACATGATCGATGTACTCTGAGTAAAGAGGGTGATCAAGCGTCGGATCTAAGTAGGCATCCGATTCAGGGTGATCGGCCAGTCGTATACGGAACAAGGGGACATCTTGCTCGGTTGTGAGGATATCGTCGTGAAGCATCCATGCCATTTCTTTCATCAACAGTTTTTGCAAATCCGTGTATGAGGTTTCTCGGCAAATTTGCATCGTGAATGGACTACCAAACCTAAAAAGACAGAGCAAAATTACACATTTCAGCCTTCAATTTTATTAAAGATTCAAGGTGTTTTGCTTAATTCCACGATCATGATGCATTTTAGTATCACAAAGCAGTAGCGTCATTTGTGGGAGGGCATGGAGGGCAACTGCTTTTTTTTTTCTTTTTTTTTTTAGGAGAAGAAAAAAGTTTTGAACTAAAATTTGGTGGTCATTAAGGAGTTTTGTTGGAATTCAGGGCCGTAAATATAGGATATGCAAGACTATAGAGTGTCTAAAATAATATTGATTAGAGAGAAAAAAAAAGGTCATCGCATTTTTGCCTCCCCCAAGTCAAACCCGAAATGATGCTCCTGTCACAAAGAGATCTTGGTTTTGCAGGAAACTGAACTGTACGTCACAGTCATTTCTTCGTTTCGCAAGAAACTGGATCATTAATCAAAGCATTTTTGTAATTTTGCATCAAACCAGTTTGTTTATCAAAGCGTTTCCCAAATTTGCAAAGAACCAAATGCTCATCAAAGCATTTTCCTTCTTTTAAAACAAACCAGACAATTCATCTAAGTGCTTTCCTACTTTTGTAATGAGCTGGATCATTCATTGCAACTCTTCCATAGTTATACAAAGAACTGGATTGTTCATAAAAGGGTTTCCCTAAAGTTTTGTAACAAACCGGATGAATTAGCCAAACATCAATCTAAAATCTATCACTTCATCATCCTTTGGAGGTGAATGGTCATGCTGCAAGCTAACAACAAACTGTTTGATCACAACTATAGAGCATTTTTTTTAAATGAGAAAGCATACTATGTAGTCAAATTTTAGCACTGCTCTTAGGCCCGGATTTACCCTTGGTGGCACTCTAGGCCCGACATTTTTTGGCTCCCCTTCTTCTTCGATCTCCCCTCCTTTTCTCGCCAGTAACTGCTACCCACCCCACTTTTCAAGTTAGTCCCTCGCCAATCTTTCCTGAGAAACCGACCCTCAGGACATATTCCCCATGAGGTAGGTAGGGGAGGAAACACCCCCCCCCCCCCCCCACCAATTGAGCTGGAGGTCTGGGGCCCTCATCCAGAAAATTTTGAAAATGTTTAGTCCTTGGGAAGCATTTTAAGGCCATTTCAATGTCAAGTCCAAGGTTCATTTTGGAGGAAAATAAAATCACTTTTTTGAGTAGGAGCATGCAAAAGTACTTATATCAAGTTAATTAGGCTCATGTTTTTAGTTATCAGCTTACAATCCGGCCCGAAACCTGATCAAGAAGAGAAAACTTATAATTCCAAACCGCAACTCATTAGTACAAAAGGGCCAGGTATCTTGGAGGGTTCCAGGGGCCCTCCTCCAGAAGATTGTGTAAATTTAGAGTCCATTGGATGCATTTTAAGGCCATTTAGATGTAGAAGGCAAGGCTTATTTTGAAGCATAACAGGCGCTAAGATTGAATTTGCTCCCCGTGCTGCGTGCCACGAAAAATTCTGAAAGTTTCAACGTTTTTGCTGTCGGGCAACTCGGTGCGGCGCTCCTTAGACTGGGCCTAGTCAGCCTTAAGGGAAATCCGGGCCTGACTGCACTCTATTAAAATAGAGCAAGCAGGCAGATCAGTCAAAAATTTTGACAATAAAATACATCACAAAACAGCTTTTTTAAACGGCTACATATCCGTTGATACTGAAGAAACTACGATGAAATGGAGCTTATTGTAATTTTATCAACATTTCACAATGAATCAGCCATCAAAATTTGAATCTTTTGATAGTGCAACTGGTACATGATGAAACAAGCTGCAGCAATTTATAAAGAGACAAGTATTTACCTTGAACATTCATCTTCAACAACTAGAACATTGACCCAACATAAGAGCAAGTAAGAGCCTGCTTCCTGAGGTGCTTCTTTCAACTGCGGTAACTCCATACAATAGATTTTGTCTGATTCCTTGATATCGTTCACGGACATTGAGTCTGATAGAGAGAAAGAAAAAAAAAAACAAAAACGGTAACAGAACATTCAAGATCATATAACTAGAAAAAAAAGGGAAAATGGCAGGTAAGATAAAAAAAAAAGTGTATGGTCATTTCAAGTAAAACGTAGCATCCATTACATTTTAAAAGAGTAATTCTGACTTTGAAACTGAACACTTAAGTGGTCCGCCAATTTTTAGGGTTTTTTTCCCCTTTTTTTTGGCCCTAGCGGATTTTATGGACACTACATACCCCTATGCAACCTGTATACCAAATATGTGGACAGTTTTTCACGTCCGCTACGCTTTATACGCGTGCAATCATGAATGACGTTTATAAACAGCCTTGCATGACCGTCAATGGGAAAATCCATTTAGACATTTATAAACGGCTTTGACCACTTAAGTGTTAAATTTGTTAACTTTTTAGCGATGACCACAGTTGGAAGTTACTAATATTACTAGCCACATTCCTTGCAGTACAGGGGAAAATCTGAAGTTTTCAAGCCAAAATTATAGTTCCAAAATTTAACCGATGCTACATTTTCTGCTGAATGACCCTGCGCTGCACCCTTTTAAGTTGAGAGGACTTATAAACCTTTCCAAAAAATTATGACAAAGGCAAAAAAAGGCTCTATTATCTTCAGAAGTAATCTTTCTCGTGAATTATATTAGTAGAGTAGTAGTATAAGTAGTAGTAAAGTTGCATCAGTAAACCAAAATTGCATCAGTCAACCGATGAACCATGTTGGATGGTGCTCTCTCATGCTCCCTACATTAATTCCTGTTGAGTTCTGAAAAATAAGTCAGCCACCGCATGCACGGTTAGTGCATGGTGTCTATTATATATTGTTTCTGAGTGCACTTGACGATTTAATGGCCTTCATCAAATTGGAGTCCAAGTAGACCCTCCTTAACACCCATGGCAACACAGGTCAGGTACTTTGATATTTGGAAGGATAAACAAATACATTTTTTACAATTTCACGCAAATTTCACATTTTCCAAATACACAGTTTTGAAATGAAGCTCTTGATTTGCATTACAGAGAAATTAGAAGTAAATTGTTGAAGTTGAAGTGATTTTGGCGCAAAAAAAAAAAAAAAACAGAAATTAGATTGCCTGTTTGGCGGCGTCAAGTTGGCCATCCACCACACCCGTCTTATCTCTACATTAAATTGCTCCTTGCTAAAAACCGAGGTTCAACAGTTGCCAGGTAATCTCTGACGTAAGTATTCAGACACAGCACACACACTCTACAATTACACGCACTCGTCTCCATGTAAATCTAATCAAATTCGTGAACAAATGACAGGCTGATACCTGAATAGTTATGAATGAAGAGGTTGCCCAAACTGTTGCCAGATGGATAGTTTCATAATTTGCACACCAAAATTAGTTAATGAATGGGGCAGTTGCAAGGATTTGAAATATTGTGCTTCTTATAAAGAAAATTATAGTACTTTATTAGCTGAGAACAAAGATGCCTATGGTTTTTTCAAAGTGTTCTGATTTTGGAGAAACAAAAGTGTAAAGTTGTAAAAAATCGCGTGCGTAGTGACATCACTATGTGAAATTTCCATTTAAAACAATGTATTTTGGGCTAAAATCTGATCTTCAGAACAATGGGACTTCATTTGAAACCAATATCAGCTCATCAAGTACTTTCATTTTCTTTATAAAATACACAACATTTCAGACTCTTGCAACTGCCCCATTACAATGGGTTGGTTGAACACATCATTAATGCATTCATCTTGAGGAAAACTTCCAGAGAAAAACAGCGATACATAAAAAAAGTTTCTATCTTGCATCATAAAAATGAAATAAATTTGATCAAAGTTTGTAGTTTAACCTTCCTAGTTTTTGTAACTGCAGTTCCTAAGTTGGGTCCTGGAGTTGGGTAACAAACAGACCTGGATGCTGGCAAAACCGCCTGTCCACCGCTGGTCCACTATCAAACTTACCTTTCGAATTATTTCAAAAAGTCGACTCCTTTCAAATGTATAAAGTGTCGTGTCGGTACTCCCAATACAATATTTCCATCAAGGGACTTTAGATGGGCTAAAGCTTTCCTTGGACCTCCGAAATTTACGGATGGAGGGGAAGAAGGGAATAATTTCTAGTCAAACGCTTATCACTGCAAGCCCCTACTAAAACAAATTCAGCCTACGCCACTGCACAAGTGTGTGTGTGTGTGTTGTTAAAATCGGTATTAATATCAGAGGTACGGCAGTTTACTGACTTCTAGCGTTTCACCAAAATAGCAAGAAAATTTTCTAGCTGCAACCTCGGGTTATTAGGTGGCTCAAGCCTCGCCTCCCCCCCCCCCCCCCCAAGCCACTCACGGTAATGGCACAGAATAATACAATCAGAATGGAAACTCCCATAAGAGCCAATGGCAGCAAGTTTGGAATTTAACGGCACCAATAGGCAACGCTGTGGTCCTATATCCCAATAAGGCGGACGTGGTTGATTTGAGTTGAAACTCATTTATTTCTGTAAGTTCTGAAAAGAAATCTTAGTTTCCGGCCTCTGTTTTATTCTACTGGCATTTCAGAATGAAAATTTCGCGGGTCATGTCTTGTATTTTTTTTTTCCAGATGTAAACATTCTATATCCCAACATAGCGGATGCGGAATGAATTTGCTTCAAAATCCGACAGAGTTTCCGTTCTGATTGTATTATTCTGTGATAATGGCAAAGGCAGCACTCTGGCAATACAACTTTAACAGTCTCAGGAATAAATTTTCATTCCAAATTCCAAGCTTGCCCTGCAATTTTGCAACATTGGTGACAAGTTTGGTGTTATCAAAAAACAAAGAAAAACATATAAGAAGCTATATGTTGAAACGAAGATGAATGTTGTAACACACTTTGAAAATGATTAACATTAGCGCCACTTCAAATTACAAGGAGGAGGATGAGGGAGGAGGATAACGGGGAGGGAAGGAAGGGAGGGAAGGGAGAGAATCAATGAAAGAGTATAAGTGGACGAAGGTGAATTAACATTCCTTCCTGAAGATTTTAATCTGAGTGGAAAAATCAAAAACAATACGTGAGATTCAAGGAATATACATTCACGCCTTCCAAGTAGAGACATTGTTGTCAGGTTTACCAAAGCCTCAAAGCCATAAAGAATTTAGTCAGCTACATAAATGTTCAAGTGTAAAAAAAAGACCAGCATGCTTTTAACCCCTTAACGCCCAGGTTAGGAATCCAGCTGAAAATATGCACGCACATTATTGAAAGTGGTCGAAAGCTGTAGTTCATACTTTCCAGAACAGATAGCGCTGCTAATCATTGACATTTCATGCATTACAACATACGTTATAGCACATAATAAACGAGAGGGTACAAAAACGTACATATACGGGTGTGGGCATTCGAGGTGGTTTTTTTGCAGCCCGTATATATACGGGCGTGGGCGTTAAGGGGTTAAGCCAATGTAAAAAAAAAGTCCACTAAAATTTTTCTTTGACATTTTATAAAGTCCAACACATTTCCGTCCAACATTCTTGAATGGAGCTGTTGCAAACTTTTGCTACAGGCTTATTAATAGTTGATTGAGGGGTAATATACAGTAAAAATAACGATTAGCGCACTAAAAAATCACGAAATCTACTCCTAAACTCACAAAATGCTTTTAAACGCAAGACCGTAATGGCGGCCGGGGCCGCAGTTTTCATTGGGGTTCCCTATTTTTAATCAGCATCATCTACACGAGGTGTTCTCGCAACACCACACAAGAAGAAGAAGAAGCATACAATTGCCATAAGAAAATCGCGGCCTCGCATTTAAAAGCATTTTGTGAGTTTAGGAGTGGATTTCGTGATTTTTTAGTGCGCTAATCGTTATTTTTACAGGGTTTTACCCCATAATCAACTATCAATAAGCCTGTAGCAAAAGTTTGCAACAGCTCCATTCTTATATTTTTAGGGTAATTTTAGGTATTATTTTTTTGTTACTTTGTTTAATGGGCCCTGTAACTCTTCTCAATAAAACTTAGAGCTACTCTCAACTTAAAGAAACTTTGGGCAAGATATTATTGTGGATATTACATACTTTCGACTGAAGATTTTACTGGACCTAATCTTCTCTAGCGCCTGATTCTGATGTTTTTACATTAAAAATGTAAACATTTAATTATAAGAACGAGACAGAAATAGGAACTAAGCCAAGAGAGGGACAGATAAAACCCGAAACGTTTCGATTAATTATATAATCATCAGTGGGATATAAAAAACACATGAAAAAACAGAAACAAAAATGCCAAATGCCAAATGTCTTCGCTCTAATGTGATTTGGGTCAGACTCCAGTGGCGAGGCGTGCGATTGGGCAACGTTCTTTTTCCCCCATTAAAACACATTAGAAAGGGCGAAATGCCTGGTCATCGCCGATGACTGGAGCGTTTGACTTTTTTGGTGAACTTGAATGGAGAAGATACATTGTTGCCAAATTTCACGCTTTGCCATTGTCAGACTCACATTTTTTGTTTCTTTTTTTGTATTTTTTAAATCCGACTGATGAAGATTAGGTTCGAAACGTTTCGGGTTTTGTCTGTCCCCTTCTTGGCTTAGTTCCCATTTCTGTCTCGTTCTTATAGTTATTTGGCCAATTTAGTTTTAATATTTTTGCACATAAATATAAATGCATAATTCAGTTGAATACTAGCATTTTAAGAAAATAATAAATAATTAAAAAAATACAATTTTTTTGTGTCATTTGGACTAAAACTTACAATGGACATTAAATTATTTGGACGTAAAAATACACTGAACATTTAGTAACTTTTACATAAAAATACATTAGACATAGAATGCTTTGGACGTGTTTTCACCGTTGACAGTTTATCACAGGAGACATTTTTTCGTAAAGGACTTTATTTAGTTGGAAATTTCTTCTGGCCTCCAATTCAAAAACTACAAGGGGAAGGGGGTACTTACATGGATTATGAAGGACAAGGTCTCTGTTTGGGAAGGAGAAGGTCAAATGGTTCAATCTGGCAAACAAAAAGGAGGTCAGGGCTTATTTGCTCAATTTAAGGAAGGTCACTCCACTCGTGATTTCTACATTTAGACCCACTTGAAAAAAAAAAAAAAAAAACAAAAAAAACAAGGAAACACGCTGAGTTCAACAACAACTATTTCAACAATGAGAGAAGTCACTGCAAAAACAGAGTCTTTGAACAGGTGAGATTGCAAAACATACAATTTCTTTCTGATGAACAATGATGAACATTTACAGAAAAAATTTAATGGCTTCATGCAGATGGGAACAAAATGTTCTGCTTCTATTCCCTGCCGAAGGGAACCAACTGCTGTGGGTTTCTAAGTAGTTGGTTCCCTCTCCGATAAAGCCATCGAAGAGGTACAATTTAAAATATCTTACCGATAAACGTGCTTTGAAATCCGAGATCGTTGATTTCTAATATGAGCATTTGGTCTTCAACGACTGCTGTGTCGGATGACAACAACGCCCTAAGTTCATGTACATCGGTTTGTGAAGGCAGAGATAATCCAATTTTTACCTGCAAATAAAATTTTATTTTTATTGGAGCCATGTACAAATGAAAAGTTCCAGCAGCAGGGTGATTAATGATTATGAATGCTTGAATCATGACTGGATCAAGTCTATGATCAACTCAATAATATGTTATTATTCCTTAAAGAAAGCATGTTTTTTATCTCTTTTTTTTTCCTCAAATTTTTGCAGTTCTTTTTTGGCCTTTCTACATCAGAATATAGAAATACAGCTCCCATATAGTAAAGATTAGCATTATCAAGTTGATCAGAAACTCTATACGATAAATTAAAGGCAGTGGCGTCGCATGCAATCTGGCAACAACGCGACTCTTCCAATTAAACTCATTAAATATATCCAATTTTCCTCGTGCACTGTGCCCGATATATCCAATATAATAATATACCGCAGTATTATATTTTACTGGGAGGATTATAATAGATAAATGATGATGAACAACGGACACCATGTTGATGAGATCATTCTCTATTCGAACTTGTAGTACAGAAGTCAGCGTGACAACCTGATGGGGCTATAGTCCCCTTGATACTACCAACATAATTAGGATATAACAGTTCTCCCACACTTAAGTAAAGTCAATGTAAGGTAATTTGATTTTATTTACACAGAAATTGTAACCTGAAGGGTTTGACTAAATCTGACTCATTAAACAAAACTATTGCATTTCTCCCACACCCACACTAAAACGAAGATTTGAAAATGAATATTTTAATGAAAAATGGAAATGAATTTGAAAATGGGTGCAATAAACAGGGAAAATTGGATATATTTAATGAGTTTAAATGTGTGCGTGTTGGTGCCTGAATTTGACCTTTTGCATGATTTTAAATGGATAGTATGCAGTATTGCCAAATTGCACGCGACACCACTGATTAAAGGTAAATGGAAAGTTGTGAGTTTTTTAAATGCAGTCTTTAAGTTTATTTATAGGTTTACTTTTCCTGTTTTTTAATGTAGTTTCCTCATTTTTACTGATCGATGCTACTGACTATTCAATACAATTAAATGAACAAAATTGGTTATAAATAATTAACGCCATAAATGATGAAATTAATTTTGCCATAAACTTATTAAGAACGTGAGTGCAAGTGAGTGCCAAAGATACTATGTCCATCTGCCTCACTCGCACTCGTTGAGGCATATGGGAATTTTTGTATTTCAAAATTTCCGGCTTTATTTTTGAGCTTGTAACTTTGAGCTTCCTGAGGTATGTTTGCAGGTGCTTACGTTCCTCAAATTTGTACTTTTTGCGTAAGTCCATTAATTTCAGCCAAGAACTGTTGACTTTTTAAGCAGAGCGACATGATGTTTACGATTCGAACTTATCACCTCTGGAATCATCTTACGTCAAGGGTAACTTCATAGGCGGAAATAGAGCCCCCCCCCCCCCCCCCCCCAAGAAAATTTTGGAAACAAAAAACCTTTAGCCATTTGGCCATGCTAGTTGGCTCATCCCAAAATTTCGGCTCTCATGGAGAATTCAAGGAATAAAAACAAAAAGGTCGTTAAATACAGAATGTGTTTTCCCCCAAAATTTGCCTGGATTGTAAGAGAAAAAGGGTCATCAAGGAGCTCAATGGTCAGAGTTATCCGGGATCAAACGCATGAGAAGCCAAAAAAAAAAAAAAAAAAAAAAAAAAGGGTCATCAGTTTTTGGCCTGCTCAGTCTCCCCCCCCCCCTCCCAGAAAAAAACCTCTGGTTCACCTTTGGGTAACTTCACGAGATGGACCATTTGTTTGGCTCCAACTTTGATCGAGACGGCATCGTCATCTAAATAATAAAAAAAAGTCATCAGTATTTGGTCAGCTCAGCCTCCCCCTCCCCAAAAAAATGCCTAGTTCTGCCTATAGGTAACTTCACGAGAGTGAGCGAGATGGCTTTTTTTTTCTTTTTTTTGGGCTCCAACTTTGATCGAGACGTCATCTACAAGACGGTCCATCGGTTGACGTTGACTCACCTGTCTCGGCTGTTGCGAGGTGTAAACAACGGTGACGAAGATGGGCCTAAACTGATTCTGCGGCACAGGGATCGAGACGCAGAGGAACGGATCGAAGGTGTTCGATTGACGCTTGCAGCGGGGACACGTGAGCGACGAGCGAAACTGGGCCTGGAAGACGGCGTGAACGAAGCTGCTGTTGCACCGCACGTGATTCGCCAGCGTCTCCGCGGCTACCACGTCGTCAGGGCGACCGAACGAATTCTGAAAACAAAAAAATAAACAAGACAATATAAATGAGTATGGCAGCTTTAACCGAGAGAGAAAAGGAATACTCAGGCTTAGATTTTTTTTTTTTTTTTAAGCATTAATAGACCTGTTTATCGTGATGTCAGAAACAAAACATACTATAGGGAATACCCTACGAACACTTTCTCACATCAAATCTAATCAGGGGGAGACCCTCAGGCCCCCTTTAATATTCTGGGGGAGACCCCCAGACCCCCCCCCCCCTTTGATATTACCCAGATCCAAAGATTCATTTTTGAAATATTTAAATTTGTCCTTTTGCTGCAGGGCTGCCCTTTTGCGTATAATCATAGTGCTATTTTTCAATTCACCTATGATTCCACCAGTTGAGAAAAGATTACACAGTTCAGTTCAGTTCAGTGCATGACTGTAATAAACTAAAATACTCGCATCCGTAATCTTTTCTCAACCGGTGGAGTCGTCGATGACTTTATAAAACTTGCGGATGTTTTAATTAATCAACGGAGTCTCCACCGATTAAGGAAAGATTACAAATAAGAGTATTTTTGTGCATTTCACAGTCATACACTGAACTGAACTGTGTAATCTTTTCTCAACCCGTGGAATCATCGGTTTATAGAAAAATAGCATTGATTCTACGCAAAACGGCAGCCCTGTTTTGCTGACCACTTTTCCCATTGATTTTAATGGAAACCATTTTTCATTCATAACTAACCAAAAAATTAAAATTTCAAAAAAAGGTTTCAGGAAGATTCCGTCAAAGTTTCAGGCTGAAACACTCAAAAATGAAGCCGGAAATTATAAAATACGAAAAATTCCCATAAGCCTCAATGAGTGCGAATGAGGCAGATAGACATTTTGTCATCACCCGCACTCACTCGCCCTCGCTAAGCGTATGGCGAAACGAATGTCATAATTTACGGCTTTAATCCTTAACTAATTTCGCTCGTTCTGGGCTCAAAAAATCCATACAAAAATTTCGCTTGTGCTGACGTTATATATTCTGACAACTTTCAACCTCAACACAATTCCTAACGTGCTCAAACCTGAATAATTTTCGAAGATTTTTTTTTCCAAAACACAGAAAGAAAAAGAGGATTGAAAGCAAGTTTGATAACACGAACCTACTGTTACTACATCGAAATGAGGAAAACGCGTAATCATTCCTGCGTTAGCATTGAAACATTGAAATGATCAAAAATATCACTCGGAGTAACGCACTTTCTTCGAAGATCAACTTATGAGGTGAAAGTTCAACGGACGGTAAACATTCTACACGCGCAAAGCAGGAAGTTTGAATTTCTCATCCGTTTAAAATTTTTCGCCGGGGAGAACAAGCTGATTGGTCAACTGATACAAATTTATCAAATGAATAGGGGGAAAATTAGCTGCATTTGTTAGTATGTATGTATGTAAATACTCACACGTAACATGCATACAGGGTGCTCTAAAAGTCCGGCAACCCTTAAATAACTTTTAACGGCTGCAGATGAAAAACCGAAACTTGCACGGAGAAAAAATTATATTTGGGGCTACCAGAATTACCTCTATGTAATAGTTAAATGAAATTCTGGTATCTGTGAAGATATTGCAGGTTTCAACAAAGAATGTATTTTGAATATTACCAGGAATCTAGTTAAGGATACGCGAATTAAATTTAACTATTACATAGAAGTTATTCTGGGAGCTCCAAATATACATTTTTCTCCGTGTGGGGGATGTTTATAACTATAAAAAAAAAGAAAAAAAAAAAAATAAATAATTATAAAAAAAAACTATAGAGGCATCCCCCCATCAATCCGAAATTTTCAAACAGCAATCCCCATACCTTGTAACACATCATTAGAAAGGGCGTACAAAACTGAGCATTTTTGCGCAAACCAAAGGTTGATATCCTTTTCCGTTTTCGATAAAGCGAAGGTCAAAGTTACCTATTTCCCCTATTTGACCTATTTTTTTTCACTATCGAATCGATTATTTAGCATAGAGTCAAACGAAGGGTAAAATTGCAGTGAAATTGCACAAGCCACCACTGTTTCAATTTGCGTCCTTTCTTTATCACTCCTACAATCTGCGAACACATTTTTATCAAGAGCTTGACAGCCATAACAGTTATTGTGTTAGGTGACTCATCTTGTACGGCGCACGGCCTACATTCTTCTTCTATTGTTGAATTGTTGTCATAGACAGACCGTTGTTATGAATAACTAGGAATGTAAGACAATCAAATATTATTTCGTCTGCGTATTTTTTTTTTTTTTTTTTTTTAAATTATGAGATGACCTGTTGAGTAATACGATTCCCGGAAATGCTGCACCGACAGGCGGGAGTAGTCAAATTGTCACTTCAATTATTTTTATTTCCGGGTTATCGATGAATAAATGGCTCGAATCGGAATAAGTAATTGTTGAACTTGTAAAAAATAGAAAGGGGGGGGGGTGTAGAAAAAAAATAGACCATCACTTTAAGAAAAAGCCTGAGATGACGGACGAGATCTTTTGGGCTTCGGTACAGGGGAGAGGGGGGCAGGAGAAGCATGTTTCATTGTTTACGCCTTGAGACAACGAAAGTACCAGTCTGAACGATGCGACCCCCCCCCCCCTCCTCCTCCTCCCTCGATGTAGCGGAATTTTCGGATTTCAGTTTTGATTGGGTGTTTTTTGTTTTTTTTTTGTTTTTGTTTTTGTTTTTTTTTTATATATATATATATAAACAATTTCCAAGGTCAAAATAGAGTTCGAGACAAACGGCCTTCTGAGAGACATAAATTCTGGCGCAAATTGTGTCTCCACCAATCAACAACCAGGATACCCGACATAACATTGGTGTCGAGGACCGTTCGTTCGGCCCGTACTCAAATAGGGCCAAGGCCGCCAAGGGCCTAAAAAATGTTCGGAAGTTCGGGACGACCTTACGGACGGTTCTGGAATCTGGACCCATTAAGTTCACCTCAAAAACCTCAACAAGTATGGGTAATTAGTTATAACCAGTCCAAAGACCACAACGGACCGTCATGTCACACTAATCAACCTTAATATATAAGTATCACGAGAGGTAAACCAATGTTTATTAGTATCTACTTTAACGGGGAGTCGGGTGGACTTTAGAGCGGCCCTAGGTAGCGTAACCTTATAGGAGCGCTCCGTTAAAGAAATGTGAGGTTAGATCCACCACCTTCAAAAGCAAATTGTATTAAGTAACCAGGTTCGGTCACGGTTTGGTCACTTGGGTGACTGTATAATATGCTTGATAAATTGTATAATATTTGTCAGTTACGTTTTGTAGGTAATTTTAATGGAATTTAAGATCATTTCATACCATATTGATTAATAATTTATTGTAGATAAATATAATATATCACATATTTAAAATTATTCCTGTCCAAGATGTTTGTCGCCTGGTCACGAATTCGTTTTCGAAAACCATAACCTGCGGGACCAGTGAATATTCGGTACAGACGTTGGATGGTGAGCGCGCGTTCAAGTGTGCTTTTAAATGGCCGTAGGTGCTCTCCAATCATCTGGGGGCAGGATCGTCTGAACCAAACATTTATTGGTCCCTTGTCACGAAATTCGAAACCAAAGATGGCGGAAACCCATTTGATTGTACAGTAATGAAGTGACCGAACCCGGTTACTAAATAAAACATGCTTTAGGTAACGCCCAAAGGCCAAAACCCATCCGTCCCGAGCTTGTTTTGGGCATTGCGGTCACATTTTGTTCAGCGCATGCGTTGCGGTTACATATTGCACATACCAGTGGCGGCTCGTGCTACTTGGAAAACCACGTATTTTTACCATTTGGACTGAGGCAAAAGTATCAATTCAGTAAATCATCTAAAGATCGATTATTTTACATAGGTTGAAATGGAGAAAATACATTGTTGCCACAACGCACAATGCCATACTGTTGCATATACCCTATATATCGTAGTGTATTCGCTCCAGCTAGGGCCTCGCTGTGGGAGGAAAATTGGAGGACACGGTGCGGTGCCGCACCAGTCTAACCCATATCAACTCATGAGCAACGGATGTTATGCTCTTTTATGTATCACAGGGCTCATCAATGGATATGGGTTATAGGCATGGTGTGGCACTGAGTCAGTTTCTGCGCCTCGCTGCGTGCAATTTTACTTCCCCGCAAAAGTTTTCATGCGACTAATTGCTCTCAATCATTTCTCCACTCGCTATAGAGACCATGAGATGAGCCAATGCACTTCAACGCAATGTTGCCAAAGATTTCGAATGTTAGACTAAAGGAAACACGGAAACGGACTGTTGCCAAAGATTTCGAATATTAGACTAAAGGAAACACGGAAACGGACTGTTGCCAAAGATTTCGAATATTAGACTAAAGGAAACACGGAAACGGACTATAGTGCTGGAACACAGAGGGTTTTTTCCCGTTATTTTGCCACAAAGCCAAGAGCGTAAACGAGCGGAGGGGGCAGGGGGTAGGGGCTCCCCTTGGGGCCCCTTTGGAGTCCTTCAAAAATGCCAACATAATCGGGAGATAGATGGAAAATTTTCTATGAGTGTCAAAAAATGGGCAAAAATTGAACTTTCGTCCACTTGATGATTTGGGCCCCCTGGAATTGTTTCAGGATACGCCCTTAGCTACAGCACTGTATGGCCAGTGGCGGCTCGTGCAATTTGGTATCGATATATCGAGTATCGATATCGTAGGGGTACACTTGCACCTCCTGAAAATCATTGCTTAAAATAGGTTCCATTGGAAAGAATGCGTTGTTGCCAGATTGCACGAGCCGCCACTGACTGTGGCAATGATTGGATCGAACACACCATTCCGTGAGAATAACGATGCGCACATTAAACTTTCAAGATCCACTATTTGACTCAGAAAGGCCTCTTTAATAATCGGCCATTTTGAACAAAACTAGCGCAAAACTGCATATTATTTCCATGGACTCATTAGGGGGGGGGGCTTCGGGGATTAAGTCCCCCACTTTTTTTTGGAAAAAAGCTTCAAAACACAAGCATGGCGATATGTGAACCGATGTATGGGATGGTGATGGTACAATCACCTGAATTCTCGTGTTTTTTTTTTCAGTGCGATATAGAATTTCATTCCGAAATTCGCCGATGACTCCTGTACTGAGCTATATCGGAGAATTTCCGCAAATGTGAGAAGGTTTCTATCGAAATGGCACGCACCTTCCATAAGAATAACACGCACTCGATTAACTACTAGATAGCATTTCATTACGATACGTTTGTTCATAATCAGCCTGCGCAGAGTGCAGTGAGAAAAACGCTCCGAAATCGCTTTAGGCAGCTTTGTATACTCGGCAAATAAACGAGACATTTAAAAACTGATAAAAACACCTTTTACTTTTGAGGAAAGAAATTGTCTTTGCAACTTCTTACGTAGATTAATTTTTGACTGAGAAAACCTGCCCGAATAATTTTTCACAGGAGCAGCATTTTTCGGTCAAAAATTGAGATACGTAAGAACTAACAAAGACAATATCTTCAGTATCCGCACAAAAGGAAAAGTTTTTTTTCTCCCCCCCCCCCCCCCCAGTATTTAATTAATAGACTCGATAATTTTCCGAGTAAAGTTGCCAAAAGCGATTTCGGAGCTTTTTTATCACTGCACTGTGCTGCGGGGGGTTTCAATCGAACCTCAAAGCCCACGATAATTTTGTAGAGATTCAAGATGGAGAAACCGGATAATCGATCATTCACGAGCCACCACTAAAAAGAATTGTCAATACAACAAAATGTCTGCTCCATTGAAAATAAAATCATCATCTAACCGTAACGTCCGTAACGCAGATCTGTCGATAAAAGCACGACTCAAGTTTTGCCGGTCCTCTGTTTCCGATTTAGCGACAGCCCTGAAAATAAATAGTCTGCGGTCAGAAGAGTTTTCCATTTCCTCGATCTTCTTCCATTCTCTACAGCCTCTCTTATAAATATCGTCTCAAGTGCGAGGGTTTCAAAAGGGGGTGGGAGGGGGTGGGAGGGGGGGAAGTCGAACCCAAAGAAAAACTCGGGGGGAAGGGAAGGGGGATTTCCGCGAACGGAGGCTCCCACTACTTTGATGAATCTGCAGGTTGAAGCGAGTGAAGAGAAGATATTTGCGGTTTTGTTCTGTCTCCCCCTCCCCCTCCTCTATTCATCGACTGATGCTACTTTTTTTCATTTTTTTTTACTTCGATGCGGTTGAAGTGTTTTCGTCTCGAATCCTCTCCTCTGATATGTCTCTCTCTCTCTCTCTCTCTCTCTCTCTCTCTCTCTCTCTCTCTCTCTCTCTCTCTCTCTCTCTCTCTCTCTCTCTCTCTCTCCCTCTCTCTCTCCCTCTCTCTCTCTCTCTCTCTCTCTCTCTCTCTCTCTCTCTCTCTCTCTCTTTCCTTAAAAGCGTGCGTTGGAAAAGGACGGATAAAGGAGCCGTGACGTTGTTTTAGCCTCTACCTCCGTCCTTGTCCAACGCACGCTGTCAAACGGCCTTAGGGAGAGAGAAAGACAACATCGTGGATCCGCCCGCGCATGCGCGTGATCTCTTTTCTTTCGGTCTGCGCGCGCACTGCGATTGCGCAATCGGAGAAGATCCAAGAAACACCAGGTGTGCTCTTCTGTGATAATCCTAACGTGACCGTTGAAGCTGATTTTTGGGGAAGGTCAAACCTCGTGTTTTTATGAACCTCACTCTACCAGACGATAAGCGCCGCAGGCTTTCCTTCTGTGTCGGTCCGCGCACGCGTACTATGCGCGCATGCGCACTGCGTGAGTGGAAATAATTTGAGCCAGTGTTGCCAAATCAGGCTGGAAATTAAAAACAATTTGCTTCGAGTTAAATAGGCGAAATGCGAGTTATACTGTAATTATACGCGAAATCGGCAGCCCTGATTATGAAACCTAATGAAACATTAGGCGGTGAAATGGATTATACAAATAACTTAGGACAGCCGTTTTACGTATAACTAGCGGTCGTTTTCAGAAGAGTAAGCGCGCCTTATTGATCAATCATTTTTGGAATTTCCTAACCTTATTTCTTATACTACACAATAAAAATGAATGAAAACGAATGCGAAACGCTGGCCTTTTCTGGAGTACCGCTTCAGAATAAAAGTCCTAGACAAGTCTTGTTTTGATATGACGGAATGAAGATTGAAAATTCCCCAAAGATTATTATCGTTATGAGCTGCGCCTATAAACTTCTGAAACGAACTCTACACACATTTTGCAAGACCATCAGGCCAGGGGCGTGCGGGGGGGGGGGTTGTTACCCTTACCCCGGGCGGCACTCTCCGATGGAGGCAAAATCAGGATGAACAACAAAAAAAAAAACAAAACAAAACAAAAAAAAAAAACAAAAAACAAAAAAAAAAAGTTATCAAATTTCTAAATGAATCACAGAGAGCGGCAAAATCAGTGTGTAACAAGCAAATAATAAAATAATAATAATAAAAGAATAAAACAAAATAGAGAATCGTTAGAGGCCCAGGAATTATTCCATATCGCTCTCTTTGCCCATTTGAACGCGTAAGTTGGAAAAGGAAAGATATATTAGGGGCAGTCATTTAAGAGTGGCAGTGCAATTTGGCAACGTTGAATTTTATCCATTTAAACCCAGCAGGTCAGGCGAAGGTGTTCACCGAACACCCACTACTTCGATATTTTTTAAGGTTTTAAATGGAAGAACTGCAAAGTTGCCAAATTGCACGCTACGCCACTGTCATGTAAGTATATCTTGTACTATGACTTTTAAAAGTACCCTGGTCAAAATTCTTATTGCTAAATTACCCCGTTGTTTCCAATAAAAGTTTCGACCGTTCATGAAGTACTCATGAAAGGGGCATTCTGATTAGACTCTGAATACTCGAAAGCCGCAAAAGTGTTCAAAACTCGTCGAGATTTTCATAGGCGGATCCAGCAATCTGGCAACTGCGCATTATTCCTATTTGAACGTATGATAAACAATCGATTCTTGAAAGGGCCATGGCCCTGTGACTCATCGATTATTTGCCATGCAATCAAATGGGACAAATACACTGTTGCCAGGTTGCTGGCTCCGCCTATGGAGATTTTAAAGAGTAAACATTTCGATCAGGGAACTTTCTTTTCAAGGTCATAGTACCTAACTCTCATTCCTTCATTGATCGTTCAAGAACACACGCGTTCAAATGGGTAGAGAGAAAGAAGGAAATTTCTTTGACGGCTGCCAGTGCCAGAGAGGGGAGAATATCACACCGCCACTTCACGCAAACCCACATTCTCGAAAGGTTGGTAAATATTAAACTAAATAACCATTCATTTAACGGAAACGGATCATTTGACCAAATAAGTGAACAGATTCCAGTATTTGATTTCTGTAAAACCGAATGTTCGAAAAACACACGTGCCGTTATCGCAAAGCGTCACACTATAGTCTGAGGTTGTCAAAAAGTGGCCAAAACGAGACACCAAAATTCTCATTAAATTATCATTCATAATTTTTAGAGATAAATTTCAATAACAAAGAACACTTGTGCCAAGTAATTTAAATCTTGAAATGTCACTAGAAAGTTTAAATCTAAGGTTTTCAAATCAAGAGTTTGTTTTGAACCAGAGCAGAGGCCCTCGAATGGCAATCGATATACGATATATCGCTCTACTAAAACAGTCTATAGATGCGTAGTTTTGACGATGGCGAGAGTGATTGAGATAAAGCGTTTGTTTGGATCCGATTTTGATCGTGACGTCATCACTAAAACGGCCTATCTTCAGTGTTCACAGCCTATTGATTCGTAGTCATATGATACGAATGCGCGGGTATGTAAATTGGATGTGTTGACACTTTAAATGACGGGATGCATTACACACATATGTATAGGTATACTACAGTGTGTATAACACTCCCATTATTTAACGCACACATAGTGTTGCATTTTGCGGCTTTGGTCAACACCACACCACTGACCGTGTCGCGTGCCGCGTGCCGGTAATACACACTGTTGCGTTTCTTACGTAATCTCAACATTCGTTCGATTTTAGAGCTGGGTCTCCGAATGCATTCTTGTCCATGCATAACTTTCAAAGAGATTAATTGTAAGTAGTAAGTAATCAAGACCAAACCAGTGGCTGCTCGTGAAATATGGCAACAATGTTTTTTCCTCCATTTGACTCGCAACGTAAAAAAATCGAATACTGGTAAAGCGCGCTAGAAGTTATGATGTACCACAGACAGACGGACAGACATTTTTTGGGAATAAAATTTTTGAGTTCCGGGGGACCTGAAATGCCAAGATATGGAAAAACCCCAACTTCTAAATTTTTCATGATGACAATACTTTCTCTCCTTAGGGGGGAGCGAGAAAGTAAAATTCTAATGGAAGTGTCACAAACAAATTTCAATCATTTTTATAAAGGTGAAAAAAAAAGAAACAAAAAAAAAAAAAAAAAAAAACAAAAAAACAAAAACAAAAAAACAAAAAAAACAAAAACAAAAAACAAACAAAAAACAAAAAATACGCAAAAAAACCAAGCTTGCGTGAAAATGTCCATGTGAGATTTCCATCTTGCATAGCTGCCTCCATGGTATTTCAAAAGCACGTCCCAGAAAACCCCTCTACAGTAGCGCACCGAGAGTTTCTTCATCTCTCTCTGTTCTCCATTAAAAAACGTATGTTAGACAAGGATGAACAAGGGGATAAAACCCCCTCTTTCTGTCCTTTTCTTACTTATACATTCAAATGGGAAATGAGAGAGATGGAAGAGATCCTGGTTGCGCCAGTGCCCCTCTATCGTTAAAGCTCGCGTTGCGTGTCATTCATTGATCCAACCGACGAAAACATGGCAACACCGTCATTGCTCTCCCATAGTAAAAGCTACGGCTTCATTCATTCGTGCTACGATGCTGCTCTCTCAGTGTTGCCAAATGTATGACTTTAAATCGTATAATTCCCAACGGAATCAATGTTAAAAATACGGAATTTAACCTCAAATAAGACAACCCTGCGCTCTCCTAGTCAGTGGCCGAGCTACTCCTCAATGGAAACCCACAACGGCTCATCCGATACACAATTAATTCGATTACTCGAGTACACTCATCGTGCACTTAGGTGCAAAGCGCTACGTTGCCAAATTTCGGAGACAAAAACCGCGACATTCAAAATAATCTTAGATCTTTAGATCTTAGATCTCTCTTAGAGAGTCGATGCTGCGCCGCGGCCGCACCAGTGGCGTAGCGTGCAATTTGACAACGTTGCGGTTCGTCCATTTAAACCCATGAAAAAGATCGAGGTATTGGGTGTTCGGTCAACACCTTCGCATTCGATCTTTTTCATGGATTTAAATGGACAAAATACAACGTTGCCAAATGGCACGCTACGCCACTGGGCCGCACCATGGTCTAAAATCAGAGCTACCGTTCTGCGTATATAATCAATACTATTTTTTCTATTCACCGATGATTCCACCGGTTGAGAAAATATTAAACAGTACAGTTCAGATGAAATATTCTGATCTGTAACCTTTCCTTAAGCGGTATGGAAACTCCGTTAATTTATTAAAATATCCGCAAGTTTTTTAAAGTCGTCGACGACTCCACCGGTTGAGAAAAGATTACAGATGAGTATTTTAGTTCATTACAGTATGATACACTGAACTGAACTGTGTAATCTTTTCTCAACCGGTGAAATCATCGGTGAATTGAAAAATAGCATTAATTATACGCAAAACGGCAGCTCTGTCTGAAATAGTCAAAAATTGGCCAAAAATCAGAAAGAAAATTTCTCATCAATTTAGCATTTATAAGCTTTCAAGACCAACTTCCAGTACAGTGAACACTTTTCATAAGTAACTGAACCCTGTAAGAATGTCACTGGAAAGTTTTTTTTTTGGGGGGGGGGGCTTAAAAGGTGGAAAACGATGATTTTTTATGACTTTACCACACTGTTATACAGGGTGTACCAGACCACCCGGATAGGTACTTTTTCTCGAAAACGGCTGGGCGTAGAGAGCTGAAACAAAAAAGTCAGATAGGGAATTGACCCCAAAGAATTCAATGAAAATATTTTCAAAGCCCCCCAAGGCTCCCCTGGGGGGTTTTGGGGGGGTTCAAAACACATTTTTCCATTTTTGGCGGGGAATAGCCTAATAAAGGTACAATAATAAGTTCAGATCCTGAAAGAACAACTCATTGCCGACATTTTTGTTCCAGTAAATTTTTCCAGAAAACCCCAATTTTTGGGGTTATGGGCCTTTTTGGGGGAAAATTTTCATTCGGCCACTGTGACCAAACTATTCAATATTTTTACAAAAACTAAAGACCATCTGAAAGAAGAGATCAAGACCTTTCGATTGATGTGCCACATAATACCTAAAAGTGAAAAATTAAGGCCCCCACTTAGATTCCAAAATTTGGGGGTCTTTGGGCCCCCCCCCCACGTAAAAAAAGTCAAATAGCAAGGTATGGCTTGTGATACATCGATCGAAAGCCCTCAAAAAGTAGAATAAGATGGCGCAAACCAAAATCCTCTACAATCATTACTTTCAAAATGGCGGCCATTTGAAAATTATTGGTGTTCAAAGGTAAGACCTGGGAAAAGAGTCCAAGGTTGAAGGATACATGGCTTGAAAGGCCTTAAAAATGCAAACGAATGGCGCAAACCGCAAATCAATCCGCCTCTTCAATCAAAAGTTATGGCCGATTAAAATTTAAGCAGCCTTAAATAGGCCTTATTGAGCCCTTTAAGTTTCAATCGGCCAAAACTTTTGATTGAAGAGGTGGATTGATTTGCGGTTTGCGCCATTCGTTTGCATTTTTAAGGCCTTTCAAACCATGTATCCTTCAACCTTGGACTCTTTTCCCAGGTCTTACCTTTGAACACCCATAATTTTCAAATGGCCGCCATTTTGAAAGTAATGATTGTAGAGGATTTTGGTTTGCGCCATCTTATTCTACTTTTTGAGGGCTTTCGATCGATGTATCACAAGCCATACCTTGCTATTTGACTTTTTTTACGTGGGGGGGCCCAAAGACCCCCAAATTTTGGAATCTAAGTGGGGGCCTTAATTTTTCACTTTTAGGTATTATGTGGCACATCAATCGAAAGGTCTTGATCTCTTCTTTCAGATGGTCTTTAGTTTTTGTAAAAATATTGAATAATGTGGTCACAGTGGCCGAATGAAAATTTTCCCCCAAAAGGGCCCATAACCCCAAAAATTGGGGTTTTCTGGAAAAATTTACTGGAACAAAAATGTCGGCAATGAGTTGTTCTTTCAGGATCTGAACTTATTTTTGTACCTTTATTAGGCTTTTCCCCGCCAAAAATGGAAAAATGTGTTTTGAACCCCCCCCCCCCCAAAACCCCCCAGGGGAGCCTCGGGGGGCTTTGAAAATATTTTCATTGAATTCTTTGGGGTCAATTCCCTATCTGACTTTTTTGTTTCAGCTCTCTACGCCCAGCCGTTTTCGAGAAAAAGTACCTATCCGGGTGGTCTGGTACACCCTGTATTTACACTACTTTACTTCAATCTCAGACCATAGCGCGCCATGCAACAAGTCAAATCCTGAAGTAAGACAAACGTGAACGTATGGGCGGAGCCAGCAATTCGGTAACTGTGGATTCTTCCCATTTGCATGTATGAGAAACAATCGATTAGAAATTTGGTCATAACCCCCTCAAGAATTAATCTCACAATCAAAACAAACAAAGACCCAGCCCATCCTACATGTATCCTTCCCGTGTTATGAAAAAGTAAGGCAAGTCAAATGCATGGGTTCATTTTTATTCGGGGGCTCCACTAAACAACAGCCAACAGTCGCATACTGTTGAGAGGCGAGCTATAGTGTTGGAGGCAATAGTTAACAATTAATTAATTTATCAATTTAGGGGGGGGGGGTGAAACCCCACACCCCATACAAGAAACTCGGCATTTAAAGATATTGCATCCAAGCCCAAGCGGCCTCACTTTACCCGAAGCTCTGTCACCGATCGTTGGAGAAACATGCGGGCTCTCCAATATACCAATTGAAATAGCTTCCGGGGGGGGGGGGGGGGGATCTATAACACATCAGGTGTGCTCTTTCGGAAGCATATTCATTTACTCGCATAATGCAGATTCCATCGAAAGAACACACCCCACCACACCCCTTGTTTAACGCCCCTCTCCTCCCGCGGAAACAGTCTCAATTAATTGTTCCGGCCGACTCCGATTAATCAATTATTGTTCCGAGAATGATTCTATGAGTATCGAAAGATCGATAAATTCCGTTATCCGTGATTAATCCGTTTACCGTTTCTGACGTCTATCATCAACTGAAGGAAGGCGGCTCGACGTCTGTTATAGGCAGATCCAGGAATTTATCTGTTTCTCTCTCTCTCTCTCTCTCTCTCTCTCTCTCTCTCTCTCTCTCTCTCTCTCTCTCTCCCTCTCTCTCTCTCTCTCTCCCCGTTCTCACATACCCCTCTCTATACCCCTTCTCTCTCTCTCTCTCTCTCTCTCTCTCTCTCTCTCTCTCTCTCTCTCTCCCTCTCCCTAAAGTCGTCTATATAGTCTTTAAAGATCCTCGTTGAACCCTATCAAAATTGTATATATTACTGTATATTTCGAGTATTTAATTTCATAAACAACGGGGGCCAATAGACTGTTTTAGTAGAGCGATATAGCGTATCGAATGCCGTTTGAGGGCCTCTGGTTCCAAACAAACTCTGGTTCAATGTAATTTCCCCATAAGCGAACTTTTGAACGGAAAAGACTATTAAATCAAACAATTATTGCGAACTTTTTGCGATTATGCATTTTACATGTACATCCTTGAAAATGCTTAATTATGCCAGGCGGGCCGATCTTTGAAATCAGTTGATAAAACAGGTAGACAGGATAAATGATGGGCTGCTAATGCAGCTATTATTCCTTCTAAAGTGTTTATCGAAAAATACCTCTGTAACCAAGTATACCTCCGCTACATTCGATAAGCTATCGGGTTTTATCGGTTCTTTGAATAAAACTGCCGAAATCAACAAGATATTACAGATTAAATGTTGCATTTGTAAGTTAGAATCGCCTGAAATTCCGCCAATTCCACAACAACAATAACATTTGGGTGATTCCAACCTCCAAACGCACCGTTTAATCTGTAATATCCAATGAGCTGTGACTTTAGAGTGGCAGCGAGCTGGTCCACCTTGTGCGGTGTGCCACACAGGGTAGGAATCCCGGGAAAAAGCGGAATTTGGACGGCAGATTCCAAGGTTTGAGGTTAAATTTTGTAGGTCGTTCGGAATTTGGCGGGAATTTGGACTCAGATTCCAAGGTTTGAGGTTAAATTTTGAAGGCCGTTTCCGGCGATGCCCGAGTTTGTTTAAGAAACGACCGGAAACAACCTACAAAACTTAACCTCAAAATCGATTTTTACGGCAAGATGGCGACGCCCTAGGTGACAACAATGAACCAGCGGAACGTTCCTTGATGTGCCACTTTAAAGTTATAGCTCATCGGTAATATCTTGTTGGTTTCGGCAGTTATAGCCGTAAAGCCAGGCATAATTAAGCATTTTCGAGGACGTGGAATTCATAATCGCAAAAAGGTCGCATAAATTGTTTTATTTAATAGCCTAAATTTCCGTTCAAAAATAAGCTTATGGGGAAAATGAATCGAATCAGTTTGTTTGGAACCAGAGGCCCTCGGACGGCAATCGATACGATACATCGCTCTACTAAAACAGTCTATTATTATTGAATGTTTCTTTTCTAAATCAAATTAATTTGGCTTAAGATCCTCGTTTCTGCCAGAATATTCACAAAAAGTGCACATAGTTTTAGCAATGAGAACGAGATAGCAATACACAGGGGTCACGTCAGACTGAGAGTGATAGTTAGAAACGCTCAATGAACTTTTTCAGGGGCTGATTTCATCTCTAAAACTGTCTATTTAACACAAAAGATAGTTCATTAGGTTAGGAGAGAGGCACATTCAAATTGACCGCGATTGGATGTAGATTCTACGAGCGGGAAATTTAAATCGAAAGATGACACTATACTGAGCCAGTCGATTCGCCGATTGGATACAGATCCTACGAGCGGGAAATTTAAATCAAATGATGGCATTGTGCAGAAAAAGTCGATATGACGAATGAGAAGAGCAAAGTGGTTTGATATCAAGTTGAGAGCATAACAGCAGGTGCGCAGTATAGTGTCAGTGCGCACGCCAAAAGTACGACGAACCTGAACACAAACTGGATTACACAATGCGCGATTACTATTGCGCGCGCACCTGCTCTGTGTATGTACCGCTACATGATGTCAAAACAACGAGCTTCATAAAGGAGCTATGAAAATAAGGGGGGGGGGATAAATTGTGAAAACGCCATTATCATTTTTCAACTATTCGAATCAATGCGAAAGTATCAATTCCTTACGGATACATTTAATTGCGAGTCATCCTGGCCCCCTGAGGATTGATTATTTTTCATGTAGTTAAATGCGGAATAGATGGCGACACACACACACGCACACACAGTCTGCGCGAACAACACCGAATTCAAAAATCGAACTTTCGCATACATTGTTTTTGTACGGAACAATTTCTTGGGGGGCCATCTTTATTCTAGGATCATAATTTTTTTTTTGGGGGGGGGGGGGCTAAAAATTTTCCGGCTTCTTAAATTGGAGAAAACAAACCGAATATTTATACTTTATTTGCACCATATTGAATTGGCACATCGTTGCAAGTCTATATTTATCCTTACTAACAACATGCATTAGCAACTGTTGAAGAGTTTGCGTGTGCTGTTACACTGCAGCATACTGATTAGGCACTTAAATAAAAATAAAATAAATAAAAAAAATCGCTAATAGCTGTATCGCTCGTTTATCCTGGTTCTTTCACCTCAATAGCTGCAGCTCAGTTACGGGGGGAGGGGGGGGGGGGGGGGGGGGGTATGAGGTAAATTTAACCCATTGACGCACTTTTTTTTTTTAAAGTTTAATTATTTTTTTGTTTTTCATTTTTTATTTTTAAAAAATACGACCCCCCCCCCCCCCTAACGCTTTTGGTTCGACGCGACATCACTTCAAATAAGAGCTGGCCCAGTGCATGCGTGACGTAATATCACGTCAAAGTAAGTCAATGGGTTAAGAAAAGGTAAGACCGAAAGAAAAGAGAAATCTTGAGAAGATGAAAATTAAAAACTAAATATAAAAAAATACCTAATAATATAGAAGAAAGTGATTAAACGAAAAACTCAGGGGCAAACAGTGGCAGGAGCTTTCTTTTCACTGAGGCCATCGGTGGTTTCTAAGCTGCTCTTCGTGTATGATTCTTGCGTAATAAGAACGTTATTTGCATGGGTTTCAAATGGACTCACAATGAATGCAACGATGCCAGGTAGCACGCTACGCTACGTCCTTGGTTTGGTAGCCGATGGAGGATGTAGAGAGTTATGACAAGAGCTAGGGTAGTCAGCTTCTGATTGGTCTTGTGTTTTCGGCTCTACGGGCGCCGCCGCGCCATGACATTGGGTGCCTTTTAGCACATTTGTTTGAAAGGCCCCTCTACTATATTTTACGGATAAAAGAAATAACCGTCAATGAAATTGTTAATTTTAATCATGATGCGCCTCAAGAATGTCTATATAATTCCCAAAAGAATCTATAAAAGCGTAAATAGACGTCGATCAACAAAAGCAATGAAAGAGATTACGCCGTTAGCAACTCTACGGAGCTATAATCTTTGCAATGGACCAGAACACAACAACGACCCTCAGAATGTAAACAAATTTGCAAAAACGCATTCAACGACGGCGCCCATGGTTTCACTTGTCAACTGTAATCTTTGCATTGGAACACAACAACGGCCCTCAGAATGTAAAGAAATGAGCAAAACCGCATTCAATGACGGCGCTGATGGTTTCACTTGTCAACTGTAATATTCGCATTCGGCCAGAACACAACAACGGCCCTCAGAATGTAAACAAATTTGCAAAAACGCATTCAATGACGGCACTCATGTTTTCACTCGTCGACTATAATAATTGCATTGGACCAGAACCAATACCGTCTTCTTCCATACCTCCAACCGCTCCATTGAGGTTACGTTCACTCGGGTTCTTCGTTTACACAGCCGCTTATGGGAGACGGTGGATTTTTTGCAGTTTTTGGGATTTTTCGAGCATTTCTAGGCATTTTTCGGCCTTTTCGTCGATTTTTTCGGTGAGGGGGGGTCTTCGGCTGATGTTCCTGATACATTTTGCGAAAAAAAAAAATTTATCACCGAAATTACCATAAGCTTTAATAGAAGTCCCTCACAACTGAAAGCATCTATGCTTGGGACTTATCTGTTAAATCTTATGGTAATTTCGGTGATAAATTTTTTTTTTCGCAAAATGTATCAGGAACATCAGCCGAAGACCCCCCCCAACTGAAAAAATCGACGAAAAGGCCGAAAAATGCCTAGAAATGCCCGAAAAATCCCAAAAACTGCAAAAAATCCACTGTCTCCCATAAGCGGCTGTGTAAACGTAGAACCCGAGTGAACATAACCTCAATGGAGCGGTTGGAGGTATGGAAGAAGACGGTATTGCCAGAACACAACAACGACCCTCAGAATGTAAACAAATGTGCAAAAACGCATTCAATGACGGCGCCCATGGTTTCACTTGTCAACTGTAATCTTTGCATTGGAACACAACAACGGTCCTCAGAATGTAAAGAAATTAGCAAAACCGCATTCAATGACGGCGCTGATGGTTACACTTGTCAACTGTAATCTTTGCATTGGGCCAGAACGCAACAACGGCCATCAGAATGTAAACAAATGTGCAAAAACGGATTCAATGACGGCACTCATGTTTTCACTTGTCAACTATGATCATTGTATTGGACCAGAACACATCAATGGCTCTCCGAATGTAAACAAATAAGCAAAAATGCATCTAATGGTGGCGCCCATGGTTTCACTTGTCTCAACTCTCTACATACAGGAACTCTAGAGGAAATCGGCCAAATAGGGATTTAAATGTGTCGCCGGCAGGGGGTGGAGGATTTCTATTGTTTGTCGTGAGGCGTCCTAAACACTAATATCGGGGGGTATCTGGCAACGATGGATTCGGTGGCGATATCCTACAAGTGGCTTCCAATTTCAAGGCCACATTCGGGACGAGCGCAGGACGCCTAGAGCAATGGGCGAGACACGCGCGACGAGCCGGCGCGGCCACGCGACGCGATGGCGAATCAGCCCCTTCCATTTAAACAAGTAGGAAAGTATCGATTGATATGAGTTTCGATTCAACCCTATTGGCTATTTGAACAAGTGAGAAAGTATCGATTGATATGAATTTCGATTTAACCCTACCCCATTAAAGCTAAAAGACACACGGCTGAATCGTGAATTGACTATTTTAAGTTTTAAAAAGAGCATCTAACTGAAAGCCAATCAGATTATTAGATTTTGATTTTCCTGCTCGTCACTTAAAGAGTCTAATATATCCAGTATTAACCCCCCCCCCCCCTCCCACGACTCGAGTTTTTCCACGTGTATTTATAAGGGGAAAATATTGATACATAGCAATGGAGCTCTCGCAAAGTGGACCAAATAGATAAAAAGTAAGTAAAAATCACTGAATGGGACTCTTGCGAAGTTTTGCTGTGAGGGAATGAATAGTCCGATCTGATATAAAAACCAGCGAAAATCACACGAAAAAAGTTTAAATTTTAGTAATAAACTCAGAAAACAGCTGACACGGTAAGATCTTAATGGCGGTTCAACGAAGGTAACATGGGAGAATCCTGTCTAATTTATCACTTCCTCTACGGAAACACAGAGCTATGTCTCAAATTAGAAAGAAGTATCCCATGATAACTGCGTCTCTCCACCATTGAGCCCAATTCTGAGAGTAAATTTTGTGATTTTTTAATGTGCTCATCGTCATTTTTACAGGTTTGTATGCAGGAATCAACTCTTTAGTCCCCTGTAGCAAAAGTTTGCAAGAGCCCCATTCAAATAATGTATGTTTACTTCATTTTACTTTGATGTACGTATACTGATGACGACATTTTCATTAGGTTTTAAAACTGAAAGGACGTCATTGGTACACTGATCTAAAAGCTGTTTTTCTAAGTTATTACGCAGCTTAGAAACTGTTTTGTAGCGGTAGCACCAATAAGCTACAGTGACAGAAAGGATTTGTGGGGCGTGATAATGAAACTTCACGAAGGTAGAAGGTAGCCAAGATGGAAATCTCGCGATTGAGCGTGTACAGAGGCCTACAGTGGGTTTCAGACGAGCCCGATGATTTTGGTGCTTCTTGTTTACCCCGAAAACACCAACACCAAATATTAGTTTGAAGTACGAGGGTTATAGTATAGGTTGTGCAAAATATTTACCAGATCATTCGCGAAATTCGAAAATACGTTTTCGGATGCCGACCTTTGTAAGAAGGTATGACAATTTTCATGGAGTTTTTGTGGGCACGAAACCCGCCTAATGTGAGCTATACAAATCATGCGGTAATCAGTGGCGGCTCGTGCAATATGGCTACAACTTTTTTCTTCCATTTGATTGTGCATAAAACAATCGATTTTTGGTGAAGCGCTGCTTCACTATCGAATCGATTGTTTAACATATAATCAAATGGAGGGAAAACATCGTTGCCAAATTGGATGAGCCACCACTAGCGGTAATATTGAATCAGTAACAAGACGCGATGCTTCCTCAGAAAAGGGGACCATTGGCAGCTCGGGTAGTTTGGCAACCATGATTTTTTTTGTCACTTAAATCTATGCCAAAGTGTCGATTTCTCAGGGGTTCAATGGACCTCCTGAAAATCGATTAAATACACAGATTTAAATTAAGAGAAAAAATTGCACGAGCCGCCACTAGGGGGGGGGGGGCGTAAAATTTCAGGCTACTTCCTAGAATCTTCCATTTCTCAAAAAGGGGACGCAGAAAGAGGCACACTCACACATCAACGCAATTTTTGGAGCTATGATTTTAAGTTGGTGTAGAAACCGTATCTTTCCGCATTCTTTATCAATCACAGTGTCATGGAGACACTGTGGATATGAATGAAGCACATGTATATGGATGCTCGGATTATGATGAGTCGTACATAGAGCAACGACGCACAGTGCTTTGGAACATGGATTTTTCTGGACAAAAAAATTTGGTTTCATAATTTTTTTTTTTTTTTTTTTTTTAATTATTTATTTTCTAACTGCTCGTGTATTTATCATTTTTGGTTTTTTTAATTTATTTTGTTTTGTTTTTTGTTCTTGATTTTTTTTTTCATTTTGTTTTGTTTTGATTTTGTTTTTGTTGTTTTGTTTTTTTTGCAAAAGCACATAAGTTTATCAATAAATAAAGCTGAATTTACAATTGAGCTTTGGTATGTCTAAATTATTTGACTTTATTTATCCTTCACTCCTTTAATTCTTGATTATGGTTCATGAGGTAGAAAAATCTTTCGTTTTTGAATTTGAACTATTTTTGCTTTACGATTATACTCATGTATGTCTTAGTTATCTGACGCGACACATTTATCCTTCAGAACCTTAATTTTTGTTCATGAAATGAAATCCGGCAAGTTCCATTCTTCGGTCCATGTGCGGTGAGACAGTGTATTCGTTTATGTAGAGTAAGCAAACAAAATGAGTTGTCGGCCTTGAAAATTAATTTTGTTACAGCTCAAGGACTTTAAAAAACTTTTCTAATCTGGAATGATTTCAAACATAACGACAGTAAGTGACAAAAGACTCCCACACTTCCACGCCCCCCCCCCCCCCCCCCCCCCCGATGATCAAAAAGTGTCATCGGTCATTGCAAATCATGCTAATTGTAAGAAATAATGCCGTCGCGGCCGTAAGACATCACCGCGTGCAAACATTGTGTTATTTCTACAAAATCAAAAATCAAACCTTCGTCAAAAAGTCAAAACCCGTGTTCAAATCTCTGGTCAAGACCGTCTGAAAATTTTCCAAATAGATCCAAGCCAGTGGCGTAGCGCGCAATTTGGCAACGTTGTGCGTTGTCCATTTAAACCCATACGAAAGGTCGAATGCAAAGGTGTTCACCGAACACCCAATACGTCGATATTTTTCAAGCGTTTAAATGGACGATCTGATGCAACGTTGCCAAATTGCACGCTACGCCACTGATCCAAGCTAGAGTCGTTAGAGGAGATTTGATTCAGAAAAAATAGAAATGAGAACAGCGAAAAACGTAAGCCAGTGTTACGGGCATGGGCTGTCATGCCTGCGTTTGCGTATGATTATAGTATTTTCCCGTTTAGCTCAAAGTAAAGTTTTTAAATTTCCCACCAAATATGGCAACACTGGTTACAGGTGATGCGTCAGATAGCGTAAAAAGAGCGAAACTATGTGAATTTAATTCGATTTGGAAGTCGGGAGGGGGGGGGCGTTTATTGAAGCAGTACGTAAGGTGAAGCACCAATTACAGATACACTCTAAGAATGGCACCAGTGAAAGAAACCCAAAATTTGTAATTTCTACTGCCACAAATGCACAATTTTTCGGACTTAGAAGGCATGTAGAAATGCTTATATCATCGAAATAGCAGAACTTGGAAGTAATTTTAAGTCCTAGAACTGACTTTTTCTAATCAGACCAGGGCATCAGCCTTTCGGGGTGTCTGTCACTGGTATCATTAAATTCTTAGGGGGTGTCTGTAACTGGTGTTTTCACTTTAAGTAAGTTAATTTTAGTAGATAAATTATTCAGCTTGGATTGGTGGATTCCAATTCAATTTCTTTCACCGAGAAAAATATCCTGCTGCCATAACCGGACATCTTGTTAATACTAACTTAACTGGAATTCCTGTTATTTTAGGATAAATTATTCAGCTCGGATTAGTGGATTCCAATTCAATTTCTTTCACCGAGAGAAATATCCTGCTGCCATAACCGGATATCTTGTTAATACTCACTTAACTGGAATTCCTGTTATTTTAATCAGATATTCCTGTGGTTATAACAGGAGTTCCGGTTAAGTAAGTATTAAACAGACGTTCGGATGAATTAACAGGAAAATTTTTCTCAGCGTTAGAGCTCGAACACACAAAAAATACACAAAAATAGATTTTTGATTAAATATTTGTGTTGAGGTTTGAACGTTCGCTTACAATACCTAGATTTAATTCATTCTGATTGCGCAACTAAGTACTATTCATCATTAGAAGTTCTGAAGATACAGTTTTCGCTAATGTCAATGTCTTCCACTGATAAAAGAGCTCGACTGTTGAAGAGCCTCTTCAGTATGCGAAATTGACACTCGTTGAAATTATTTTGCAGAGAATGAAAGTTGAAAGTATGAGAGTATGTTTGCAGTCGAGTACAATGTTTCAGTTCAAGAAATTAGACAGCGAAAAGCTTAAACATATTTCAGCACTTTTTTGCATATTCTGGACTATAAATAAGGGGTAAGAAGAACCAAGGGATTTCATGTCCTTAAACCCTTAGAGCAAAAGGGACTTTAGCACAAAAATTACCAAAAATTAACCGTACAAAACCAAGCCTTGAAAAAAAGCTTCCACAGAGAACGAATTTGACCAAAACTAAACAAAAAGCAAAGGTCATAAAAACGAAGCGTGATTTTGCTGCGCCAATTTTTGCTAAGATGGGGTTTTTTGACTTTGAAGTTTATACAGGCCGTTATAGCATTACTGGGTAAGCACAGTCCTCAGAATGAGATTCTTGGCGTCTTGTGGACAATCCATCATTGTTTCTCTCCTATTTGAACCTAATTATTTCCTAATTGTTGTTCGAGCAACACAGTAATACCAATTATAAATCGTGTAGGAGGTAAGTCTACAGGGTTGCACAGGCATCTTAGTTAAGAATGCAGTTAGGTTGTTACGATTTACTTTTAAACAGAGAGCCAATCCATAGATTGCATTCTTGAAAAAACGGCATGGGTCCAAAAAAGGGGTTCAAACAAAGTTCGTGAATATGAGGATAATCGTTATTCATGGAACTTCATGGAACAAAATTGAACAGTTACTATCAATGTATCTAAAGTAACTGCGATTGGTGGGCCGACAATTCAGGGAAGTTGACTTCTTCCACTCCATTTAAACCGCACTGGCCAACTGCAGTAATAAAGTACAGCCTTCCATACCCTTCCCTAAGAAAAATCAGCCCATTGCTGATTGATGTCCGGCAAAGAATTGCAAGATACACAGTACAACTCTGTAAAACTGCAGGTTTTACCATGTTGACAATGGAGCTGTTGCACACTTTTGCTGTAAGCGATTTTCCGGTCGATTCAGATGTGAAAACCTACACAAATTATGATGGTAGCACTAATAACTCACGAAATCCACTCCTAAACTCACAAAATGCTTTTAAATCGGAGAGCGTAACGGCAGCTTATGGCACTAATAGTGGGAGATTCCCATCTAATAATACGGTCACTCCTTCAAGAACTGACCAATAAGAGACCACTCTCCTTTTACACCGGTGTCACCAAGTGTCACGATATCATTCATCAGATGTGGATCACTACTCTGGTGCCTAATTACTCTGGGAATCGTCCATGTCAACAAAGAGAGAGTGCCGGAATTAAGATAGGAATCTTCTGTGATTACTGCCCTATGTCGCCACTATGCTCGCGCATTTGAAAGCATTTTGTGGATTTAGAGCGGATTTTGGGAGTTTTAAGCTCTACTGTTCTTATTATTGTACCGTTGTTGTTTAAGTTTTTGCATCTAAATCAATCCTAAAATCGCTTACAGCAAAAGTGTGCGACAGCCCTATTGCACCTGATACCACTCCTGATCTGGGGACGAGGTCAGGTGCTACACCCGACAACTTATATGGTGGAAAACATGGTGCACGAATGACCAGTTACTTAAATCAAAGAAGGACTTTGAAACTTCTCAGATCATCTCAAATGTAGATTTGAGACTCCCTTTCCTACGGGATAGCACTGAATCAATTAAGTATGTAATCACAGAACAAAATGTTTTGCTTGAATGGAAATGTTGAGACATGCCGCATGAGATACCACTGGTGTCAGACAAAAACCATCCCATGGATACAACAGAAAAAATACCGTCTATCCTCAACATGCTAAGGATGCCATACACGTACACTTGTTGAGACAATCACTCAGAAGCTGTTCATCTTCTGTGGCATGTAAGGCAATGCCTGTTTTAGGCTGTTTGGCCTTTCCTTGCCTGTTTTAGTGGAGGAATGGAAATGTAAACTAAGTATATCCCTAGTATCACAATGAACTCTCTAGAACTGCATAATTTGAGCCTCCATTTGTCAAAGATCTCTAGGAAGGACTCCGAAAACCTGTCCTTTCTCCCGTGTATTCTAAAACCCCCCTTTTTTATCAACAGTGTCTAGGTCTTTGATTTTTGTCGCCTCAAGGCAGCCTTGGTCAGCACCATTGCTGAAGTTTCCGATCAATAATGCCAAACCCAAAGGAGTGCTGTCACATGCCCTGAATTTCATCATTAAACTACTGACGCAGTAAAGTCAGACTCACAACATTATGAGTTTTATAACTTTTCAAAATCAGGATGGAAAAAGCTTAGTATCCACGTTTAAGTTGAAATTACTTACTGCTTTGGGAATATTTTAAGGAATTTTCTAGGAAAATAAAACCTCAAGGGTTTAAAAAACCCTACTTAGGTGTAGTTGAATGGTTATCAGTGAACATGTTTGTTCAGTCTGTTTGGTTTTAGATTCCAATTAGTTTAGGACTGGGAGCTCACACAGTATTACTTCTCCTTAACCTGCCTTTACAGTTATTGTAAAACTTTCCACTTCGAGTTAGTAAACTACCGAAACTCATAAATTTCTTTAGTTCTGTCTTCTAAGCGTTGTTCAGCAGTCCTCAAAATTCCCAATCAAATGAAAAAAAGGAAAAATTCACACTCATGCCTTCAGTTTGAAAATCAAGCGTACAGTGTTTTTCTAGTTTTGACATACTTCAAGGTTAGGTTGTTTTTAGTTGGTCACAGTAAAGTATAACAAGACTCGAGGCCATTTCCCTGAAAGTTAACCTCACTCTGATAAGAGAATCTGACCTAAAAATTTAAAAGCAACTATGAAACGATTAGAAAACGATTTAAAACTACAACGTACCTTTATCATTTTGTATTTCTTCTTGGTTGCTGTATTAAGATCTTCATGCACTTTATCCAAAAGCCACAATAAAAATTCCTGAGCGTCATGTTGGTTATTACCACGATACTGACTCGCGTACTTGTCAATAATCGTTTTGAACTTGTTAGAGATTTCTGGGTCATATTGACACGACCAAATTGCTTTAAGTAACAGAGCTAGTTGTTCAGTCACTTCACCTTTAGTACCATATTTTTTAGAATTTAATTTATTCCTACGCGACAAATCAATTTTATACTGGTCTAACACAAAATATTCAGCTAAGATATCGGTATGACTTAGACACTGTAACACTGCATTAATGAAACACGTATTTCCATGATTGCGAAGCCCGATCACACCTGGAACTTTGTCACCGTTGGAGAAAACACTAGGTCGCGGTGGTGGAACCCTCAAGTCGTTTGAGGATAACGAAGCCGGACTCTTCCTTCGAATTCCATACTCGTAACTGGTACATATATTGGTTTTCTGATTGTTAATATGTGAGGAAACTGTTTTGAGAACCTTGGAGACAATCTTGTTCCAAGAGGGCTTCCTAAATAGTTTGTGTGTGCTGTTTTCTGAATTCTTCATGTTCTCATCGATAATGAAGTCATTCTCATTGTGGATGTTCTCTTTATGTTTACTCTTCCGTTTACTTATCCTAGTTCCAGACAAGATATTTCTCGTTAGTTGAAAAGTTCGTTTAATCTTAGATTCTTGAACGGATGAACAAAATGAGGCACCTGAATCACTTGTTTTAACAGATTGGTGTTTATCTTGAACGATTTCACCATCAGAGACCGAAGAAACTAGTAGCGTATCAGAAGTCATTTCAGACATGCTACGATAAAAAAACTACTTAAACTTAACATTCAATCTTGATTGTTTTCATCGTATAAAAATAAAAATGTAGTAAAATTCTTAATGACACTAATTTGACACCTGGGGAAACTGATAGAAAAGGTCCATGGTGGAATAACACTAGATTATTCGTCATATAAAAGGAGAAAACAAATGCATCAACATTCCGACAACCAGAGCTTTCAACAGTCAACGGACGAAAGTGCACCGTTCAACACACAACAAAGAATTTTGAAAAACGCCCGAGGTCGTTGGAAAAAAAAGCTTCCTTCGTGGACGGCAGTACGGATTTGAACGCTCTCTGTTGGGATGGAACGTAACTAAAGTCAATGCTGAATGCATGTGATGTGGCGCACAGTGACAGCGTCTTATCGAACTTGTTGGACAAAGTATTTGCCGTTACAAAATATTGAGTCTTGTAAATCATGTTTCAATCCAGGTCGATAATTTGCCGAAATCACACATCACATTACTATTTTTGAGATAGTTTGAAGACGGAGCGTAGTAACTATTTTTTCTTTTGCTTATTCAATTCTCTTCATATTTTTTTTTCTTTTTTTAGAAATGTTGAAAAAACGTCTCACTGAGCGACACGCTTCGGAAGATGAAGCAGCACTGCGCAGTTCGATTTTTGCCGTAGTTTAGCGGGAAAATGTTTGCGGTTTTAAAAATGCGGAAACCTCTGAAATAAATTATGATGGACTCCAGATTGCGATGAAACTATAAAAGGAATTACCTCGTTGAGACTAAATACAGTCAATGATATAATCTTTAGAGGAAATGACTTACTGCAAACATCATAATTAGATATTGTGATTATTCTCAACTTAACATTTAGGTAGTTCCTCGATGACAGCTAACTTTTCGCTGATAGTTGATACCAAAAATTGTCATAGTAATTGCATTATAAAAACGTCTAGCAGCCAAATGAATAAATATTTCTGTTAGCGACGTTTCTTCCACTATGACGGACCGTACGTGAATCGTTGAAATTATATAACTTTTTAAGAAATAAAACAGGTGGAATGACCTCTGGCTCTGGCAGACCATGGATTTTGGCTCGGGTAAGGTAGGCTACCTGCCATGCTGAAATTCATGCCAGTATAGTCTACCTTAACCAGAATCTTAGGCGGCTTCGGACATTCTTTAATTCGTCGACTATACAGCAGAGCTGCTGTTTTTGTATAATTAATGGAATTTTTCAATTCACCCGATGACTCCACCCGGTTGAGAAAAGATTACACAGTTCAGTTCAGTGTATGACTGTAAATGCACGAAAATACTCTGATCTGTACTCTTTTTCAATAGGTGGAAACTTCGTTAATTAATTGAAATAGCTGCAAGTTTTTTAAAGTCATCGACGACTCCACCGGCTGCAAGTTTTTTAAAGTCATCGACGACTCCACCGGTTGAGAAAAGAATTGAACTCTGTAATCTTTTCTCAACCGGTGGAAATCATCGGTGAAATGAAAAATGCCATTATGCGAATTTTCGCGACGAATATATTCGACAACAACATTGCCAACCTACTCATGACAATAATAGCTTACACGAAACTCGTGTTTTTCGAACTTTTTCGGTGTTTTCAGTCGTCGATTATGGCATCCATTCGATTTTGAATTCAAGTCCGGAGGTGATTTCGAAATCGAATTGATGCCATCGATGCCCCGAAAACACATCTAAAAACACAATTGAGTTTCCTCGAATATGTATAGTTAGGTTGGTATTGTTTATGATATTCGATCACGAAAATTCGCGTATTAATTACACGCAAAATGGCAGCTCTACTGTTAGACCAATCATTTAAGTGGTGGCTCGTTTTTATTGAACTTGCTGAAGAAAACAGTTTTGATTGAAAAGCCATTCCTTAGATAGCTTTAAATGTTTTAATGGTTCAATTTCGACGACAATTAATTATCAGCGTTAGCAAAAAGTTCCGATGTTGCCGTGGAATTATCCCTTTATATTCATATGTAATGTATTTTAGGTTGCTTTAACGCTCCAGTAAGTAACTATCGCGTGGAAATAAAATATTGCTCAATAGACTATTCATTTGCTCACAGCAAAAGTTTGCAAGAGCCCCATTGATGAGAAAACTTTTTGATTTTTCGCCACTTTTTGACGTTCTCAGGCCATAGTGTGCTGTTTCAGGGGAAACGTTGGTTTACATAAGACACAAATAAAAAGGAAAAAATCCATTCGTAGTCTCGAGAAAAGACCCCTCATAGTTTTCCAAGAAAAAGAGCAAACATGCGCTTTACCGCCGTCTGCTTCGTGAAAGTTTTCACTTCCGACTACGACTGAAATAGACTTAAACCGTGCTTTTTTTTAGTTCGAAGTTGGAGTCGTTGCACTTCAGATGAACTATAATGCGAATCTTTTTTCATGGATTTCATGAAATCCTCGCCCCCCCCCCCCTCCGGACCACAGAGTTTCTCCGCTCGTGCTAATACCGTGCGGAATTCATGTCTTAGTAGTTGTAAACAATTTATTCACTTTTTCCTTTTTCTTTTTCTTCTTTCCTCTTATATTCCTTCTCTCTTTATTTTTTTTCCTTGGATGTAAATTGTTTTGACACAATGCACGCTCAGCTTCAACGGATCGCTGACCGCTTGCAAAACAAAAATGTTCGAATAAAAGCAGAGCTGTGCGGTTAGTTAGAAACGCGGAAAGCTAACCTCTTGATGTTGGAACTTGAAAGTTTGAAAATATCCGACCTGATGTTATAGATATCTACCGCCATTCACCCTATCCGTTTTACATGCATTTTTACGGAGGGAAAAAATTTAGCTTTATTTTTCACCTCCTTTATAACTTTGTCGAGTTCGGCCTTTAGCTAGGGTATAAATTGACGAAAAGCAACGTTGCAAAATTGTGCACTTCACCATGCTTTTGGTCATTTAAAGCTATGCAAATGTATTGATTGGTTGAAAATGAACCCTCAGAAGATTGGTTATTTGTTCAGATGGAGAGAATCCGCTGTTGCCATATTGTACGAGCCGCCATTGTATGTATCAACGCTATAAACGGCCCGTAGATCTCACAAAAAAGAGAGTATCGTATGAAGCGCCTTCAATTGACGCTATAGGCCAAAACAAGAGCCGTTAAGAAGGAACAAGGTTCACACATCATTTTGAATTTGTACAAACAATTGGCTCATTGGTTTTTGGAGGAAAGGGTTGTTAAAATAAAATTGTCGTCTTTGCACTCCCCTCCCCCCTCCCGTTGCCCCAATGCAATTAATATGAACACACGATTGACATGATAAAAAGTGCAATTTGAGAAGCGAGAGAGAAGAAAATCGTTCAAGATAGCGCGCTATGCCACATTTGATGTATCGCTTTTGCGGCAAAAGGCTGCTGTCGTGGCTCTTTTCTCGAATTTCCGAGGGCATCCAATTAAAACACGGGAACCCCCCCCCCCTCCAATTGGCACCACTGCTCAAACCATAGTGCAACGGCGAGACCGCGAATACCAGAGCTGGAGTTATGCGTACTTATAATTAATCGCATTTTCAATTCACCGATGATTCCACCGGTTGAGGAAAGATTGCGTAGTTCAGTTCAGATGCATGACTGTAATGCACGAAAATTCTGGCATATCTGTAACCAAAACGGCAGCTCTGCCGGAGACTCTCTAATGAATTCTGATGGGTCTGAAATATTTGGTTTTGGTCGATGCCCGTTATTTTTACGTTATTTGGGGACTCAGTAATAAGTTTAAAAATTTAAGAGTGATACTTCAAATTGGGATCCGAGTTACAATCCCCCCCCCCACAATGTAAAACAAAGTTGGTCGAAAACCTTGGTTTTATGAAAATTATGTAAGCTGTAAAATTATAAAATTAAAATCATATTTTTCTTTTTAGTTGCCTTATCCAACGGCAGTGGCGTAGCGTGCAATTTGACAACGTTGTAAGTTGTCCATTTAAACCCATGTAAAAGGTCGAATTCAAAGGTGTTCACCGAACACCCAATACTTCGATATTTTTCATGCGTTTAAATGGACGAACTACAACGTTGCCAAATTGCATGCTACGCCACTGTCCAACGGTTGCCGCACTGAGAGTTTCTGCTTTGCCGATTTGGCGAAAATATACACCGTCTGCCCAGCGCAGCGTCCGTCTCAATTGATCGTGAGTCATAATTTAAATTTGAGATTTAAAAATCAAAACTGTTTAGAAAACTTGTTGCGGCAGATTCTTGAGAAATCCGATCGAGAGACTCCTGATGTAAGAGACTACGAAAACCGCCGATCAGTTTAACCAAGAAGTGCTCTCTCATCACAATAAAGATGAGCAAAACTCTAGTCACGATCTTGAAATCGCGCAAAAGATTAACAAAAGTTTTCCGTAAATACGCGTCAAAAGTTTCGGCCGCTCCCGCCAAATCGGAAACCTCGACCACGCAACCCGATCAAAAACTAAATCAGTACCCTCTTTTGCAATTTTATCTACAGCTAATTTGACCGTCGCGTATTGCTCTAAACACTTTTTCCTCCGTGTGATGCTTGTAAATTTCATTTTCTGACTTTTTGGAAAATTTTAACGGTTTTTTAAGACTTTCAATTTCATTGTTCCACTGAGCAATCTACGGGCGAAATCTACAGCGGGTTTTTTGGATTTTCAGTCCAAAAAGGAATGTTTTGTGAAACAGAAACGCATGTTTTGGTCCACTATTACTGCTCCTAAAAATCCAATTGAAAAGTGGTGATAGTGTTCTCAATTAAGACAATCTTTTTTCTTTTTTTATTAATTTTCTATTCGATAAATTTGTTCAATTTTGTTTCTTTTAAAATCATTTCTCCTTTTAGTACTTAACTTAATTACTCTAAATCGATCCAGTTTTTTTGTTCTTTTTATTCTATTAGTTCTTTCGTTAAGTTTTTACATTTTTTTCACATATACATATTTTTTGGTATTATTGACTTTTTTGTAGCCAGCACCTTACACTGTATATCCATTCTATCGGTTGAATTGATTGCAAGTGACTTTAAGCGACTGTTTATAACCTTTCATTTACAATTTATCGTTCGGAAAAACTTTCAGGCGTCATCTTGTATAGTTGTTTTGCAAAATTATTCTTTCCGGTTCTCTGATGACATTTTCACGCTCGCTGATCAGTCAATCTAGAGTGAATTTGATTTACTGTTTTTGACATTTTTACTAGATAACGTTCGAGCTTTTTACTGAAGTAAAAGTTGAAGTGAAGTTCATTTGTCATACCAAATCCTCTTGCAAAATTAATATATCCTGTCCATTGGTAAGTCACCAATTTTGGACGTTTTTATAGTCTGAAATGGTCATTCCCAAACGAATTAGAATGGCTGTTAATTTTTCCCCAATTTTTTTCCCTAGTGAATGAGTTTGCTTAAATTTAATATTATCCATGACTGACATTCTTTTGAAAAATTGAATGTATTGAATATCGATTTTTTCTGTCTTCTGCAGAGGACGGTTCAACTATCTGATAAGCTGATCGGAGGAAACTTTTGTCGACTTTTTTCAATCTTTATTTTCAAAACTTACTTTCTCGTCTCCTCTTAATGCAACTAATCATTCAAATCCTCTCTAAAACGTGAGAGTTTAGGCCATTTTATCCAAGCGATCGATGTGCACCCGGGTGCATTTCAATTAACGACAACTGCTCACTTCTCATTGGTCACCGTGTAAAACCGCGCCAAATTCAAACCAGTCGCGATGATTTATTCAAGAATTGTTCGAATATTACTGCACCTTCTCATTTTGCTTGGGTCTTCCACGTTCGGTTGGGTGTTCGATTCGAGCAACAGGGAGGTTATTGACGTAGCGTTCTGGAACAACAGAGCATTCGTTTGCATGACGGACAAATTGCCGCAGCCGCAATCAGCAGGCGCAAGTAAGACGCGGAAGATCAATTATCTGGCGGCGGAGATCTTCGAGGCGCCTTGGCCTGAGGACGCAGCCCGTGATTGGGCACTTAAAGCGTTGAGGATTGAGGATCAGGTGAGTCAAATTTATTTTTTCCTTCTTTAGGATCCACGAATCTCCTCTCATTGATCATATGCTTTCCGTTACCGGAGTGTCTCTGAATGGCTAATGCGTGTTTCAAATCTCACTTGCAAAAATCCCTTGAAAACAAAGGCGTAGCTTGCAGTTTGGCAACGTTGTAAATGTGTTCATTTAAACCCATGTAAAAGGTCGAATACAAAGGTGTTCACCGAACACCCAATAGCTCGATCTTTCTAGTGGATTTAAATGGACATATTACAACGTTGCTAAATTGCACGCGCCGCCACAGCATGAAATTTTCTAGAGAAATCTCAAGGCGTTTTGACTCAAGGCGTGTTTCTGAATTTCACATTGAATCTGGAGGAAGATTCAAGTCCGCACTAAGCCAAGAATATCTCAAGGAAAGTTTCTGCGTTGCTCTCTAAGTGTTCAAAAAAGGCATACTATATTTTGTTTGATGTTATCAATAATTAATTGTGCTCAGTATTCACATCAGTGATGTGCAATCTTTTTCAATGAATGGAAAAAAAAGGATTCTGGTTTATTTTTGCCTCTTTTTATTCCTCACAAGGTAACCAACCAAATTTTAATTTCGAAATGGTTAGTTTGAAAAATTTGAAGGAGTTAAGTTGACTATCACACCTTCCTTAACTCATATTAATAACGTATAGTGGCTGTCTCGAACTCTTTTAGTTTAACAACTCTTAAGATACGACTAAAAGGATATCAGGAGTTTAAATAGTTAAGTATGGGGCTGTTGTAAACTTTTGCTGTGAGCAAATTTATAGTCCATTCTGATGTAAAAACCAGCAAAAATCACGAAAATCACACTGAGAAAGTTTAAAATTTAGTAATAAACCTACATTACTAGCAGTGGCATACGCATGATTTTTTTTTGGGAGGGGCCAGCACTGATGAGCGTTTGACTGAAAATTATTCCCCATTCCCCTCCACCCCTAAAAAATTGGAGGTCTGGGGGGCTTTAGCCCCCTTAGCCCCCTCCTGCGTACGCCACTGATAACTACATAAATGGCAAGATAGTAATGACGGTTCGACGCAGGTATCATGGGATTCCTATCTAATATGCCACTTTCTCTTCGGAAACACAGAGGTATATCTCAATTTAGATAGGAATCTCCCGTGATACCTGCGTCGAACCGCCATTAAGCTCGATTCTGAGAGTGAATTTCGTGATTTTTAAGTATACTCTTTGTCAGGTTTTTATGCAAGAATCAACTCTTCAATCCCGTGTATCAAAAGTTCGCAAGAGCCCCATTCCTAGACAGATGGCAGTATTAATATTGATTTTTGCCTACCCTAGAAATTGAATTAAATCGTCCCGATTAATTCACCCTCCATCGATAGCTTCATCATAGTTTTAGTTTCCTTCAAAGTTCAAAGCAACGGCTGATTAAACATCGAATAGTTAACAATTCGTACAGGAGCGTTATCGTTTTGCCTATCCGAGAAATTGAAGGAACTTGTAAGTCTCACATTAAACATCGAGCAGTTAGCTATTCGTACAGTAGCGTTATCATTTTGCCTATCCGAGAAATTGAAGGAACTTGTAAGTCTCACATTAAACATCCTACAGTTAAGTATTCATATAGGAGCGCTATCGTTTTGCCTATCCGTGAAATTGAAGGAACTTGGAAGTCTCACATTAAACATAGAATAGTTAACTATTCGTACAGGAGCGTTATCGTTTTGCCTATCAGTAAAATAGAAGGAATTTGTAAGTCTACCGCAGCTTCATCTTTTGACTCACCGCACCTTAATGATTGCGTTGTTGGCTTGATGCTCTTTGATACTCAATTTTTCCGAGGAAGGTGAAGCTAACGACTTCTATTCCTTTGCCGAAGATTGTCGGTTTCAGTTGAAAAAAGACTGCAGTATAGTTGTTGTAAAATCGATCGCAAAAGGCCGAGTAAAAAAGTACCGTTCTCTTTCTTTTCCACAAACAACGAGGCTGCTCGTTAGCTCGCTGTTGGCAAAAGCTCTCGTAAGAATCAATCGACAGTTTTTCCTATCGTGAATTAAGGAGCAAACCTGTTGTTCATGGACGTGACGATGAAATTTGTTTTTGATCTAGGCCCTCGATTTGAAGTGAAACAGACGAAGAGAATTGGTTTAATTGTTTTTTTTTTGTTTGTTTTGTTTTTCGTTTTTGTTTTTGTTTTGTTCTTGTGTTGCTTGTTTGTTTGCTTGCTTGCTTGATTGTTTGTTTGTTTGTTTGTTTGTTTGTTTGTTTGATTTTTTTTTTTTGTTTTTGCGGGAACGGGATGGAACATACGCGATGAGCGACACGGTAGAACGTTACATTTCTTTTGCAGCTAGAGTAGTTTGAGGGTTCCATCGAGACAGAGCGGAAACACTCCCTAAACAATTTCGATGAGTCTACCGATCGCGATTATATTTGTTCGTGGTTCACAGAGATAACCTCAATTCCATCGCAATGCGCTCGAATGTCTTGAGTCTCTTAATATGCAGACTTTGACCAATTGCAAAACTATTCTAAATTTTGTTGTTGTTGTTTCTGGTGTACTAAAAATAAACAAATAAATAGCTTCACTCAAAAAAGTAAACAAAGGCGGGATACAAACATGGGCGGATCCAGCAATTTAGCTATCATGAACGCGGCTCATTTGAACGTATGAGAAACAATCGATTCTTGAGGGGGCCATGGCCCTTTTAATAATCGATTTTTTTTTTCGTATGCATTCAAATGAGAAGCATCCACACTTGCCGGATTCCGCCTATGGATGCAAAATGAATCAAACCGTTTATTTTTTTTTTTTTTTAAATGAACCACACTCAACTAAGAATGACTCTTTTCATATTGTTCCATCGCGTTCTACTCGCAAGCAGTGGTGTAGCTTGCAACGTGACAACGTTGAATTGTGTCTATTTAAACCCATGAAAAAGATCGAACTATTGGGTTTTCGGAGAACACTATCGCATTCGATCTATTACATGGGTTTAAGTAGACACAATACAACGTTGCCATATTGCACGCTACGCTATTGCTCTTAAGCATACAAAAATAGCCTAGTGGAGCTAATTTTAAAAGCTTCGGCGCACTTAGACCATAATCTTTGGTGAAGTTCAAATTTTCATTCCATCAAATCAAAACATAAATCTAGCCTCCGACTTTAAGCTTTTGATTACTTCAATTTATAAAAAAAAGGATTTTTTATTTTGATTTATGATTGCTTACCCTTAGTGTCACAACACTTTTTTTCTTCTTCGATTTGGTCTAATTTTTTTTTTTTTTTTTTTTTTTTACTAAAATCACTGATGCCTGCCCTCAGGAATTAGAAGGCGAATGTTCTCAGCTAAGAGCAACGGTGTCAATAGACGTTGATGCCAGAGGTCGTCTGTTTGCCTTGCTTCTTGGATCCAAAAATTGTCACCCTAGGATAGCAGTCATTGATCTCGTATTGAATCGCCAGGTATGCACTCTTTTATGCAAGCAAAGTATACATTTCTAGGGGGAGAAAGGGGAATAAAACACGCATATTTTTGAATACCTTTTAATGTGATATGCATTTCGAATTCAAATTGACAGTAGAGAAAGAGATGTACTACTCTACTGACGAGACGTGCAATACGGCAACATTGGCCCTGCTCCTTTTAAAACTATGTAAAATAATCGATTTTTGGAAGCGATTGCTTCCTTAAGTATCGATTGTTTTACGTAGATTTAAATGGAGGAGTTAAACCTCTGTTGCCAAATTGGACTGTTGCACACTTTTGCTACGGACAATAAAATTTAAAGGTCGATTCATAGGTAAAAACCTCTAAAACATAACGATAGCAGCACTAAATGCTGACGAAATTTCACTCATAAACCCACAAAAATTTGTCAAATGCGGGACTGTCATGGCTGTGTTTGGCCCTATTAATGGAATAATAATAATGGGGAGATTCTTATCTTAATTTCGTTACTTTTTCCTTGCTGGGAAGGAAGATTTACAGAATAACTATAGTCACCGCAGATGAGTGATTAACTGCTGATGAATGGCCTACCGTGACACCTGGTGGCACCGATGCCCTAATTAAGTAGTAAAGACTATAGGCCTTATTAAATCGGGTTGTTTCTGTTTTCAGATTGCTTTTACCGAGCTGACGAATGCTCCCAGATTCACACTGCGCACTCTGGTGGTGGACTTCCTCAATTTTGATACTAGAGCGTACATAGGAGGTGTGGGGGACAACTACTTGCTGGTGTACAGTTTAAGGGAGGAATCTTGGTGGCCTGTCAAATTTGAGTCCCGCGAAGATGTGCCCCCTGTTCCAACCGCTCACCTGGCTCTGTCGAAGAAGGACGATCTGTTGTACATGACTTCTTCAACGAGCCATAATTTATTTTCCATCGATACCGGAGAACTCGGAGGAGAGACCACCGATGGAACCGTTGTAAGTCCGCATCACTCTGTAGACTGTTTTAGTCAGAAGCGGGAAATTTAAAATCAACCAATCAGATGCTGTTTTTGCCACTAAATAATAAAATTATCTGGGACAGTCAGGTTTCTGGATTTTAAATGCCTCGTTCGTCACTAAAACAGTCCATTATACTATCACAGAATATCGCAATCAGAATGGAAACTTGAATTAATTTTGAAACATTTTTTGCTTCGGGCGTCTTCGGACCGCCATTTTGAAAATCGATAAACTTCGGCTACACGGCCGCGTGGTGGACCGGTGGTTATAACAGAAACCGGTGGAACCACCGGTGAAGAAAAGAAGACGCTCAGAGGCGTAGCGTGCAATTTGGCAACGGTGTGGTGTGTCCATTTAAACCCACGAAAAAGGTCGAATGCGAAGGTGTTCAACGAACACCCAATAGTTCGATCTTTGTAATGGGTTGTAATGGACACAGTACAACGTTGCCTAATTGCACGCTACGCCACTGAAAACGCTCATATGATAACCACGAAAAATACGACCGCCATTTTGAAAATTATAAACGAAGCGGCTCGGCGTTGTCAATTCGTGGTGGAAATTCGAAAACTTGTTTCCATTCGCTCTTTTAGCAGTTTCCATACTGATTGCGTTATTCTGTGATACTATGCCATTACGACTAACAAGAGTCTGTTTTTTGACTTATCAATCCTGCATGTAACGTTTAATCATAGGCGGATCCAGAAATCTGGCAACAGTCTACTTCTTCCTATTTGATTGTATAACTCTCGAAAAATTAAATCGATACTTTTGCATTGGTCCAAATAGGAGGGATCAACTTACACATCTATAAATCTATAACGCACTAAGTAGAGAACGCATGCAATTTTATGCAGTAGACTCAGCTAGAAAAAAATGTATCGTTTTATTTCAGCATCAGAGCTGAAAATAACTGACGGCTCTCATTTTTAGCTTCATTCCGGACGCGAACAGTACAATGCGCTTTGGGTGTATTGCTTGTTTTTTTCTTTGTTTTCTCTCTATAATCGTTGCGTTGCTTCAATAAACAATCATGCAACAAGGTACTGCCCGCGTGAATTGTTTACAGATAGAGAGGCGCTATAACTATACAGAAAAACGAAATTTAAAATTTGTGTCTCAGATTTCGCAGCGTATAATGTAAAATGCAAATTTCTGACTGGAACAGATTCGGCGTTCTATAGGTACTCTTTGGGTGTCCTTTGCGTCCAGCATTCAAGCAGACGCATAGCGTGCAATTTGGCAACAACGTACTGTGTCCATTTAAAGCCATGAAGAATATCGAGCTATTGGGTGTTCGGTGAACACCTTTGCACTCGACCTTTTTTATGAATTTCAACGGACTCAGTACAATGTTGCCAAATTGCACACTACGCCACTGCATTCAAGGAACACAAATTATAGTCTGCTCATAGCATCTTGCTGAATAGTTTAAGTTTAAATATTCAAACATTTTGAAAATCTGTTTTTAAAGGATTCTATTCGACGTGCTAAAAATGGCAGTTTCATATGAATATTTTGAAGTATGTTGGCATTCCTGAATTCAAAAATTACAGATTTAATCACATTCGGAGATAATTCTTCAGAGCATGTCCAGTAGAATTCTCTAAAGCAGCTTCTTAAAATTCGCGAATGCAGCAACATTTCATTTTTGACTATGGGTGCTCAAAATGAGGAGTGAAAAAGGGTTCTCGAGGTGATGGCCCATGGCACTGCAAGCCCTGGCCCTAACTGCAATGTTGTAATTTACCTATTGCAATAATTTTCGGTCAAGCAGTCAAATAGTGAACACACTTTTACAACAAGAGCAACCTGAAAAATTCGCGATTTCAAGTTTTCTCTACTTCAATCGCTGCAACAGAAAACGCCCACATTTCTTGAAGTACATAATTTCCTCGCTTACATGCTATGCTGGCTGCATACTTTAGAAATTGAAGGCGTATGGTTATACATACTAAATGACAGTTATGCGAAAGATTGTGGTCTATGAAAAAGCGAGATATTCTTGTTTCAATTATTCTTCACTGTGATTCCACCGATTGACCTTGATTTTGCTCCATATTCTGGCCAATGTTAAATTCAGTACTTTGCAGGTCTGCAACGGGGCAGTTGCAAGGGTCTGAAATTGTGTGTTTTTTATAGAGAAAATTATAGTACTTGATGAGCTGAGAAACAATGGTGCCTTTGGTTTTTTCCTAAGTGTCCTGGTTTTGGAGATACTCACTTGTAAAGTAAAAATCGTGTGCGTATAGTGACGTCACTACGCGGAATATCCATTTGAAACAATGTATTTTAGGCCAAAATCTTATCTCCGGAACAATGGGACTTGATTAGTAACCAAAGGCATCTTTGTTCTCAACTCATCACCTACTTCCATTTTCTTTATAAAAAACACACCATTTCAGACCATTGCAACTGCCCCATTAATGCTAGGAATTTAATCACTATTTTTCCCTTTCATTGTGAGTCATAAATTAATTGAAAAATCATGTTTTCGAACGGGTAAAAAATATCACACAGTAAAGGGTTTAAAGTATATCCAACATTTCTTTTGTCAACAGGACTGCTCGCTCAATAGAACGTTGACTCCAAATTTCATCGGTGAAAAATTGGGTAGATCGACCGGACTCTGGGTTGATCCGAGAGGAGGCCTAATATACAGTTTGATTCGAGACTACGCCGTTGTCAGATGGGACTCCCGCTTTCCTCTCGTGGCCGAAAATCATGAGGTTTTACTGCAGTCGGCTGAAACACTCCCGGACGTCCGTCAAATTTTTAAAGATTCCCAGAAAACCGTGTGGGCCCTCAACGCATTTTCGACCGAGGAAAATCTTCATTGTACAAAAATTTTGAAATTAAATTGATTATTATTAGAGCGAAAAGTTGATATGTGTTTTTGTTGTTTTGGAATAGCCTGGAATGCCTGGATGCATTCTTAACGAATTTTCTTTCCAAGAGTCTGATGGTTGCTGAGTGCTCATGCTATGCGGCAAATCCATGCTTTTGTGCCATTTCAACCCGTTTAAAAAATCGAATCCAGGGAGGGATATTGACTTCCCAAGATTCGATTATTTTCCGTGGGTTTAAATGGAAACACATCATGGTTATGGCGCTCGGCACGATCCGCCACTCACTGATTTTTATGCTAGGCTCCTTTGTTTTTACCCACAGTCCCTAAAGTTATATGGCTGGTAGGAAAAAAAGCATTATTTTATTTTTTTTTTTTAGTATTTTATTTATTTTTTTATTTTTTTTAAAGAAAAAACAAGCTGGATGATTTCACAAAGAGCCAAAAATTAGTTTTTCCTAACAAACTTTCATTCCGTAAATCTGACAAAAACTTAATTGATTTTCTGTTGGATTAGAAAACACGACTACAGTTTTCTTTGAGGCATAATTCCCTGACAATGCAGCTTAAAAACCTGTCTGATCGCCCGAAAAAACGATCGGTCAACCGTAGTATAAAATTCAGTTCACTTTTTTGTATCTACCGTAATTTCACTTTTTAAAAAGAGATTTTTACATTAAAGACTTTAAGAGCCGATTTCATACAAATAACTTTTGAATAATACCTTACAATTGTGCCAATTGGCGAAATATTTTCAATGCTGTATGGATCAATTCCTCTTTCCTTCATACATAATTTAAACAGTTATACAGGGTGTTGAAAAACTGTACCCGAATATTTCAGGGGCGGATTCTACAGGTCAAAATAAGATTTCGTTTTCTTATCAACATGTGTCCGAAAATGCCCCCGGCCTTTAAAAAAAAAAAGTCAAAGTTTTAAAAAAAGTACGGTTTTTTTTGGTAGCGACCACTATTATGAACCAAGTGTCCTAAAAATTGGTGTCTAAGGGTAATTTTACGTGTAAAATCTATTAAGTATCTGGAGAAATTCAGAAATTGAGTCTGACTGTACTTTTCACGCAATCTTGTACCTTTCATGGCACGAATTTTATGTTACGGATTAAAAATTTGAAGAATAATTACCGAAATCAGATGCGAAAAACCCTCAAAAAGATTTTTGGTCCACTTTGTTTCCTTCGATACGAAGCGTTTTAAGCGAAATAATCGCTGCACAGTGGGGAAAAGTCAGCGCTTTTACCATGAAAAGCAGCAGTGAGAATACAACCCGCCTCTCCGCTGCTTCTTCGGGCCGGCCGCTATGGTGAAAGCGCTGACTTTTCCTCACTGTGCAGCGATTATCTCGCTTAAAAGGCGTCGTATCGAAGGGAACAAAGTGTACCCAAAATCTTTCTGAGGGGTTTTCACATCTGATTTCGGTATTATTCTTCAAATTTTTAATCTGTAACATAAAATTCGTGCCGTGAAAGGTACAAGGTTGGGTGAAAAGTACAGTCAGACTCAATTTCTGAATTTCTCGAGATCATTAATGGATTTTACGCGTAAAATTACCCTCGGACACCAATTTTTAGGACACTTGGTTTATAATAGTGGTCGGTATTCCAAAAAAACCGTAAATTTTTTAAAACTTTGGGGGGCTGAAGCTCAATAGAGGGGCATTTTCGAACACATGTTGATAGGAAAAAAAAAGTCTTATTTTAACCTGTAGAATCCGCCCCTGAAATATTCGGGAACAGTTTTTCAACACCCTGTATATAATGTTAAATAATCTTTCAGGAGACTTAATTACTAAATAGCCAAATAGCCGTAACTTATACAATGGTTCATTATATTGAAACTTGATAACAATATTCTCACCTCAAGCTTGCATAATTCAAATTTAGCTTCACATAATTTACTTTCGGTATAGATCCACCGCGGGTTCACTCTTTTGATTCGTTTGATACGTTATTGGTAATTAATTTCAAAAAGGAAAACGGTCTTATTACCGAGCGTAATAATTATGTAACAAATAACAATATTGAAGCTTTCTAGATTCAATATGCTGCACAAAAAACAAAGAAATCACACTCACAGTAAATTTCATAAAATATTTTCAATTTTTTTTTTTTTTTTCCTGTTTCATTTTATTTCAGCAGAATCTCAAGTGACTAACGGTTCCTTACGTGAGAAAAAAAAGAACAGGAGTCTATGTCGCTCATATGCTTATGCTTTTTAAGGGTATAAATTTCACGCCGGGAAAAAAAAACCTTTTTTTTCAGACATGAAAATTATTCCCTTAAAAAGCATAATCACATAGGCTTCTGTTCCATTTTTTTTTTCTCTAGTAAAGAACCGTTGGTTACTTGATATTCCGCTGAAAGAAAATGAAAAAGTACATGCTCCACAGTCGCTTTTCCGAACTTCGTTGGCGCAGCTACATACAAATGTTAACTCGCTCCTATCAACCATCCAATACTTTGTAAAAGTGCGTCTTATCTATGAACGCCATACGGCTCCTGAAGCGAAACACGGGTCCAATTCATAACATTTATTTTCTCGTGGAACCTAATGACAAAGTAGGAAATAATTCAAATCAGATAAGAAATGAAATAACAATAGACCGCAGGTGTGGATTTACATCTCTTGAGGCCCTACACAATCTTGAATTTGAGGTCCTCTAGAGAAGGGGTAGGGCATCCCCCGGCCCCAGGAGCATCCCTCAAAAAAGAGAAGTTTGGGGGTCCTCCCCTTAAAATGGGAGTTTCCATTCTATGTGGAACTCATACTTGTTCTATATATGTTTCAAACAAACCTGTTCCCTCAAAATTTACTGCCCCATGCATTGGATTCCACGTGTACCTTAAAATGTTTGTTCACTTCGACTTAATCGTTGCTAAATCGCACAAGCTGCCAGGCACCAAACCAATCTTTTTCGGTGGAAAGTAATCTTATATCTATATCATTTATTTGATTTCGAGCTACTTGTGTAGATGGATTGGAGGCGCGCTGTATGTGAATTTTTTTGTTTGGTATGTGAAACGTTCGAAGTGCATTCATAGCAGTGGCGTACCGCGTGCACTTTGGCAACGTTGCAATTTGTCCATCTGAACCCATGGAAAAGGTTGAATGCGAGGGTGTTCACCGAACACCCAATACTTCTATCTCTTTCATTAGTTTAAATGGATCAAGTGCAACGATGCCAAATTGCAAGCTAAGCTCCTGATTCATAGTCAATTCATTAGCGGCAGAGTTGACAGACGTGCAGAAAAACTGCACTTGTGCAAATTTTTCGGAATAACTGTATCAAAAATCTGCACAAAAATGACAAGAAGCTGCACAAATTTACTCCAGTTTTACGTAAAATTCGTGTTTGTGCAGAAAAACTCAATAATTTTGTATATTGAAGTGAAAGGTTGTTCAGATTCTTCCTCTAGACTGTAAAAAGTTTTTTTTGTAAATCCCGCCTAACAACCCTTATTAGTGGTCCTTCTAAACTTAGAGCTAATTATGGAACAGTTGCAAACTTTTGCTACAGGCTTCTTAAAAGTTTTTTTGGATGTAAAACCCTACAAAAATTACGACAAACTCACTAAAACATCACGAATACCACTACCAAACTCATGAAATGCTTTCAAGCGCTAGATCGTAACGGCGGTGTTAAGCCGCCTAAACCTTCCCTGGTAAAAATAATCAGCTAAATGTCACCAAGTTGACAGTTTGCATGAGATTTGAGACCTGACATCATCATGACATCAACATGTCAGCATAATGTCTGTTGACATCATCTGATCATCATGGTGTCATAATGATGTCATGATGATGTCAGGTCTCAAATCTCATGCTAACTGTCAACATGATGACATTTAACACAGATTATTTTTACCAGGGTTATGGCAATTTTATGCTTCTTCTTCTTGTGTAGTGTTGCAAGAACACCTCATGAGAATGGAGCTAAATAAGATAGAGAAACACAATGTAAAAGTTGGCTATCACCACCATTACGTTCTCTCGTTTGAAAGAATTTGATTAGTTCGAAAGTGGATTTCGCGATTTTTTAGAGCGCTGATTGTCATTATTCTCGGGTTTTACTTTTTAATAAGCCTAGCTAGCAAAAGTTTGCAACAGCTCCACTGTAAGTTTTTTCTGTGCTGAGTGAATTTTAGACTTTCTTAATACGCTCGCTATTATTCTCGCAGAATTTTACATACGATTTGACAATCCATCTATCCATACAAATAGCTTCATTCCACCATAAAATCCGAAGATGGCCAAATTTCTTGCTGTATGACACATACAATGCAGTTTTTGAACCGTTTCGAGCATATTTAAGTAGCTGAAGAATATAAAAGAGGGTACTTACCTATTGAGCGGATGACCCTCGAATACGGTGAATAGAGGGGTTTGAATTAATGGTGGTTCCTTTGCGCTTTCCCTCGTCCTATTTTGGGAACTGTGGGGACGAATTTTTGCAACACCGAAATTTGAATTATCGTCAAACAAATATGGCTGGAATGGGCTCGAAGACGGGGTCGGGGTTGGCCCGATGTGATGCCCCCCCCCCCCCCCGAAGCTCTGGGTTTGATAAGTCGGAACAATTTTCACAATATGCAAGTGATGAGAAAACTGAAGTTTCGCAAACTATGCCTCGCCATGAAGGAAAGGTTGCGTAACTTAAGGTTTTTTTGTTTTTTGTTTTTTTGTTTGTTTTTTTGTTTTTTTGTTTTTTTGTTTGTTAATGATGAGCTTAAATCACGAGAGTGATTTGAGTATTCTGAGTGAGAGTGTGCACATGTTTAATTGCCACCATACAGATAGTGCCGAAACTGCTTTGAGCAGTGCGGCTTATCGAAGTTTGGGTGCATCGATTATAAAAATGACACGTTTGCGACTATTTAAAAAAAAAAAATAAAAAAATAAAAAAAAAAAAAAAAAAAAAAAAAAAAAAAAAAAAAAAAAATTAAGTAGTTCTGTTCCAAACGCCCCGCTTCATACTATGTTCCATCACTTATATTCTTGTTATCTAAAATATCAAAGCATAGTACACAATTTTTTCACTGTAAATCTTAGCTCGACGTAAAAATAAAATCGATCCTCAAAGGTTCAATCGCGCTCTACCCCCAAACAATCGATACTTTTGTATAGATTCAAATTAGAGAAAACCGCAAATCGAGCCATTCTGACCTCCGAGAGCTATTGCAGCACTTAAAATTTGAAATTGCATTCTGAGTTATTTTTAAATCTTCTTCGATTTCGTTCAAATTTTCAGGATTTCATTTTTCAAAATCAAATTAATTGTTTAATCAAAACAACTGCTCTCAAAAATTTATCAAACTCGCTTTCAACAAATGTAGTGGTCGGACACATCGATCAAGACCTAGATTGACGGAGGGACCATATATAAAAACGAAAAAAAACTTGACAGATAAACCAATTAATTGGTCATGAAGGCACAAACCCTCACACCCTCCCTGATAGTAATAAAAAAATAAAATCACACACTAATTTAAATTAAAATTGGTATTATATTATACACAGGGAACACACAATAAATACTAAACTAACCATATATTACAACAAAATTAAAATTAAGGAAAGGAAACTTTAAGGGATCATGTAGGAACCGTGATAAAATATAATCTCGAATGGACTTGACCTTGCGAACCAACCTCGGAACGTCTTCAGAAGCAGATTTAGACATTTTTCTTTATCTTCTCTCATTTGTGCGATCACATTTTTTTTTTTTTTTTTTTTTTTTTTTTTAAAGTACTGTAAGATTGCAAAAGCTGAGAATCAACTTTAAATGGCAAAAGCTGCAATTTATAAAATGGTTGTTTAGCAAAACATACTTGTAGCTAGCTTAGCAATAAAACTGGAAGTGAAGCAAAAAATATTGCTAAATCAGTTATAAAATAAAATTGCCAATAAATAAGCAAAAAATATTGCTTGGTTAGCATTTCATAACACATATAAAGCAATTTTTGCAATATAAAAAGGGTCTTTGTGCGTTTTGCAATTTTATCAATAACATTTTTACAGTGCGCGTAGGCTGTAGAAAAGGACAGCGAGTGATGTCGTTGGGGGGGGGGGGGGGGCTAAAGGCACGTGATGTGATGGTCCCCGTTTTTGCCGGATTCAATGAGAAAAATTGTGCTTCTGATTCAACCAGAAAATCGTTCAAGGAAGTGCTATAGAGAACTCTTGCTAAAGTAACCGGAATTCTTGTTAGAGTATTACAGCTACCGGAATTTCCGGTCATAGCAACCGGGATTTTTTATTACAGCCAGGGCTGGGAACCCGATTGAATTTCGGTTCCGGTCCCGATTCCAGGTGGTATACTTCGGGTTCCGGTTCCGGTAGAGCTGAGATTCGGTTTCCGGTTCCGGAACTTACAGCCACCGGAACTTCCGGTTAGGTAAGTGCTAAACAGAATGAAACAGAAGTCTTCTTACGGTAACAGGGAATTTTGCTCAATGATGATTTTGTACTATAGCCAGATCAGCCTCGTACAAAAATATATGCTCATCGCACCAAATCAGTACTTCTACATACAGCCCGAACTGAGAACGTCAACCCGAAATCCTCGTCATGCTTCTTATTGTAGTCCTGGAAATTGGACTCGAGGGCCCAAATGAATTTCTTGTAACCGAGAGTCATCTGAGTCGCGAATTCAACGCCGTTGCCTGAGTAAAGTTTCCTGAAGTTATCTTCTTTGAAATCCGTGTTCACGTCCCAAGAATATAGATCTCCGGATGATACATATCTATTGTTAAACATCAACAGAAAAAACAAATCAAGGTAAGGTTAGGTGAAGTATGAGGTATAAAATGGTACCTCCGGTATTGAGAGGCCGAAACATCTGCAGTTTTTGTTTTGGCTCAAAAGCCTAAAAGACGCTATTTTTTCGGAAAGTAGATTTTCTGTAGTTTTTAGTTTTAAAAGTTCAATTTTCCATGTTTTTGGCTACATCAACTATTTTATCCACACAATGGCGGCTCGTGCTACTTGGCAACAATGTCTTTGCTCTATTTGAATCTATATTTAACAATCGATTGCTGGCGAAGTGCAGCTTCGCTTTCGAATCGATTGTTTTACGTACAATCAAATGGAGGGATGACACCGTTGCCAAATTGCATGCGCATCCACATTGCGTTCACCGATTCAATTAGCTGCCTTCAATTAGCTTCAAGAGCTGCCTAACAAGTGCTTCAATCGTGGTTGGTTATTTTGCTAAGTTTCTGAGGAAAAGAAGCATTGAAAATGAACAAAATTTATTTGTTTTGGTTCTTAGATAGTTCTATTGCATTCTAAAATTTGTTTCGTGATTCGGAACTTAATAATCAAAAACATGATACCAATAAAAAGTACAGCAATGTAGCCGGATCAGGTTTGTTTCCTTCTTTCAAGAGGTTAAAATTCGTTGATAAAACAATAATCTTTATTTTATATGTATTTCATAGGGCAACACTGCATCATACTAATCGAGTCTTTTCGATTTAGATGTTTTGCTTTTTACAATCATTGAGGCATAGGGTATAGGCAATGAGCTATAGCTATTTATGGGGGGGGGGCACAATACCACAAATGTTATAAGTCTTATTCCAAAGTGAGGCAGCTTGGACGGAATAAGTTTTGTATGCATCTTGTTTTTAAACCTCAACCCTTTGTATCCTGACGGTACATTTTTGTACCACCAAATTAACATATTTTTAAATGTACTTTTTTTATATTTTTTTTTTTTTTAAAAAAAAAAAAAAAAAACCTAAGCACATCAAACTAATCGAGAAAAGTTTTTTCTATTTCATTGAGATCGATGACGAATTTGTGAGAACTTAGAAGGGTTTATAATAGTGCCGGATTGAAAGGGTTAAAACAAAACTTTTAAGAAATGGGTCTGTTGCAAACTTTTGCTACATCCATAGAGAGGGTCGATACCGGTGTTATCACTTGAAGATAGTCGAGCTGGAAGTCTCAAAAACGCCCTCAAAATTGACTCACAAACCCAAATAATGCGCTGAAACAAAATTCCAAGATGGATGTCATATGAGCGAGTCACATAATAGGGAGTCTAGTCCCATCTTATTGCAGTTTTCTATACGATGAATAATTGTTTTTCCGCATAAAACGACGCGATTAGATGGAACTCATTATGACTCGTTCATGTGACAGCTCCGTCTTGGAAATTTGTTCAAACGCATTGATTGAGTTTGTGAATCAAGTTTCAAACTTTCTGATGCTCTCAATGTTATTTTCAAACGATATGACATCGGGCGTTGCAATGACCGCATTTACCAACTATCTCCACAACAGGCATTCCAACAAAAAAAAAGAAAAATTAAAAAACTCCTTCATTTCTTGAAATATGTAATTCCATCGCACGAATGCATTGCTGGTTGCATACGCTGAAAATTGAAGGCGTCTCTTCGCAACACAACCGCGACACGGCAGCGCAAAGGTGAGAAGGAAGAAAGCTAACTTAAATGCGTAACTTTCGGCTATGAATTTGAACCTTGACGAACCCGAATTAATATGCTGTTTCCACTTAACCCATTAACCTACTGTAAAACGAGGTAACTTGGGACAGTGGTCTAACTTATTTGGACAGCCTGCTGGATGTACCAGCAGGCATTCCCTGGAACTATTATACACTACTTTGTTCCCAGTTACCCCATTTTCCAGTATAATTTTTTATATTATTATTTTCATTGTTTACTTTTTTTAAATTTTTAATTTCTTTTTCGTTTTTATATATTTTTTATTTTATCTAATTTTTTTCCCTTTTTTTTAATACCTCTTTCGGTTTGACGCGATATCTCGTCAGAGTCACTGGCGCAGCGTGCAATTTGGCAATGTTGCTGTTCGCTCATTTAAACCCATGTAAAAGATCGAACTATTGGGTGTTCAGTGAACATGACCTTCGAATTCGAACTTTTACGTATGGGTTTAAAATTTAAACCCATACGTAAAAGAAAAAATCAGGGACTTGAACCGAACCAAACCGTGAACCGAACCAAACCGTGAACCGAAAACCGCTCCGAACCGCAAATTTCCTGAACCGTGAACCGAACCGCGAACCGTTTTTTCTAAAATTGTTGAACCTCGAACCGAACCTGGAACCAACTTCTAAAATTCCGGTTCGAACCGGTTCATCGAAAATGAAAGGAGGTTCGAACCGGTCCATCAATAATGAAAGATAAAACATCTACTACAGGTAAAAATTGACGAAGCAAAGGTATTTCAATGTTTTGCGGAAAAAAATTGCCCTTTCAATCTAAATATCACTCTTGGCGACAACTTTTTTCCCCTGATATTTTTTCCCCTCCCTCGTACAGAGTTACGATAACAAATCACTGCGGTTTAACTTTTTATCCTTCACATATGCTCCGAAGCCCGTAGCCGGCCGGGCGACATGCAATTCCCGTTATCGTGAAAGAGTTGTTAAAATAATTTGAGAAAAGATAGAATCTATTATTATTCTTTTAATTTCATGAAAAATGTCATTTTTTAAGAAGTCTATTGTTTGCTTCTGGTTCCCTTTATTATCCAAATCACTTCTATATTACTATTAGCCAGGCAATATTTTAAATAATTTCATAGGTTATTCTATTTACTATCGAGGAATGTTACGTGTTAATGAGAAAATGCCCAAACAAAGCGCATCATTGGAACTGAACCGGTTCAAGACTCCGGTTCACAACTCCGGTTCGAACCGGTTCGGCTTGAACCGGTTCGAACCGGTTCGCACTTCTGTGAACCGGTCGAAACTGAACCGAAAGTCATCGCGAACCGGTTCCGAACCGCGAACCGGGTTTTTATGAAGGCTTGAACCGTGAACCGAACCGAACCGATATTTTCTTAGCGGTTCAAGTCCCTGGTTTAAATGGTCACAATCAGTGGCGCACCGAGAACTTTAGTTTGGTGGGGGTTTCACCGCAAATTTTCCATTTTCTGAGGCCTTAAGGGGGGGGGGTTTGAAAGGAATTTTGGCCGAAAATGACCTTTTTTAGGGCAAAATGTTGATGCTTAGGGGGGGTTTTGACCCTAAAACCACCTCCTTCGGTGCGCCACTGGTCACAATACAACATTGCCAAACTGCACACTACGCAGCGCCACAGGTCAAATTAGCTCAATGGATCAAAGCACGCAGCAAACTTTTCTTCAAAGGATGACCGAAATAATAAACGTACCGGAAGAATATAGTTCTCCTGTCACTTCCCAACACGACCATTTTCCCAGGTTTCACGCCCAGATCTGAGACGTCACCCGTCATGGTCCCGTATTTGAGATTCTGGAGCGAATAGGTCGGTACAGCGAACAGTCGATCTGAGGAGAGGAATGTGACTAAGAGGAAATTGGTCTTGTTCCTGGTGACCAGGCTCAAGTAGAAGATATCCGGAGCAGATCCACCCGCAACTCCCGTGGAATGGTCTGGACGTGTCGATTTCGGCAAAATGAGACGCGATCCGAAATCGTTGCACGTGTCCCAAACGATAAGACCACGATTACTTGCGTCACTGATGTAGACGTATTGACATCCGTAATCACCGGTCTCCACCACAATATGTTGTAGACGACTCGTTTTCTCGACGAAGTTCGATAGATCGAAAGCTTTGATGACCTGTGGAGACAACAAAAAAAGAACGATAAATAAGCAACAACGAGTTCTCTCCATTTAAACCTAAGTATAGTAATCGATCTTCAGAGATTCATTGAATCCCTGAGGAATCGATAGTTTTGCATGAAGTCAAATGGCAAAAATATGATTTTCTCGGCAAATCTTGATAGATCAAAAGCTTTGATGGCCTGTGAAGACAACAACAAAAGAACGTTAAAAAAGCAACAAATAGTTCTCTCCATTTAAACCTAAGTATAGTAATCGATCTTCAGAGATTCATTGAATCCCCGTGGAATCGATAGTTTTGCATGAAGTCAAACGGCAAAAAACATGGTTTTCTCGACGAATCTCGATAGATCGAAAGCTTTGATGACCTGTGGAGATAACAACAAAAGAACGGTAAATATTCATGCAACAGCAACGAGTTCTCTCTATTTAAAAACCTACTTACAGTTATCTATCTTCAGAGATTTATTGTATCCCTGAGAAATCGATAGTTTTGCATGAAGTCAAATGGCAAAAAACATGGTTTTCTCGACGAATCTCGATAGATCGAAAGCTTTGATGACCTGTGGCGACAACAACAAAAATACGATAATCGAATAGCAAAAAACATGGTTGCCAAATTGCATGAACCTTCTTAAAAATTAATTTCTCAATTAATTTTTTATATGGAACTCTCAAAAGCACAAGCAATAAGCTTTCTGAATATATTTTAAATGTTTTTAAAATATGTTTCTAAACACTAAGGGGGGGGGGGGGGAGGCGGATCCCACGACTTTAAAGGCTTATAAATCCAAAACCAATTGAAAGAAAAGTGTAAAAATTGGTGACTGTATAAAACATAGCCTCATTCACTCAAACCTGAAAGCATAAGAACGTCAGTGTGAAATACAATCTCCTATCGCAAAAAACGGGCCTGGGGTCCGCGCGGGCACCGCCACCCCCCCCCCCCCCTCACCCCCAGCAATATGGAAGATAAACCATACATCGGCGGGTAGTTTTGCAATGAATAAAATCATGTGAAATCTTACCTCATCCTTTTTGAGATCAACAGCGAACACCTTAGGCGGCGCAACCCTTTCGGGACTCTCGAGGGTATGAACAAGACCCGAATCCAAAATCCAAAGCACACCGCGCTCGTCCACGAAAATATCGACCGCATTAACGATACCACTAACGTTGGCGTATCGATGTATCGCCCAGTTTGGATACGGCTCGATCTTCAAGGCAGACCCTTGTTTGGCAACACCACCCGACTGGAGCAAATTAATCTTCCCTAGGGAGAACGGGACACCCTGTTTCAGCTTCGGCATCGTCACGTACGCCTTATCCCCGAAAAATTGGATCCTGTTAATCATCACATTTCGAGGCTTGAACAAATCCTTTTCCAAAAATTGGATCCTCGCCCTATCACTCGGGAAAGTGATCAACTCTGGATCCAAATCATACACCACGTTCAAAGGGAGGATTTTTCGCTCTGGGAAACGGATTTTGGGGTTTTGTGCCGTCGAGTTATTAGCCAAAGACGATCTTTTTATTGCGTTCATATCTTCCGAGATCCCGCGTTTTCTGAGTTTCCCTAAATCCGATTTCGAGATTGCCGCACGGTCCAAAGTGACCAGCTTTTTTAATCTCCCTCCTTCATTCAATCGACCCGATTCTCGCTTTAGAGGCAGCGATTTTCTGAGATCCTCCAGTTCGTTTCTCAGAGGAAAACTGTTGAAAGTAAATCTGTCTATTTCGCGTTTCAACAGGGATTTACCAAGTCCTTGAGATTCCTCCAGTTCCTTGAATTTTTCTAGAGTTGGAGACTTTTTTTCAGAATCTTCTAACCTATTCAGATTCCGATTCAAAGATAATTTCCCGAAATCTCCCGTTTTCTCAACTGACCATTTTGGTGGGGTTTTTTGGCCGAAATCTTGCATTAAAACAGCTTTCTCCATTTCCGTCGATTTTCCGTAGTCGATGGAATAACGTGGAGTCTTCCCATTTCTTAGAATTCCATTGTCTAGAGAATAACACGTTAGAAAGTTGCCCGATATCAAAAACGCTAGAAATAAATTCATGCTTTTATTCATGTTTCTTTGAAAATTAGACGAAGCTTAAAAATTAAAACTGTAACCCGTGATTTGTTTCTCCCAATATGCTTAAAATGTTACTTCTGTTCCCCGGAAAAAGTGTAGATTTTCGTTTACCCGCAATGAAATATTCACACTAGTAATTTCAATCGATTAATTAATGCAGGTAATTTTTCTCAAACTTTTATTATTTTACTGGAATTTCGGAGATTTTTTGTTCCATTTAAATGCTATAAACTTTACTTGAAATCGCTTTACTAAGAGTTATAAACTGTTTTCGACGCACTTTTTCTAATTAATTTTTAAGATTAAAGATTAAATTTTTAATTCTGATGTGTTCACGACGGATTCTTCGAAAAATAAAATCACGACTGCTGAGATTTGTAATAATAATTATTCACTGCACTTCATTAAAAATGACATTGATGATCTGAGGAGTTGAGAATCAATATTGCTGTGTCGAGAAAAACTGCTGGCTCAGAGTGATTTCCTTCCTTTTTCTCTCTTTCCTTCTTGCGGAAAATCACGTTCCTTTTTATTTTTCAAGATCAATTTTCATCTTTGAATCGTTATCGCTGATATGACAGCCGAATGTTTATATTTTGTATATATGTGTTTTTCGTAGCTGAGCGTGGGAGTTTGGTTGTTGATTTTTCAAAATCCTGTTTTTTCGCTTATGAGATAACAGATTCAGCTCGATTTGAAGATGCGGCTGTAGATTACTTATTATCTTTCTCTAACTTCTTTCCTTTTCGTCTGAATCTGTGAATGAGTTTCATTTTTTTCCCCCTGAAGACTATAAGTCCGATTGTTTACTTCATGAGTATTTTATGTTTTCAAAACCAATCATACACCCTTGATTACAAACAGTCGCTTCGTACAGTGATATTAAGTGCGCAGCAGTGGGCCACTGCTGATGCGCAGTGGCTCATGAAATATGATGTGTCGATGTCTGTGTCATATGACCTATGGAAAAGTATCGATTTCTTTGGGGGTTAAACGTAAATGTATTTAAATGTAATGGTTTCGATTATTGTCGAGCCACCGCACCAGGCCGCAGTGGCGAAGGCTCGCGCAGTTTGGCAACATTGCTCCCTCCTATTTAAATACATAGAATACAATCGATTCTCTGGGTGACTGTCAGTTCCCTCAAGAATCGAGTGTTTCACCGCAGTTTAAAGGACGAATTTTATGGTTTTCAAATCGCGTTAGCCACTACGTTCTGCACTGGAAGCGCGTTTTCGGCAGGTTTTTTTACTGTATTTTTTCTCAAAAAAAGAAATTTAATTATTTAATTATTTAGATGGAAGAAAAATTGTTGTTTTTTTTCTATTCATTCTTTCCAATTGAAAATTTGTTTTGATTTGGTTAATTTTTCGGTCTCAAAATTGACGAGAATGTTCTTGATGTCACTATGTGCGTCGTTCAAATCCATAGTTTGGCCGCTGTAAATAATGTAACGTTCGCAGAATAGAAATTCCCTTTTCAGCAGTCTTTCAGTTTAGCTTGCGTTGCATTTTACATCAGTTTAGTCGAATGAACACAAAGCCGAAAGTCGGAAAGAGGAAATTCGAGGTATCATAGAAGCATCGTGCATTTAGGCGAAACGTCTCACTATGCAGTTCAAAATATGGATTTCTTCTAACGGAAAGTTTTCGTTATATTATTCACTTCAGAATGTTTTAAATTATTAATATTATTATCTTGCAAACCCCATATAATGTACTAGGCCTCATAGTCTAAGCTGTAAAATTACGATCTAACTTATTTTTCTGTATAAGCATGGGTGGATACAGCTCTCCTCCCATTTGAAAACGTGCGTTAGAAAAGGACAGAAGAGGGGGCCAAAGTCACGTGATGGCCCCCTCTGCTGTCTTTTTCTAACACATAAGTTCAAATGGAGGGAGAGAGAGAAAGATAATTCCCTGTATCCGCCCATGTGTATAAGTAATCTTGACATTTATTGTTCATAATATTTGTTATTCGTGAAGTGATACCATTCGGACAGTTTTATAATTATTTACACTGAACGTTGCTTCGTGGCTTACAGAAATGCTATACAGGAACGCTTGAAAACTGTTCAGTGCGTTAAAAAATAGGAGAAATCCGACTTGCAGTAACGGCCCGTGCAATATGACAACAACGTATTTCCTATATTTAAAACTATGTAAAATAATCGATCTTCAGGAGGTTCATTAAACCTCTAAGAGTCCCAGAGTCTTTTAAGTCTCAGAGTGACGAACCTTTCTCTTTCATAATTCATGATTGAAAGGGTTGTTCGATAAAAAGATGGGACACATTCATTCAACATAGGTTGATAAATGATCGAACGTGAAAGAGCTTTGGAGAGGATATCTGGACACAGAACTTGATTATTTCTTTCGAAAGGATTTACACGACAAAGAAACTGACTCATCACAGATAATATATAACAAAATTTTCTCACATAGCGTTGCATTAAAATGGGGCAGTTGCAAGGATCTAAAAGTTTGTGTTTTTTTTATAAAGAAAATGATAGTAAGTAATAAGTACTTGATGAGCTGAGAACGATAGAGCCTTTGGTTTTTTCATAAGTGCCCTGGTTTTGGAGATACACTCGTGAATAGTTGTAAAAAATCGTGTACGCAGTGACGTCACAACGCGAAGTTCCCATTTGAAACAATGTATTTTGGGCCAAAATCCAATTTCCGGGTTAATGGAGCTTAAATCAAAAATAAATCGCAATTAATTCAATGGTTTTAAATAGGCGAAACTTTTCCAGATTCCAATTCGATGGATAGCGCCACCAGTCGTTTTTCGGAAAAGTCGTGTTTTTGGAGTTTTAAACTGAAACCATAGATTAAACGCAAAATCCAATAACGTCAGCACCTGCACAATTTTTTTATGGATTTTTTGAGCCCAAAACGAGCAAAATTGGTTTACCTAGAATTAAAGCCGTAAATTATGAAATTCATTTTGCCATAAGCTTAGTGAGTGAGAGTGAGTACGATATACACATAATACGTCTATCTGCCTCACTCGCACTCATTGAGGTTAGTGGAAATTTTTGTATTTCATAATTTCCGGTTTTATTTTTGAGTGTTTCAGCTTGAAACTTTCAGGGTATCTTCCTGAATTAAGTATGCTCACAGGTGCTCACAGGTTCTTTAAATTTGTGTTTTTACCGTGAATTCGTCAATTTTAGCCAAAAACTGTTGACTTTTTGAGCAGCGCGACGTGGTGTCCACGGTTGGAACTAATGGACCCTAGAATCATCTCTTAAAGAGGCTATTTGGACGTAGGATGGGATAGTTGTAAGGGTTTGAAATGTTATGTTTTTAATAAAGAGAATGAAAGTACTTGATATGAGCTGAGAACAAAGAAGCTTTTGGTTTCTAATTAAGGTTAAACAATAAGAGGCAAACAAACCTTACGTCCATGATACCTCATTTTGGGATACGGCTTAAAACGTCATGCTTCTATAGTTTCAGCTTGTTGAGTAGGTATGACCTTTTGAAATAAAGCGGACGACTCATGCATGGTTGATTGTTTGCCCTCGGTACGCGACAGTTGTTTAAAGCCACGCTGCGACAGATCCCAATCTAACAATGAGCCCATGATTCATTCATAGCGACAAGTATAAGTGTAATACAATTAGGGCAATTTAATCATCAGCGATTATACATATTTATACTTAAAGAGTGAAAAAAAAGAGCCTTAACCTTGCTGATCTTCTTACTCTTGTCCTGTTTTCCTCACCGCGAACCGAGAGACTGACTTTGGAACAAGGGTGCCAGCAGCGGAGGGCAAGGAGGGAACCCCCCCCCCCCCCACCGGGAATGGAAAACAGTCAACATTTCACGATAAAAAATGAAAAGAAGAAAAGAAAAGAAAATGTTGATCAAATGAGTAATAGTTGACGAACTTCATCAATTATTTTATTTTGTATAATTTTAACTCATTTTTTGCAAGGAAAGTCGCATTATACTTTGTTTTACTATTATTATCATCAACTGTCCTGTTGTTACATCAAACACGTCAAAGTTGTTATTATTTGACACACCCACAATGGCGTAATAATTGCATACTGTTTGGATGAATAAAAAGTTTTCCCTTTCTCCTGGGGGAGGGGGGGGGGCTAGACCTTCCGTTGAGGTTCAACACTTTTGCCCCCCCCCCCCCCCCCAATTGAAAATTTTTCTGCGAGCGCCCATGCTCGGACACTTGAATGTATAAGACGTGAAAACTGTAGAGCCTTCGTCTGTGGTTCCTGAATGGGTCTTTTGAGCACTTTTGCTACAACAAAATGGCACATTTGTATGAAGCATACAGTGGCGAGGGCGGCGCGGCGAGGCGTGAAATTTGGCAACAATGCATAAAACGCCATTTAAATTCACCAAAAAAGTCGAATGCGTCAGTCATCGGCTATGACCAGGCATTTTGACCTTTCTAATGTGTTTAAATGGGGGAAAGGAACCTTGCCAAATCGTACGCGTCGCCACAGGAAGCATGTGTAACTTACGAACCGACTTGTTCAACTCCATCTTGAAAATGAAAAAGTGCATGGCGGAGCTCTCTCACAATAAGAACATCACTGGTGCTCTTGCTGCCATTACCATTGCTATAGTTTAAAGAGGAAATAGACTTACAAGCAGTCCTGTTTAAGGTGATTCCATGCCATGTGACCAAGGTGATCGATTAGTCGATCGATTAATGGTCATTTACCGGATGTAATGGGTTTTTTTTTTTGTAAAACGAGGATCGTCCGCACCTTTGTAGGTAGATCTAACAAAGATATATCTGTTAAGTTTGGGGATGCTCGAATAAGGACGTAATTATGGGACTCGCACACTCGCTGTTCGATCTCTCGTATCGCACTTCGCGATAATGACGTCCTTTTTTGTGAGCATCCAAACTTTGCAGATATCTTTGGTAGATTTACCTACACGTCCTGACGATCCTCGTTTCACCAAAAAAAAAAAATAAAAAATAAATAAATAAAAAAAAAAAAAAACTCCATAAAATCCGGTAAATGTCTTTAATCGATCGGCTAATCCAGCGGTTCCCAACCGGTGGTCCGTGGACCAAGTTTTGGTGGTCCGCGAAGACCTTTCCAAATTGTTCCTGTTTTTTTCGCCCAAAAGTGGAAACGTTGAATTTGTGACCAATATATTTTTATGTGGCAAAAAAAAATAAAAAAAATAAAAAAAATAAAATAATAATTTGAACGAGTCATAACCTAAATTTTCATAAGTTTATAAAATTCCTCCTTCGAGGTTTTTGTTTTTCGGTCTTTTAAATTCAAAATTGAAAGTTTTCAATCATTGTTTTTTCAATAACTGTCTTAGAGGTTCCCAACCGGTGGCTGTATTTAAAATAGCAGGGTAGGTTCGTTTTTATTTCCTCCCTCAATTGTCAAAGAAAAAAAGGTACCTAATCGATTGTTCATTTTTTCAAGTTGGTGGTCCGCGGCCTCCACCTAGCGTCCGATTGGTGGTCCGCGACCAAAAAAGGTTGGGAACCGCTGGGCTAATCGATCACTTTGGTCACGTGGCATGGAATCACCTTAACTTCCAGTCTCAAAACTCAGTCTTCCGTAGTTATAAACTAAGTTTGAGGCTGACGAGTTTGTTCATTTTAGTTAACATTGGAGGGTACCTACTACCCATCCCGCCGATTTGTAATCGTGTGACCTCTACAAGGCCACGATCAACAACACCTACCGACAAGCATTAAATTAACACAATTCTATCTCGGTTTAATCCTCTCATTTTTCTGAAATTAAATCATTAATTGTTTCAAACTTTTCACGCCCGAGCGGCTCCATCTATGTAGGAGATAATGTGTAACAATAAAAACTTGGCAAGAGGAAACGGATCTAAAAAAAAAAAAAAAAAAAAAAAAAAAAAAAAAAAATAAGAAAAATCGCATTCCAAACTTTACGATCGTAAAATGTGACAGGGTTAGAATCTAGAAGTACCTAATTATTTTGAGATGAAAGACATTTGCTCATTAAACATGCATTATTACATTATTTAAAATCTGAGAGATATAATAAGCTATACCGTTCATGATATAACATCAATTTTTAATGTTCCTATATAATACATGGAGCACAATTAACAAGCTATTTAAAAAGGAACAACGTGAAGGCCGCATGTGAAAGGGTGGTGGGAATGGTGAAGGGGGGGGGGGGGGGTCATTCTAGGATGCGAATCTAGGGTTACTTATAATTCAACGACTTCTGTGTCTCCAACAAGGAGACGAATCGCTCAATTTTTTCTCCCTTTTTATCCCCACGCATTATTTTAGTGGCATAATTTCGCATTGGGACAATGCAGCCAACATAATCACCCAATATTCTGGTTGACTTTCCAAAACCAGCCATAGATTTAGAGTTAGATGCATGCAACCGCTGTATAATTGTTGACCGATTGTTTAAAAACGTCGGATGACCCCCGAACACTTTCAACCGATGACTCAAATGACCAATCAGAAGCGAGGATTTACAATTTTAAAATTAATCGTTGGACCGTCCGGACCAAACAAAATACTTGGGCCCAACAGTATATTTTAGAATTCTAATCGAAACGACGCGACGGGTGTTTTAAACAGGGCTGCCGTTTTGCGTATAATCAATGCTATTTTTCAATTCACCGATGATTCCACCGGCTGAGAAAAGATTACACAGTTCAGTTCAGTGCATGACTGTAATAAACTAAAATACTCGCATCTGTAATCTTTTCTTAACCGGTCGAGTCGTCGATGACTTTAAAAAACTTGCGGATATTTTAATTAATCAACGGAGTTTCCACCGATTACGGAAAGATTACAGATCAGAGTATTTTCACGCATTACAGTCATACATTGAACTGAACTGTGTAATCTTTTCTCAACCGGTGGAGTCATCGGTGAATAGAAAAATAGCATTGATTATACGCAAAACGGCAGCCCTGGTTTTAAATATCAAGTTGCTTAACATCAACATCACGCCATCACCATCAACAAATACATCAGTGATGCCTCGTGCGATGTGGCAACAACGAATTTCCTCCATTTAATCATACGAAAAATAATCGATCCACAGAGAATTCACTGAACACCCAGAAAAATCGATACTATTGCTTAGGTTTTGAATGGCGACGAAAACATGGTTGCCAAATTGCACACGCGAAGAAACAGAAAAACGCACTTTGGGTAGCGCTGGAAAAACCCCCGGTACAAAAATGACCCAGCAAAGGAAAATGCTTCAATTGAAAAAATCGAATCTTTGGTTCACCCTTCAAAATCTCTTAGGTTAGGCGTACGAAACCTTTGGTTAGCTCTATTAAAGTCTTTTGCGGGTCATTTTTCTGCCAAAGGTTTTGTCTGCGCTACTAAAGTGCGTTTTTTGTTTTTTCTGTGCATGAAACACCTCTGAAATACATTCATACGTGGTAACAGGGGGAAGACTTAACTGTTAAAAAAATTGCGCTGACAAAAATGATTTAGATCTGAATTAAACTATTTCACAGATTTATAATTTATTTTTATTTTTTTATATAATCCCATATAATAATTCAACTCGAAAAGAAACTTGAACCGTGATCAGTGGCGTCGCGTGCCATCTGGCAACAATGCAACAGCTCCATTTAAACTCGTTAAATATATCGAATTTTCCTAGTGCACTGTGCACCCCCTGATATCGATCTTTTACATGAGTATAAATGGATAGAATACATTGTTGCCAAACTGCACGCGACGCCACTGACCGTGATGAGATGAGACCCAGCGTTGTTTCTGTCTCCACCTAAATTTTAGCAATTTCACTCCATTTGTTCACCCGCATATCAATGTTGAGCCAGTATTTAAGTTGATCAATATCTTCAAAAACTGGACCAAGCCACTAAACGCCCTCTACCTATTTGTCTCAGTCTTAAGTTAAGCTTGTCTCTTAAGTTTTATCGCTCGAACGCGCACCCACATGCCCAACATCACAACATGACTGTTACACTGCTACATATTGCTCATATTTATATTGCTCGCTTGACAATCCGCAGTGTTGCCGCTTATTGGATCGATTACTGTTTTTCTTCCATTTAAATGTATGCAAAAGTATCGATCTCTCGGGATTTCAACTGAACCCCCTGAATATCGGATATTTCTCACAGGCTCTTTTGTGAGTGAGACATCGCATTTTTTTCTGTCACCTCTGCTCTTTTTGAACAATCAAATATAGTGTTGCGTATCTCTCCCACCCATTTGAATCAAAAGGTAGAACTTTAATCCTCTACTAGAGTACCTATATAAGATAGAGTATAGCGGTCTATGAATCCTACGCTGATTGGCTGCGACATTTTAGGCGTTCAAGGAGCTCTTAGGGCCCAATTTCAAGATGGCCGACCGGGTCGATCGTGTAACCTAGAGTCCCTATATGTAGAGAGTTAAGACAAGAGGGTAGTCAACTTCTGATTGGTCGATGAATTACAGGCTCTACGGACGCCGCCATTGGATGCGATTTTGCACTTTTGTTTTGTTTACCAACGGTCTTTCACAGATAAAAGAGTTAATTTGCGACGAATCTGTTAATTTTAATCATAATGCACCACAAGAATGTCCATAAATCTCAAAAAAATCATTAAAAAGCGTTAATACATGTCGATCAACAAAATCAGGGAAAGATTACATCGTTTCAAACTTAGCGGAACTGTAATCTTTGCTGTGGAGGAAAACACAACAACGGCCTCAGAATGTAAACAAATGTGCAAAATCGCATCCAATGGCGGCGCCCATGATTTCTCTTGTCTTAACTCTCCACATATAGGGACTCTAGTGTAACCGGTGTAACCGTTGAGGTTATCTTCATACATTTTCCAGCTGGAAACGGTCATCAATTTCACCGTTCACTGACACTGTTCTCACCAACAATGTAACATAACCTCAAACAACACGACCGCCGCCATCTTGTAATTGGGCCCTAAGAGCTCCATGATCGCAGATCGCCATATTCTCCTTATATAGGTACTCTACCCTCTACGTGCCAGGTTAGTTCAAAAGAAAGCCACTCTAAACCTTTTATGTAGGAAATGTAGTTAACTGTTCGTACTCGGGGGAGTTGGAATTGCCTATACGATACATTGAAGGCGCCCGAGGAGAAAAACGAGTACACTCGGGCTTGGCCCATAAGAAGTTGACACGATCTTCGACTTTTTTCCGAAACTTCCTCCACTAGAAAAGGGCCATACATTGAGAAAACGTTAAATTGGTAGATGTATAGTGGATGTTAATTGAGAAAATCAAAAATTGAGGATTAACAATGTTAAGATTTGAAGGAGATCTCAAGGCTAGTCAGGACTAATCTTGAGATTCCTTCCAAATCCTTTCATTTTTCATCCTCAATTTTTAATTGCCTCAATAAAATATTTATCCACTCCATCGTTCCCAACTTAACGTTTTTACAATGTACTCCATCAGTTTTATAATGCAATATTTCACAATTCTCAATACACCCCATCCTCCCAAAATATTCCTCCAGTTGATGCTTTTCTTCTCATCTTCCGTGCACAAATGCATTTCTCAGAGCACTTTTCAAGTCAAGGAAGTTTCGAGGACAAATTGAATAACCTTTGAAAATTCAGTACTAAGAAAAAGTGTCGATTTCGATTTTCTCATAAATTTTTGTAGGTATATGAATCGTCAAAATTTCCGCGAATTCCGCAACAATAATAATGAAATTTGGGTAATTCTAAGCTACCGCAATATGTATAATCGATTACATTTATAATATCTTATTGATTTCGGCATTTTCAGTCGTGAGACCAGGCATAACTAAGCATTTCCGAGGACTTAGAATTCATCATCACATAAAGGTCGCAATGATTCTTCAGTTTAATTACTTTAATTACCAAAGATATCGTTCAAAAATGCGGTAGTGGGAAAATTTCATTCAACATTAGAAGCAGAGTTTGTCTTTGGAATGAGTGGAGCGGTCCTAGAAACCGTAGGTACTAAAAATGACCAGTTGACATTAGGCATCAGGCTGATGTCAAGCTGACATCAACTGATGTCAACTGGTCATTTTTAGTAGGTTAAAATGTCAATCGATACGATGTAATATGCGATGTGCCAAGGGTCAAAGGCCTTGATCTTCACTCGTAAAAGTTTTCAGGAGTGCGATTTTTTGCGAACTGGGTCGAGAATTGCATTTTTGGGTGTGTTTTTGTTTTTTTGTTGTTTGTTTTTGTTCTTTTTTTCTTACATTGAAAAGGATTCAAAATTCGAATCTGCCGCACCAAACCTCCAATCACAATCATCACTCAGTTTTTGAGGTTTTATTATTATTTCACCGTTGATTTTAAAATCGATACATTGCTGAAACTTTAAACACGTTTTTCTCGGTTTTTAACAAAAATTATCATGTAAAGATTGTCGAACTTCAAGATGTCAGAATTTGGTAAATTTTTTTTTTTTTTTTTTTTTTTTTTTTTTATTATTTGCACATGTTTACACGGGCTAAATATTGACACTAATGCTTACACACTATCTTACAATTTTTTTCCTATAATAATTTGAACTATTGCATACTGCTTTCGGCAGTTAATTTCTATTTGACTAGGTCCTAAATATTTACATCATATAGTACATTTATTTGGTATGAGATTAAAGGTCTCATCCTTTAAGAAAGCGACCTGAAGCCAATTCAAACGTCTTCCTTCGTTTGAGTCTTCTAGTCATTGTTTCATTGTCAAGCAAGTCATCAACTAGTGTATTAGGATGCATAGTGTATTAGGATGCATAGTGTATTAGGATGCATAATTTGGTAAATTTGTCAAATTTTTGGGTATTTTTGGCGTCAAAATGACCAATGGTGACATCCTCTATACGGTAACAGCAAAATCTCAATGGAGCAGTCACAAATTTTTGCTACAGGCTCATTAATGGTCGATTAAGGGATAAAACCCTGCAAAAGTGACGAAAAGCGCACTAAAAAATCACAAAATCCACTCCCAAACACATAAAATGCTTTCAAACGCGAGACCATAATGGCGGTGATTACCACTTAAATCTTATGGCAATTGTTTGATTCTTCTTCTCCTTCTTCTTCTTCTTCTTCTTCTTCTTCTCCTTCTTCTTCTCCTTCTCCTCCTCCTTCTTCTTCTTCTTCTTCTTCTTCTTCTTCTTCTTCTTCTTCTTCTTCTTCTTCTTCTTCTTCTTCTTCTTCTTCTTCTTCTTCCTCTTCTTCTCCTTCTTCTTCTTCTTCTTCTTCTTCGTCTTATTCTTCTTCTTCTTGTGTGGTGTCGCTAGAACACCTCGTGAGGATGGAACTTATATTCAGATGATGAAACCCAATGTAAAAGGCGGTAAGAACCGCCATTACGGTATCGTGTTTGAAAACGCTTCATGAGTTTAGGAGTGAATGTCGTGATTTTTTGGTGCGCTTTTCGTCATTTTGACAGGGTTTTACCCCAAAATCAACTATACTTAGGAAGTCTGAAGCAAAAGTTTGCAACAGCTCAATTTTTGTCCAGGTGAAGATGTACACCGAGAGAATTCTTTTTTTAATCCAAGGTGTATTTCGTTTGTGTTAGAGAAACTGCACATTAAAATATTGACTAACAATAAGGGAAAATTCCTTTAACCCAAGAAAAATGTCTGCTGCTACAAATAAAAGATTCCTTTGTTGTGGCAGTGATTCTCCTTCATCCAACAGAACTTTACTTCGCACAAGGAAAACTGTCACAAGTAAACGTGTTTCCTTTGTTTTTAAAGAAGTGATTTCTCTCAGTGTGCGTATGCCATTTTCCCTTGGCGCGTCACATATGTCGTTTTACTGAAACAGTCAGTTGTTCACACAAGTCATCTCTGTGCAGAGAACAAGGCAACATTTCTCGAAAGATCTGGCAATCGAAGAATGTACCAGTTCAGCTCATGAATATTATAGCGAGCAATGGGCTTGGCCCACAGCAGAGAGCGTCGCGTCGCGCGCTGTCACCGCATGCAGTAGCGCAACGAGACATTCCCCATCTTTCTCCGATTTCCATTGAAACACGCATATCAGACAAGGATAGGTATAAGGGGATCTTACCCAATCCTTCTATCCTTCTCCAACTTATACATTCATACGGGAAACAAGAGAGAAAGAAGAGATCCTGGAAATCCTGGGTGTAAGCAGTGCGGCGTGCGCCACTATATGCCACTATTGCAAGGCGATTTCAGCGGGCAATTCAAAAAATGTTTTCTCGAGATACTTTATAATAGTATGTCTCAGAAGTTTTTACTATAGTGGTGGCTCGTGCAATTTGGCAACGTTCCATTCTGTCCATTTAAAGTCTTGTGAAGGTCAACATATTGGGGGCACACAGTGCACTCTCTTTCGAATCGATATTTTACATGACTTTAACCCTTTAAATCCGGCAACTTTTTTTTTTTTTTTTTTTTTATCAATCTCAATAAATAGAATGAGCTTTTCTCGATTAGTTTGATGCGCAAATCGATTTTTTTAAAAATACATTTAAAACCATGTGAATTTGGTGGCACAAATTTGTACCGTCAGAATACAAATGGTTAAATGTATGAATTTCTACGTTGCCAGATTGCACTCGTCACCATGCCATTGGTCCTCACCAAACCCGAGAAAAAACAAAAAAGCAAAACACAAAAAAAACTTGTACCTAGGTAGCTTATTTTTACAAACAACAGGTCTGCTTTTCTCATTTGATGATCAATTGAAAATTCTGCTGATCTACAATCAGTGGTTCAGCTAAGTGGAATAGGGGTTTAGACGTGTCTTGAACCCCCTCCTCCTCCCTCAATACCACGATATTTTCTTTGAAAACGCGTTGTTTTGCGATTTATATAGGGAATTTGAACAAATTTTAAACCCTGCCTTTATAACTACTTTCAGACCCTATACCCCCCCCCCTCCGAAAAATGTCTAGCCACGCCGCTGTCAACAATTATAACTATTTTAGACCCATAAAATGAGACACACACATGTTTCTTTCCCCCTTGAACCAAGTACCTAATGACTTTCGGGACATACTGTATTTCGCAATATTCACGTCGCGCTGGTTGAACGACTGAACGTTCATGTGCTTGACATATGAGATTAGGATTAGGGCGGTTTCCACGATATAAGAAACCATGGTATATGAAGTGTGCTCTTCCGAAGAAATCTGAATGTTCCCGCAAAGGCTGATTCCTTCGGAACAGCACAAATGTTGGTTAATGGACCCTCCATATGGAACTACATTGACAGTCACCAAATGCACAGCAGTCGAGTGCATGCGCATTCGAGAATTCAATGTTGCCAGATGAACACTGAACAGTCTGCGAATTAAATAATATCGGTCGACTCCTTTGGATTTTGACTCTGGTATATAGGCCACCTGCAATACTCAAGCTTACTATATAGGAGTCAATTCAATTATACTCTGTTCCAGATAACATTGCACCTGAGTCGGACGAATAAAAACCGTAAATGGCAACAGCGCGTTCTGAGCCGTGGCGTTCTCGAACGCTGAGCAGGGTAGTTTCTTTGTCCGAGGTTCTATTGTCCGACTCGGGGCCGGACCCTTTTTCCATACATAGTGAGCGACTCCCGGCAGAAAAATTAAATTTTTTTGTGCTTACGATTTTTGAATTTTTGATTTAAAATTCGTATTCTGCTGAACGTGTCGAGAAAATTGATACCAAACTGTTGGGAAAAAAATGCATGCTTAATACATATGAAGCGGACGTTACATCAGAGGAATATGTATATCATATGTACTAAACGTGAATTTTCCCCCCGATAATTTGGTATCGATTTTCTCGACACATTCAGCAGAATAAGAATTTTAAGTCAAAAATTCAAAAATCGTAAGCACAAAAAAAATTTAATTTTCTGCCGGGAGTCGTTCACTAGCTGTGTAAAAAGGTTCAGGCCCCAAGTCGGACAATAGAGCCTCGGACAAAAAGACTACCCTGCTCAGCGTTCGAGAACGCCACGGCACAGAATAATACAATCAGAAGGGAAACTCTAATTCATTTTGAAACATTCTTTACTTCGGGCCGCCATGTTCGAAAGTGAGTATCTTCGGCAATCTTCGGCAGATCTTCGGCAACTGGCCGAGTTGTGATTGGTTGTATAGCCTGAAAAAGCATGTCCGCCATCTTGAGAAGTGAGTAGGCACAGTTGCCAGTTTGTGCTGGTAAATTCCAAATCTTGTTTCCATTGGCTCTTATGGGAGTTTCCCTTCTGATTGTATTATTCTGTGGCCACGGCTCAGAACGCGCTGTTGCCATTTACGGTTTTTATTCGTCCGACTCAGGTGCAATGTTATCTGGAACAGAGTATAATTTGTTGTGGCGGATTTTGAATTAATTAAATTCATTTGCTGCGGCGAATCAAAAATGTAGTTTCTTTCCCATTTTAAGCAAATACAGCAAGTAATGCTCCTCAACGAACTGTTTCTCCTGATATCGTCAACACTAAATCCGTTTGTATGTTTGTGCAAGTCGAAACACATCACCGCATGCAAAAGTGTACTGTCGTAATGAATATCTAACATTATCCAACATTTGAATCTCATAGGTTGAATCACAGCGGCGGCTCATGCTATTTGGCAACACTGTCTTCACTCCATTTGATTATATGTTTAACAATCGATCGCTGGTGAAGCGCCGCTTTACTTTCGAATCGATTGTTTTACATACAATCAAATGAGGGGTTAACATAGTTGCCAAATAGCACGAGCCGCCACATTTGAATCATTCCTCGACCGTTTTGGGCACACTGATTGTCAGTGGCGAAGCATTCAATCTGGTAATGAAGCATTAAAACTGTCGAAAAATATCGAATTAGCTAGGAATCGACGATGACGATCGAATTTGACCATTTCTATAGTTTAGCCCTTTCAGACCTGAAATTATTTTGGTTCAGAAACGGATTTTTTACCAACATGGTTGGTCTTAGCGCTGTCTCCTCATCTAAATAAAATTGATGCGCATGTTGTATTTTTATATTTTTTTAAAGACTCAATGTTATTCAGATGTACTATGACTTTCAAAAGAAAGTCCTCTCACCGAAATTGTTTTTGATGAATTTTCCTTTTATTTTCCATTGTTTTCAATTTTTTTGAGGCATAATGTCACAAGTGGCAATACTGTGAGACTCTGAAATACCTGAAAACCGTAAAATTTCTCAAATTGGGCGAGAAATTAAAAAATGAAAATTTTTATCAGGATACTTCTTTTGAAAGCCATAGTACATTAAAATGCACAACAGCGGCCCGATCATTTACTTCGTCGTTAAACCAATCGTTAAGATTGTCTATGGGTGATTCTATTGGTCGGAAATCGTAAAACTTGGCCGTTGCTATGGTTACCATCGTTAAAGTGACCGCTATTTAAAGGTTGCTCATAAATAACCTTTAAAGAACGGACGCTATAACGATAGTTACCATAGCAACGGCCAAGTTTTACAATTTCCGACCAATATAGAATCACTCATAGACAATCTTAACGATTGGTTTAACGACGAAGTAAATGATCGGGCCGCAGGCAGGGATGCGAACCGTTTCGGAATTTGGAGCCGCGGTTCCGGTTCCAAATCATCTGATAAATTTAGAACCAGTCCCGGTTCCGGTTCCAGCATGGATCTGAAACCGGTTCCGGTTCTAGAACCGGGTTCCGATTCCCGGTTCTTTCTTTTCTTTATTTTTCCCTAAAGAACTGCTTTCAAGCAGGAAAAAACTTTAGGGCTTTTGCAGTGAATAAGATTTATTGTTTTCTATCATTCCGCATGAAAATAACAGGAGGAAAGTGTTGATTCTTGCAATTTGAAGATTAAGTTCAGGTTAAAATACTTACTTCAAAATGTATCCCAAGCATGTTTCCAAAATTCTTTTTGAAAAAGTAAGGTTCGTGGAAAATTTGAATCATGCAAAACGGCAATTTCGGATCACAGTGAACATAAGAGCTCAAAGTGAATCGAGTTCTAGGAACCTCTGTGGAACCGGTTCCATTTGCGGTTCTCAGACTTTAAATTCGGGTTCGGGTTCTGGTTCCGGTTCTGACGTAACCGAAGATCCAGGTTCCGGTTCTGGTTCCGGTTCTGTCAAAAAGAAGGGCTCTCCCGGTTCTGGGGTTCCGGTTCCGGTTCCGGTTCGCATCCCTGGCCGCAGGTTTGAAAGCGTTAAATACACAAAATGGCACGTTGCCAGATAGCACGCTTTGCCACTGGGCACACTGCAACGCGGCAACGTTACAAATAAGGGATACCGTGAGTAGCCTCGAGCGAGTTATAGTAAGTAGTAAGTACAGTGTAACACGACTGTCAGTACATTCATTTCATTGTTACCTGCATATCCGCATTGTCTTCTCCCTGATGAGATCGGGAGAGGAAGTGAGTGTCTTTGTGTTTCGTGTCTGGCTCTATACGTACGATGCGCGATTGTGTGAGTGTTTTTGTGTATGTGTGTGTGCCTGTGTAAGTACAATCCTCCGACTTATATATACAAGTTCTGCTCCGAGACTTCAAGAGGAGTCGTGGGCGTGGGATAATTTGGTGTCGATGATAGCGTTCTAGAATTCAACCATTTACTGCATCCGTGCAAAAAAGATTACATTATCCTGTGATACTGTATCTATGTACATTGGAAAGTGCTGCTATTCATAATCTTTTCTGCATCGAGACAATAAAGGGATGAATTCTAGAATGGTACCGATGGAGGAGTCCCCTTCCCTCCAACTCTTCCCCTCCCATCCTCTTGTTAGCTTTACTCCAATTTCTGATTTGGCTCATGAAGTATCTTAAAGAGACTTAAGCCACTTGGATGGCGCCAGTGGCGTCGCGTGCCATCTGGCAACAATGCAACTGCTCCATTTAAACTCATTAAATACATCGAATTTTCCTTGTGCACTGTGCACCCCCTGAATTCGATGTTTTACATGAGTTTAAATGGATGGATTACATTGTTGCCAAATTGCACGCGACGCCACTTGAATGGCGCCAAGCCGCATACCCGGAGAAAAATTTCTGATTGAAATTACGGAACGTAGAAAGAAATTGGGGTAAAAAGAAATTCCCTTTAAAATAATAAGAATTCTTATTGCGGATTCAACCAGAATTATCATTGGTCCAATTGAACGTTCTGCTGATTCAGAAGAATCGCAAGAAAGACTTGTTGGATCAAGAAGAATTCTGGTTGAATCAATCAGAATTCTTATTATATTTTAAAGGGAATTTCTTTCTACCCCAATTTCTTCCTACGTTCCGCAATTTCAATCAGAAATTTTTCTCCGTGATACTATGATCCAGAGCTTCCGATTTGCGTAGCTTTAATGGCATTTTGAATTTCACCGAAGATTCCACTGGTTGAGAAAATATTACAGAGTTTAGTTCAGTGTATGCCTGTAATGCACGAAAATACTAGCGTTTTTTATCTTTCCTCAACCGGTAGAGTCGTTGATAACTTTGAAAACTTGTGGATATTCTAATTAATTAACGGCGTTTCCGCCGATTGAGAAAAGATTACAGATCAGAGTATTTTCTTGCATTACAGTCATACACTGAACTGAACTATGTAATCTTTTTTCAGCTGGTGGAATTCATCAATGAATTTAAAAATGTCATTACATCTACGCAAATCGGCAGCTCTGCTATGATCTGTGATTGTCTAAAAGTGGCAAAAATCAGAAAGTCTTCCCATCAGTTTACCATTTATATCAGTGGCTAAGCGTGCAATATGACAACGTTGCATTTGATCTATTTAAACCCATGAAATATATCGAACTAAAATGGATAAAATGCTACGTTGCCAAATTGCACGCTTCGCGAGTGTCAGTTACAAACTTTCGGACCAATTTTAATCATGGACAGCACTTTAAACAAGTGATTTGAACCTATAAATGTCACCGGAAAGCTTTAAATTAAAAGTAAAAAAGTCGGAAGCGATGATTATTGATGACATTTTTCACTGATTTTTTGCAACTTTTTTTTTCGATCTCAGAAAATAGTGCGCATGCGCTGGCCGCATGGATGATGCGCGCTGATCAGTCTTTTCACGATAGATTCCCACGCGATGTTTTCCAGTAAGCAATGAAAATCCTTGGTGAGCTGAAAACATCAAGGATGCCTTTGATTCCTAACTGGGTTTCATACAGTACTGGAGATACGAAATTCCCTCAAAAATACTATGATACAATTGAGAATACCACGTTGTGACGTCACAACAAGCACGATTTTGTTTTAATTTTACACGAGAGCATCCCCGAAACTGGGACACTATAGAAAAAGCCAAAGCACCTTTGTTCTCAGCTCATCAAGTCAGTGGCGGCTTGTGCTGTTTGGCAATAATGTCAACGCTCCATTTGAATTCTTGCTCAACAATCGATTGCTGGTGAAGCGCTGCTTCACTATCGAATCGATTGTTTTACATGTAATCATATGGAGGTAAAACATGGTTGCCAAACTTCACGAGCCGCCACTGCATCAAGTACGCACTTTAATTTTCTTTGGGAAAAAAAAAAAAAAAATATCCGACTATTGCAAACTAGCTGTCCTATGAAACTTGCAATTTCAACGAATAATGTTAGGTAGGACTAAAAACATACCCTCTTGCCCCCCTCATCCCATACACTGTAGTATTCATTTCATTGATTGTGAGACCCACAGGGCAGTCCACCACCCCGCATTCGTAACCCCCCCCCCCCCCCCCCCCCCCCCCCTCATCTTTGTGTACATCCACTATCACCCGTTCGAAGAAGTGAGAGTGATGGAAGTGTTGTCAGATTGCGCCTACAAATCCATTCATTTTGCATTGATTCAAAAAGGGTAATACAGGGTATAAATAATAGATGCGGCAATTTGGAGCAAGCCTCGCATAGTATACAGGGACTTTGAATCTAAAAAAGGCGACCCGTTTATTTCTTACGGGGTATTACCCAACTAATCCAAATAGTCAGAAACAAAACCTCTAACTAAATATCTTCAAAATAATGGATTCCCGATTAACCCATCCTCGATTGCAGTCCTGTCTGATTGTAATAATAACTTGTTTACACTTTTACATGAACACATCGTAACCAATAAAATAAAGTGCTAGTGAAAAAAAAACAAAAACAAAAACATTTGCGGTGGGTGTTTGTTGTAACGAAGGCCAAAAAAAAAAGAAGAAAAGGTTGTAAGATCTGATCCTCCAACAGTAGAGGCCATTTCCGGAACAGAGAAGGCCCACCAAACATAAGGTGCGCTCTTCCGAAAAAAAAGTCTCTGTTCTAATTGATATATTGAACAGAGATGATTGATTGTTCATTGATTGATTACAATTCAATACTAATTTCTCAGGAAGAACACACCCACTATTTTATGGATCTATTCTTTCCGGAAACGGCCTCTTGTTGAGTTCAGCGCCTGGAAAAAAAGAAGAAGAAAAAAATGATGAAATTGAGGGCTGTGAATCTTAGCCGACACCTTAACAACACACTGAGAGATTTTTTATTATTTTTTAATCCAAGGTGTATTTCTTTCGTTTGTGTTGAAGAAAGTACACAGTGAAATATTGAATTGACTAAGAGGAAATTCCTTTAACCCAAGGAAAATGTCTGCTGCTACAAGTAAAAGATTCCGGACATTGACAAGACATTGTTTTCAGAGATCACACAAAATGGTGCAGATTGAACCACAAAACATCGGAAGTGGTTTGCAGTTTTCAGTTGGGTGCGATCCAAAATATTGAAGGACTCAAAAGATATTTCAAACATGGAAATACAAACATCCTCCAAGTTCGAGCAATCGTCTCTTACAAAAGATACACAGAGAAAAATTTCTGGTTGAAATTACGGAACGTACATGAATAATGGGGTAGAAAGAAATTCCTTTTAAAATAATAAGAATTCTTATTGATCCAACGATTATTTCTTGTGAAACTTCTGAATCATCAGAACGTTCAATCGGACCAATGATAATTCTCGTTGAATCAATAACAATTCTTATTATTTTAAAAGGAATTTCTTTTTACCCCAATTTCTTAATTCGTTCCGTAATTTCAAACCAAAATTTTTCTCCGTGTACTCACAAGGGGAGGCTCAGAAGTCGCCGCCTCCAATTTTGAAAACAATTGCACGAAAATGTAGCTAAATTAAAACTATTAGACCCGTGTTTCTCACTTTTTGCCGATGGGCCTTCTTAAAGCGTCAGGAATTTTTTGAAAGTTGCCGAAATTCACGTAAAAACCCGAGCGGAGAGCGTTCCGAATATTTACGTGAATTTCGGCAACTTTCAAAAAATTCCTGACGCTTTAGGAAGGCCCATTGGCAAAAGTGAGAAACACGGGTCTTATAGTTTTACTTTAGCTACATTTTCGTGCAATTGTTTTCAAAATCGGAGGCGGCGACTTCTGAGCCTCCCCTTGTCAGTTGTTAACGGCGGACTTTTTGCGCATAGCCTGTATAGTGTACACGGCAACCGTCGAAGCTCCTATAAATATGACAACACCTATTGGGAATCAGAATCAGCGAGGTAATAAAAGCCAAGGAGCTTTGTGGAGTAAATAATGGGAGTCCGAAAGACGGAAGAGGCTCATTCATTCATGGTTACGTCATATCAATCCGCGTCCGACGGGCACTACTTACCTGGATTAGTTGCAGAGAGAGAATTCGGTGATGCGGTATATTCGGGTGATCAGAGCAGAGCTTCGCCCAGAGCGGGTCAGTCGTATAGAGAGGAATACAGGAGTCAAAAAGGAGGGCTTAGCGATGGTTGTGTTGAGGGAGGGGGGGAGACATGCGCGAGAGCCCTAATTATTGGTCCCGATGACCTTTATTTATAAACAGAAACACACGAATTTCGTTTCTCAACACTTTTGTTTTCTATGGTTCCTCTCGCGGTTGGCGAGTAATATACTAAACACGATCCTTGCTATGTTTCAACTCCTCATTGTCGTCATACAGTAGCAGTGTTGCCATTTTCCTGATTATTATCCTATTCTCCCCATTAGACTTACAGTGAAAGTTGGTAATTTATAGTAAAATCTGGCAATATATTGTCGTCATTTATGCGTTCATTAGCATCGGCGCGGTCTAGAATTCTTCGGATCGGGCAGCTGGTGCAACTAGTTGTGAGATTAAATGTTTTTACAATGTGGGTTGCAATTTTTAAAACTAATCGATGGATTAACCATTTTTACCACTTTTTTTCTGTTTTTTTGTTTTTTTGGTTTTTTTTTTGGTTTTTCTTTTTTTTGTTTACCAAAACCATGAAGATTTAGCAACATACATGCTTTGTAGGTGAAGATAAAAGTTCTTGTCCGGTAACCCACTGCACTCCAATGGGGCTCTTTGCAAACTTTTGCTATGGGAGATTGTAGAGTCAATCTTTGTATAAAAACATGTAAAAATGACGATGAGTACACTAAAAAATCACGAAATTCACTCTCAGAATTGGGCTTAGTGGCGGAGAGACGCAGGTATCATTGGTGATTCCCATCTATATTGAGACAAATTCCTGCGTTTCCGTAGAGAAAGTGACATAATAGACAGGAATCTCCAATGATACCTGCGTTGAATCGCCATTATCAACTTGCCATTATAGCAGTTATGTGAGTTTATTACTAAATGTTAGACTTTCTTAAAACGATTTTCGCGATTTTTGCTGGTTTTTACAACAGATTGGACTATGTTCATTTATTCACAGGAAAAGTTTGCAAGAGCTCCATTCTATCTGATTGTGAGCTCTCCTTCGATAAATCCGGTGCACCTACATCCAGTGATGGATCCAGAAAATATTTCTGGGTGTGGTGTGGTGGGGGGGGAGGGGGGGTGGGTTGAAATTTGAAGCCTAGTTAGTAGCAATTTTAGGTTATTTTCTGTTGAAAGAAGGCAACATGTGAGGCTTTGGGGGAGGGGGACACGTGCTCCCGTGTCCCTAGATGTACTTCTATATTTTTTCGTCATTTTGGTAAGAAATTTTGTCGAAACGGTTGATCGATTAGCCAATTTTTTTCAAGCATTGAAATGGGGGGAAAAAAACATGGCTCCTAGTTTGCACACGGTGTCAATGTAGCATATCCTATATTATATATAGGTCCTCCAAACAACATGGAGTGAGGCTGAATTTCGTATCAACCTCAATAGCGGTGTAAGTCATTGGGTTCAAAAGACTTAAACGATGGTACAGAAAAAGAACAATCGCACACAGTAGATTACTTAGTGCGGAGCCTTAGCTCAATTGGGGAGGGGGTGTGGGTGGATACATGTTTACAGAGAAGAAAACATTTATTTTTACCACTTAAATTCGTCTGAAACATTAAAATTTACAGGTTTGTTATGCCTGTTTATGGTCTGTGTTTCGTCCATGTTTTGTTACTGTACGTATATGTACATATGTAGAGACCAGAAACTAGCCATAGGCCCATGTTGAAATTGGGTGGTAACTTTCCCCCCCCCCCCCCCCCCCCGGAGTCGCAACAGAAGAACGTCCAACTGGTCCGTACGTTGGCTGATGAGCATAAAGATGTTGATGTCAGTATCCAATAAGAGCGAAGAATTAAAATTTTGTTGTTAACCATCATGTAACATAATTAAAGTAGGGACCAGTTGGATGTCGTTACCTGTACCCATATGTTATCATGTTGAGTCTTCAAAAAAAGTTCAGCAATCGCGCGATCGGTTAGTCCGAGGTCCCTAATACACACTATTGTCTCTGTTTTCAATTTCTTAGGGGATATATTATTTTCCATTGGTCTATATGGAGGTGACATGTATCACATTTCACGAGTCGCCACTGGCTCGGTAACAATCGCTTTAATCGTGTCATAAACGATTCCCTATAAAGAGTATAAATATGTATGGATCCATAAGGATTTGTATGGATATCGTATGAGTATACGTGTTGATATCCTAACAGATCCATTCATATTCATATATGGATCCATACATATCTATACTCTGCATACGGGGAATTGATTGTGGACCTTATAGACCTGTATGGACCATTTTTGTCAGAGTAAAACTGTGTCTTTGCATTTTTAGTTAATTTATTTTAATTTTTATTTTTAGTTTGCGAGGATTTGTATGGATATCGTATGAGTATACGTGTTGATATCCTAACAGATCCATTCATATTCATATATGGATCCATACATATCTATACTCTGCATACGGGGAATTGATTGTGGACCTTATAGACCTGTATGGACCATTTTTGTCAGAGTAAAACTGTGTCTTTGCATTTTTAGTTAATTTGTTTTAATTTTTATTTTTAGTTTGCGAGGATTTGTATGGATATCGTATGGGTATACGTGTTGATATCGTAACAGATCCATTTAATATCCACATGGATATCCATACATATCCATACTCTGCAAAGGGCATTGTTTATGGACCTAATGGTCCAGTATGGGCCATTTTTGTCAGGATAAAACCGTGTCTTTGCATTTTTAGCTCATTTATTTAAAGTGAAAAAAAAAAAAAAAAAATGGTCGAAATGTGAGGGGTACACACTACACAATGTACTTACTTATCCTCCCTCGCAAATCGACAATTTATATTTTTTTTAAATGAACGAAATGCAACGTTGCCAGATTGAACGTGCCGCCACTGGCAATAACGCACAGTTGCTGCCCCGTCACAACCCTTTCAGTGGCGTAGCGTGCCATTTGGCAACGTTGCAATGTGTCCTTTTAAACCCATGAAAAAGATCGAACTATTGAGTGTTCGGTGAACACCTTTGCATTCGACTTTTTACATGGGTTTAAATGGACACAATACAACGTTGCCAAATTGCACGCTACGCCACTGAACCCGTTACGATCTTTGTTTACAGTCCTCATCACGCATTCGTTTAGGCCAATAAACTAGATTCGTAGATATAATGACGTTGTGGATTTGCATACGAAATTCACACGAGTGGGGTCTCCTCTTTTTAACCGTGCTCCACTCGAGATCCACGAGATAAAATCTGATTTATCGGCTTTGTTGTCTTAAAGACGTCTCAAGCCAAGAGATTTCTTTTATGTCTTGCGGGCTGAAAAGCCTTGAAAATTTCTGAAATCGCGGCGAGTGCGCTTGTGCGAATATTTCTCGCGCACTCCTCGTACGTAATATAAGGACACGCCCACCCACCGTTACGCACTCTTGCGTCATTTCAGACCCCGTAAATCATTTATGACTGACGTTCAATTTTATGTCGGGGAAACGTACGTGTTGCCGCATCTGATCGCACGCGGTTATAGGACTTTAGGCCCGATATTTCATTGTCCTACTTTATTTTTTGTCCTTTTTAACCTTAAATTTTCAGACAAAACAAAATATACAAACTGAAGGAAATACCCCATGAACACTTTCTCATATCAAAATTATTCTGGGGGGGGGGTCAGACCCCCTTTACTAATCTGGGAGAGACCCCCTGCAATATTCTAGGGAATACCCCCAGACCCCCCAATAATATTCTGGGGGAGACCCGCAGACGTACCCCCTTTAATAATCTGGGAGAGACCCCCAGACCCCCTGCAATATTCTAGGGGAGACCCCCAGACCCCCCAATAATATTCTGGGGGAGACCCGCAGACGTACCCCCTTTAATAATCTGGGAGAGACCTCCAGACCCCCTGCAATATTCTAGGAGAGACCCCCAGACCCCCCTATAATATTCTGGGGAAGACTCCCAGACCCCCCTTAAGGGGTTAATTTTACAATAGGCTGGTTGCAGAATGTTTTCGCAAATTTTCATCAAAATTCAAACAGCTATATTTGAAACATTCCAATTTTTCCCTACATTCACCCATTTTACCCGTTTTATCCCATTGATTTTAATGGAAACCTTTTATCATCCATAACTCGCCTACAATTTAAAATTTTGAAAAAATCCAAAAAAAAAAAAAAATCCCTCTAGAAAATGATAAAAGCAACTTCTCTGCCAAATTATGATGCATATGGACCATTGGTTAAAAAGTTATGCACACAGACAGACATCTCCGATTCTCCGCCATGGCAATACTTTCTCAATGTCTACCTTTGTCAGTTGTGAGAAAGTAAAAAGAGGAGGGGGGAGTACCACTTTTCAAGAAGCCCTCTTGCCCACTTTTAAACCAACTGACCGTCCATGATCTTCAATTTGATGATCTACAGAAGCAAGCGCGTTAAAATAAACAAAACAAAACAAACAAAAACCACACAAAAAATTAATTTGAGTCGGTCTTTTGCAAAAGCAGAGCTAGTTTAATGTACCTACTTATATTGATATGCCATCATCATTGGGACTCTTGCAAACTTTTGCTGTGAGCAAATTAGTAGTCCAATATGATGTGTTAACAACCAGCGAAAATCACGAAAATCACACTGAGAAAGTCTAAAATTTAGTAATAAACTCACATGTAACTGCTATAACGGCAAGTTTTTAACGGCGCGGCGGCTCAACGCAGGCACCATGGGAGATTCCTGTCTTTAATGTCACTTTCTCTACGGAAACACAGAGATATGTCTCAATTCAGATAGGAATCTCCCATGATACCTGCGTCTCTCCGCCATTATGCCCGATTCTGAGAGTGAATTTCGAGATTTTTTAGTGAAACTACTCATCGTCTCATCGTCATTGTTACAGGTTTTAATGCAAGAGACAACTCTTCAATCCCCTGCAGCCAAAGTTTGCAAGAGCTCCATTCCGAAAATGTTTAAGAACTCTTACAGAAGCATGGCACGGTTCAGAAGAGGGACGTGGCACGGTGGCAAATATCCGCAATTTTTGCTTTAACATTATTTTTGAATTAATATTTTCTTGCAAAAAAAAAACCATGTCATTTGACTAATTTACAACTAAGAAATAAATGATTTTCCACATTTTTAAGCTATCTTGAGATTTATTTTTCATAGTCTTGGTTTTTATCCGTGAAATTATGTCCGGAAAATGTCATGTTTCGACTCACTGTATGACACTGCGCTTAGGCGGATACAGGGAATTGTCTTTCTCTCTCTCCTCCCATTTGAAAACGTGTGTTAGAGAAGGACAGAATAGGGGGTCAAAGTCACGTGATGGCCCTCTCTGCTATCCTTTTCTAACCGATAAGTTCAAATGGAAGGAGAGAGAGAAAGACGATTGCCCGTACCCGCCAATGACACTGCGATTTACAGCGTGTCATAAGTCAGCTTATCGTCTTATTCCGCAACACATGCATAACACGCTGAAGTAGACCGAACATTAACACAAACTATTTATCCAAATAAACAAGACTCTCAAATCTATAAATCAATGTCAGGATTTAATCTCATTTCATGACAAGTTGCAGGATTCGGTCTGTTTTTGGTGTAAGTTTTAGTGACCATCGCGTCGTCTGTCCAGTGCAGTGCACTTACCCAAACTGAAGGGCACCTACTGACAATTAAATTATGGTTCCTCAAAGCGCGCATTCGGCAGTAGCGTCGCGTGCAATGGAGCTGTTGCAAACTTTTTCTACAGGCTTATTAATAGTTGAATATGGGATAATACCCTGTAAAAATAACGATTAGCACACTAAAAAATCACGAAATCCACTCCTAAACTCACAAAATGCTTTTAAATGCGAGACCGTAATGGCGGCCGAGGCCGCGGTTTTCTTATGGCAATTGTATGCTTCTTCTTCTTCTTGTGTGGTGTTGCAAGAACACCTCGTGTAGATGGCGCTGATTGAAGATAGGGAACCCCAATGCAAACCGCGGCCCCGGCCGCCATTACGGTCTCGCGTTTAAAAGCATTTTGTGAGTTTAGGAGTGGATTTCGTGATTTTTTAGTGAGCTAATTTTTATTTTTACAGGGTATTACCCCATTATCAACTATTAATAAGTCTGTAGCAAAAGTTTGCAAAAGCTCCATTGGGCAGCATCGTATTTTGTGTATTTAAACTCTTCAAAAAGGTAGAACTTTTGAGGGTACAAGTACTCTCTTTTGAATTGATATTTTACATTGGTTTAAATAGGCAAAATGCAACGTTGCAAGATTACACGTGACGTCACTGGCATTCGGTGATCGATGCGTACCATATTGTATCGTCCTCAAATATTCGTAAGTTAACGACCAATTTTACGACAAGATGGTGAGCCATAGTATAATTTATTATGGAGGGACAGCACCTTGTCACAAGTCCTATGCCAAAGTGAGGCAAATATTGACGAAAAGTGCGTTTACCTTTTATTTTTTAAAAATCGAAATTTGTCGGTAAATAAATTGAACAAACTATCCATTTGAATGAAAGTGTAAGTGTTTCTGGGTAACTGTCTAGTCACAAACTTTTAATACAACTATCCAGGTAAGAAAGTTTTGCTTGCTTCTGTGTCATTTTTTTAGTGCATGTGTAAATCCAACCAAAAGAAGTAGTAGTAATTAAGCATCAATCTCTGTGTCCAGGTAGTCATTCCAAAGTACTTGCATCCTGCATTTCAAATCAATTTTAGATGGATTTTCGGTAATTTTCTGGTCTAATCTGGCAGCTATGGAATGGAAACTGAGAGGGAAAGGACTGAAGCGTTAGAAACATGGTTGCCAAATAAGCAGACAATGAAATCACTGGACTGGGCTATGAAAAACCAGTTTTAATTGTTTATTATGGAAAAATCGGAGATTTTTTGTATTATTTGACAGCAATGGATGGAAACTAAGAGGGAAAGGACTGAAACGTTCTTTAAAAAACAAAAAAAAAAGATCGCTCATTGTTTTCTGGTATGAGTGACCTAGGAAGAGAAAGGTAACGAGGCGCGTAAATATTCAGGAGAGAGAGAGAGAGAAAAAAGAGAGAAAGAGAAAAAAAAGAGAAAGAGAGAGAGAAAGAGAGAGAGAGAGAAAGAGAGAGAGAGAGAGAGAGAGAGAGAGAGAGAGAGAGAGAGAGAGAGAGAAAGAGAGAGAGAGAGAGAGAGAGAGAGAGAAAGAGAGAGAAGGAGAGAGAAAGAGAGAGAGAGAGAGAGAGAGAGAGAGAGAGAGAGAGAGAGAGAGAGAGAAGAGAGAGAAGGAGAGAGAAAGAGAGAGAAAGAGAGGGAAAGAGAGAGAAAGAGAGATAAAGAGAGAGAGAGAGAGAAAGAGAGAGAGAGAGAGAGAGAGAGAGAGAGAGAGAGAGAGAGAGAGAGAGAGAGAGAGAGAGAGAAACGCAGGTGAACTTGAATTATATATCAAAGAGTCCTCGTCTTTCTCTCTCCCTCTCTCTGTGAGTTTTTTCGCCTGTTTTCTTTTCTAATTGCAAGCATCATTGATCACGGTTTGCTGATCTGTCGAAGACGCCAAATCGATTCGTGAGCAGATGCTCCTGCTGACACACTGGTCTTGTTGCCAGATCAGTTGGCGCTTGGCGGTTTGACGCTATCATTCTCTCAACCCTTTAAATGTGACCACGTCCGCGAAAAGAAACCTAGTTTAGGTTAGGTTAGGTTAGCAGTGAGCAGAAATTTAAGATATTGGTAACAATGCCGTGAGGAGATGGGTTTCTGAGAATATCCACGTATAAAGAACGCTTAACTCTATCAAACCATACAGAAGTTCTGATGATTTGAATTTGAATTCTTTTTGCGTGAGGTCTCGCATTCAGGGGCGCGCCATTTCAGATTTTCCTTGGGGGGGGGGGGCTCCAAAAATTTGGATGATTTTTTTTTTGTTTGTTTTTTTTTTGTTTTTGTTTTTTGGCCTTCCATCTTAAAAAAATCCCTTTGACTTGATTGGGGGGGGGCAAGTCCCTCCACAAATTTGGATGACTTTTTTTTTTTTTTTTTGGCCGTGCATTTTTAAAAAAATCTCTCTGACTTGATTTTACGGCCACATTGCAAATCCTTTGGGGGGTGATCGCTTCCCCCCCCCCCCCCCCCCCCAAATGGCGCCACTGCTCGCAATCTAAAAAGAAATAATAATAATAAAAATAGGACTTCATGACATTCAAGGTCCTGATATAGTCGACATTCAAGATCCTGATATAGTCGACATTCAAGGTCCTAATATAGTCAACATTCAAGGTCCTGATATAGTCGACATTCAAGGTCCTGATATAGTGGACATTCAAGGTCCGGATATAGTCGACATTCTAGGTCCTGATATAGTCGACATTCAAGGCCCTCCCAGATAACAATATCACTTATCAGGCTTGCCGATCTGGCTTAAAATGGGTTTTTGCAAGACGTCTTTTCATTCTGTCTTAAAGACGTCTTAAATCCGTCTTATGGTCGTGGTTCCAAAGACGTCTTTTAAGCTTGTCTTAAATTCGTCTTAAATGCGTCTTTAAGTCGATTTTAGAAGACACCTTGTATTCCGTCTTAAATCCGTCTTCCAAAGTGGTTTTTAAGACGTCTTTCAAGCCAGTCTTACAAGGCGTCTTTAATCCGTCTTAAATCCGTCTTCAAAGACGTCTTCCAAGACGGTTCGCGAGACGGCTTGAATACCGTCTTCCAAAGTGGTTTTTAAGACGTCTTTCAATCCAGACTTACAAAGCGTCTTTAATCCGTCTTAAAGCCGTCTTTAGCCAAGATAGCTAGAAGATCGACTCCAACGTTATAAAGTCGTTAAATATTGATAATTTGCAAAAATATCGAACATTTTCACAAATTTCGAAAATTACGAAAATGTACACAGTTTTTGAAAATTACCAATATTTTCATAAATTTTGAAAATTCCGAAAATTTTTATTAAGTTTGAAAATTACCAACATTTGCACAAATTTTGAAAATTACGAAAATTTTCACAAATTTTGAAAATGTTGACTATTTTCTAGCAAGCTTGGAAAGCTAGGCCTCCTCGAAACGTAGCCTATAAATTTAGAGCATTGTGACCGACGAGACGCCTTTCATATGTCTTTAAGACGGATTTGTAAGACGGTTTTCAAAGTTGTCTTATAAGACGTCTTTAAGACGGATTCGTAAGACGTTATCAAAGTTGTCTTAAAAACGTCTTTAAGACGGATTCGTAAGACGGTTTTCGAAGTTGTCTTAAAACCGTCTTAAAGACGGATTCGTAAGACGTCTTCAAAGACGTGTTTGGGCGGAACTAGAGACGTCTTCAAGACGGATTAAAGACGGATTTAAGACAACTTTACTTGTCTTGTAAGACGTCTTTAAGACGGATTGAAGACGGTTTTTGCTAACTGGGCTAATATAGTCGACATTCATGCCAATTTTCACGTTTTTTGGACAAAATTTGAGGATTATGCCGGAAGAAATTTAAGGCGCATAAATCATCAGGTGTGTTTTTTCCTAAAAATCAGCATATAAATGGATTAGAGATTTTCATTAAAGAACACACCTGATGTTTCATGTGATCTATTTGACTTCCTTCACTCGAATAGAATTAGGGAATTCACCCCTTCTCCACAAACATCAGGAAGTTTTTTCATCAGGAAGGATTGGTTTCCCTCTACAGTCTGCAAAAAGCCGTCCGATTCCAAACGTGAACTTTGCTGTTTTTATTTGTATTTGTAATTTTTTTTTTGTTTTTTTGTTTTTTGTTTTTGTTTTTTTTTTTTTTGTTTAAGCCAGCAGTTTCAATAGAGTTTACCAGATCCTTTTGTTCGAGGCCAAAATCAACCACATGTATGCGGTTAATTTCATTAACGGTTTTTTTTTTCCTTGTGTATGTTCAGAGTCATAACCCATTACTGTATGAGTTCCCTATTTCGTTGGCAACGAACCCCTTCTCCGCAAACAGGAAAGTTGGTTCCCTTCTGCACAAAGCCGTCCAATTTGCAAAAGTGAACTTTGCTGTTTTTATTTTTTTTTTGTTTTATTTTTTAAAGCCAGAAATTTCAATAGAGTTTACCATAGCTTTTCGTTCGAGGCCAAAATCAACCACATGTATGCGGTAAATTTCATTAATGGTTTTTTTTCCTTGTGTATGTTCAGAGTAGAGTCCCTATATATGAAAGAGTCTCGCCATACGAGGTTCCATCTCTGATTGGCTGCTGAAAAGTGAAGAAGAAGAAGGGGTCTATGAAGCCTGGAGGCGCGCCTCTTGTTTACATCTTCATGGAACCATCTTCACTGCTGCCCAGCTTTGAGGAATTTTTCGGCATTTTTAGCTTGTACTTATGAAAGTTGAATTAGCCATTGATGAAAATGTGTTCAGAACAGAATAAAATTCACGCATTACTTTTAAAACAGGTAGTGAAGCCAACGGGCATTGGAGGTTAGGTTGACCTAACAAAGATTACTTCCACACGAATACATGTATTAGTAATCTTTGGCGGGAAGATCGTTGGATAAAAATGTAAACAAGAGGCGCGCCTCCAGGCTCCTCAGACACCTTCTTCTTCCTCACTTCTGTTCACGTGTCTTGACTCTTTCATATATAGGGACTCTAGTTCAGAGTTGTAACCCATTACTGTATGAGTTTCCTATTTTGTTGGCAACGAACCCCTTCTCCGCAAACAGGAAAGTTGGTTCCCCTCTGCACAAAGCCGTCCAATTTTCAAAAGTGAAGTTTGCTGTTTTTTTTTTTTTTTTTTAAAGCCAGAAATTTCAATAGAGTTTACCATAGCTTTTCGTTCGAGGCCAAAATCAACCACATGTATGCGGTAAATTTCATTAACGGTTTTTTTCCTTGTGTATGTTCAGAGTCATAACCCATTACTGTACGAGTTTCCTATTTCGTTGGCAACGAACCCCTTCTCCGCAAACAGGAAAGTTGGTCCCCTTCTGCACAAAGTCGTCCAATTTGCAAAAGTGAACTTTGCTGTTTTTTTTTTTTTTTTTTATTTTATTTTTTAAAGCCAGAAATTTCAATAGAGTTTACCATAGCTTTTCGTTCGAGGCCAAAATCAACCACATGTATGCGGTAAATTTCATTAACGGTTTTTTTCCTTGTGTATGTTCAGAGTCATAACCCATTACTGTATGAGTTTTCTATTTCGTTGGCAACGAACCCCTTCTCCGCAAACAGGAAAGTTGGTTCCCCTCTGCACAAAGCCGTCCAATTTTCAAAAGTGAAGTTTGCTGTTTTTTTTTTTTTTAAAGCCAGAAATTTCAATAGAGTTTACCATAGCTTTTCGTTCGAGGCCAAAATCAACCACATGTATGCGGTAAATTTCATTAACGGTTTTTTTCCTTGTGTATGTTCAGAGTCATAACCCATTACTGTATGAGTTTCCTATTTTGTTGGCAACGAATCCCTTCTCTGCAAACAGGAAAGTTGGTTCCCCTCTGCACAATGCCGTCCAATTTGCAAAAGTGAACTTTGCTGTTTTTATTTTTTTATTTTATTTTTTAAAGCCAGAAATTACAACAGAGTTTACCATAGCTTTTCGTTCGAGGCCAAAATCAACCACATGTATGCGGTAAATTTCACTAACGGTTTTTTTTTCCTTGTGTATGTTCAGAGTCATAACCCATTACTGTATGAGTTTCCTATTTAGTTGGCAACGAACCCCTTCTCCGCAAACAGGACAGTTGGTTTCCTTCTGCACAAAGCCGTCCAATTTGCAAAAGTGAACTTTGCTGTTTTTATTTTTTTTTATTTTATTTTTTAAAGCCAGAAATTTCAATAGAGTTTACCGCATAGCTTTTCGTTCGAGGCCAAAATCAACCACATGTATGCGGTAAATTTCACTAACGGTTTTTTTCCTTGTGTATGTTCAAAGTCATAACCCATTACTGTATGAGTTTCCTATTTAGTTGGCAACGAACCCCTTCTCCACAAACAGGAAAGTTGGTTCCCTTCTGCACAAAGCCGTCCAATTTGCAAAAGTGAACTTTGCTGTTTTTATTTTTTTTATTTTATTTTTTAAAGCCAGAAATTTCAATAGAGTTTACCGCATAGCTTTTCGTTCGAGGCCAAAATCAACCACATGTATGCGGTAAATTTCACTAACGGTTTTTTTCCTTGTGTATGTTCAAAGTCATAACCCATTACTGTATGAGTTTCCTATTTAGTTGGCAACGAACCCCTTCTCCACAAACAGGAAAGTTGGTTCCCTTCTGCACAAAGCCGTCCAATTTGCAAAAGTGAACTTTGCTGTTTTTATTTTTTTTATTTTATTTTTTAAAGCCAGAAATTTCAATAGAGTTTACCGCATAGCTTTTCGTTCGAGGCCAAAATCAACCACATGTATGCGGTAAAGTTCACTAACGGTTTTTTTCCTTGTGTATGTTCAAAGTCATAACCCATTACTGTATGAGTTTCCTATTTAGTTGGCAACGAACCCCTTCTCCGCAAACAGGAAAGTTGGTTCCCTTCTGCACAAAGCCGTCCAATTTGCGAAAGTGAACTTTGCTGTTTTAATTTTTTTTCCTTTTTTTTGCAGACCCGCGATCTTGAGCCTGTGTCGATGGTGAAGCAGCAAGGAGACTGGGTGGAGGAGGACTCGAAGAGACAGTGAACACAAGAGTCAGTGCTCGTCCGAACTCTCCAGTGAGCGTGTCCCGTCCCGTTCTTCACCTCCGACTTCCAACGTGCGCGCGCGGGTTCTCCGACTTCCAGTGGTGCGTGCGTGCAGGCGTGCAAGCGTGCGAGAACGAGAGCGAACCGCGCGATATATTTCCGATCAGGATACACGCAAAGTTCTTGTGCGCGTGAAAACAAAAAAACGAGTTCGCTTCAGTTTTACCAAGTTCTGCGACGATCCTCATCTGAGTGATCTGCACGTTTGAGCTTTGAAATTTAAAAAGGTAAGCAAAATATAAATGGAAAGGAAATGAAAACAATTTCATAATACCTAGTCAATCGTGTCCTTGTGACACCAAGGGTTTAAAGGCCTTTTATCTTCACCGGAAAAAAATTTTAGGAAAGCGGTTTTTCGCGAACTGGGGCGAAAATCACAATTGTTTCCAATTTTTTTTTCTTTTTTCGTAGCATAACACAAATGAAAAGAAAATGAAAAAAAAACTATATATATATATACATAATAGCCGATCATGTATCTGTGGTGCGTCAAGGGAAAGGGGTCCTGTATCTTCACTGGACACAATTTTCAGGAGAGCGGTTTTTCGCGAACTAGGGCGAAAATCACAATTGTTTCCAATTTTTTTCTCTTTTCGTAGCATAACACAAATGAAAAGAAAATGAAAAAAAAAAAACTATATATATACATAATAGCCGATCATATATCTGTGGTGCGTCAAGGGAAAGGGGTCCTGTATCTTCACTGGAAACAATTTTCAGGAGAGCGGTTTTTCGCGAACTAGGGCGAAAATCACAATTGTTTCCGATTTTTTTCTCTTTTACGTCCCATAATCCAAATGAAAAGAAAATGAAAACAATTTCATACTAGCCGACTATAGATTTGTGGTGCGTCGAGGGAAAAGGGCCCTTTATCTTCACTGGATAATATTTTCAGGAAAGCGATTTCTCGCGAACTGGGTCGAAAATCGCAATTTTTTGCATTTCTTTCTTTTTACGTAGCAAAATACAAATGGAAAGAAAATGAAATTTCATAAAAGCCGATCTTGTATTTGTGATGCATGAAAGGAAAAAGGCCCTTTATCTTCCCCGTATAAAATTTTTAGGAGAGCGATTTCTCGCGAACTGCGTTGAAAATTTCAATTTTTTCTTCTTCATGTTACGTCTCTTATCAAAACGGATGCAAAATTTGGATTCAGCATCAATCTCCCAATCAGAATGATTTTAGTTCTTGGGGTTTATTATCATTACATCATCGAATTTCAAATTAATACATTGCTGAAACTTTAAACACGTTTTTCTTCTTTTTTAAAAAAAAAAATTATCATGTAAAGATTGCCGAACTTTAAACTGTCAGAAATTTGGTAAATTTTCATTTCTTTGAGTGTTTTTGGCATTAAAATGACCAGCATAACTTCCTTTTTATTGTAACATTTTAAAGTTAAACAAAATACAAATGAAGGAAAATGAAAACGATTTCTCAAAAGCCGGTCTTGCATTTAATAATAATAACTTACCTGATAAGCCATAGGTCTTTCGATAACTGTAAGTGATTCAAATAGGAACAAACATAAAGTCATAAAAAACCATTTAAATTAACATCACTCGAAAAGAAAAGCATGATGCCAGAAATTATCAAAACTATGACAGAGTTAAAAACAAAACAATAAATAAGGAAATGTATAAAGCAAGGAAACAAAATGAGAAAAAGCAGAAAAAATAAATAAAATAGTATACAAATAAATAAATAATAAATAAATAAATAAGTACATAAAATGCTTCAGCGGTAAAAGGTAAGCAATGGGCAGGAAAACATTTTTTTTTTTTTTTTTTTTTTTTTACAGAACAGCTGCACAGAGAAAAATGTTACACTGAAAATTGGCAGAATTTTAATATATTCTGGTTATTGCTTTCAAGATAACTATTGTCTTTTTAGAAGAGTTGTTGCAAACTTTTGCTACATGGATGTTATTAATAGCTGATTCAGGGGTAAAACCATATAAAAATTACGATAGGCGCACTTTAAAATCACGAAATCCGCTACCAATCTCATAAAAAATGCTCTCAATCGCGAGCCCGTAATAGCTGTAATTACCGCATTTTACATGGGTTTTCCTTATCTCACTAAGCTCCATCTTCACGAGGTTTTCTCGCGACACTACACAAGAAGAAGAAAAAGAAGCAGCAAACAATTGCCATAAGATCTAGGCGGTAATCACTGCCTTTACGGCCTCGCTCTTGAAAGCATTTTATGAGTTTGGGAGTGGATTCCGTGATTTTTTAGTGCACTTTTTATCATTTTCACAGGGTTTTACTCCATGATCAACTATTAATAAGCCTGGAGCAAAAGTTTGCAACGGCTCCATTGGTCAGCAAATGCGGATCCAGCAATCTGGCGACTGTAAATTCTTCCCAATTGAATGCATGAAAAACAATAGATTAGTAAAAAAGTCAGTGGCCCTCGCAAGTTGTATCTATCGATTGTTTTTAATACGTTCGTTCAAATGGGATAAATTCGTGGCTGCCAAATTTCCAGATCCGTCCATGTTGGTCAGAAATGTTGGAATTTTTGACCAGAATAAATCAGTTGAAAAATGTCAAAATTGCCAGAAAAATTTCTTTCTGATGTTACCCTGAACTTAAACCTACCTTTGTCTCTTTCAAGCGTACAGGATAAAACGATGAAAGAGAGAGAGAAATACATTTTTCTGCGGGCCGATCATTTACTTCATTCTTAAACCGATCGTTAAAACTGGGTATGAGTGATTCGAATATTGTAAAACTTAGCCGTTGCTATGGTAATCATCGTTATAGTGTCCGTTTTTTAAAGGTTACTCATGAATAGCCTTTATAAAAAGAGACTCTTATGACGATGGTTTCCATAGCAGTAGCCAAGTTTTACAATTTTCGATCAATAGCATCACTCGTACACAGTTTTAACGATCGGTTTAACGATGAAGTAAATGATCGGCCCGCTGGATTTGCCTTTGTATCGAGCATTGTAATCGCACGCAGAGCTGCCGATTTGCGTAGATTAAATGACATTTTTAAATTCACCGATGAATCCACCGGTTGAGAAAAGATTACATAGTTCAATTCAGTGTATGACTGTGATCTGTAATATTTTCTCAATCTGTGGAAACGCCATTATAATTAAAATTAAATCATCCGTAAGTTTTCAAAGTCATCGACGACTCTACCGGTTGAGAGAAGATAAAAGACGCTGGTATTTTCGTGCATTACAGTTATTCACTGAACTAAACTCTGTAATCTTTTCTCAACCGGTAGAATCCTCGGTGAATTTCAAAATGCCATAAAATCTACGCAAATCGGCAGCTCTGATCGCTCATGCAATGTGGCAACAATGTTTTACCTCCACTTGAATCCGTGTCCAAAATCCGAAAAGTAGGCTGCTTCAAGCAGCGCTTCATTGTCGAATCGATTTTTCTACACAGAATCAAATGCAGGTAAAATATTGTTACCAAATTGAACCAGCGGCGGCTCGTGCAATGTGGCAACAATGGATTTCCTCCATTTAAAACTGTGTAAAATAATCGATTACTTGGTGAGGCGCAGCGCCTCACCTAGTATCGATCTTTTTGCATACGTTTAAATGGCAAAAGTGCACAGTTGCCAGATTGCACGAGCCGCCACTGAATTGAACGAGCCGCCACTGCCCACTTGTATCGAGGCGTTCTTTCAGGCAAGTAGTAAAAATAGTCGATTTTAGGAAATGATATGAAAGAGGAGCTTTAGAAATTATGTTAGTCGAGAGGGAAAGTAGAAACTGGACCGTGGACGCTCGGAGAGATCGATCTCGTGAACTGAGCATAGTATTTTCCAAATAAGATTGCGTGTAAACAAATTATGCAAACGAGCCGCGGTTTTTTTGCACCCACTAAATCCACCTGTTCCACGCGCAGCTGGTTAGAAGCAGCCTTTGGTAGCGTTTTATGTAGAATTCATCCATTTACTAAATCCGTGCAGAAAAAATGTATCTTATGTACGAGGGTGGATTTTAAAGTAAGTTTACCTATTTTTTCTCAGAAACTATTAATGTTAGAAAAAAATCAAACCCAGCGTTGGAACGTGCGTACTCTCAGCTTTATAACGAGCTACAGTTTTTTTTTAAATTTGGCTTACGCTTTGCGGAGATATCGTGGACTTTCCACACCCGTCTCTCCTTCAAACGTGCCCACCTATTTAGCGGAGCTTCACAGAAAACATGAGTTTAAGACTTTGAAAAAGTAAAATAGAGCTATTTTTTATTGAAACAAGGAAAACATTGTTGCGAGGCATCTCACCTCATTTTTTGAAATAGTCACCTGCTCGATTCTTGAATTTTTCATATCGGTGCAACAATTCTTGTATACAGCAGTCGTTAAATTCTTTTCCCATACTCCTGAACCAGGTTTTGACGCAAGCTGTTAATCCAGCTTCAATTCATGAGGATTGCACTTTAGAACTGAACGAAATTTTGAAGATCGATACAAATTAGATCACTTTATCAGTCGAAGAGGAGTCTATTCAGTAAACAACATGATCTCAAAGTGTTATGCCTGCCGAAACTCGCAGTCTTCTGTAGCGTGTGATTATGTGGGGGAAATCCACGATATATCCACAACGCGTTGGCCAAATTTGAACTATATAAAGCTCGTTAGAAAGCTGAAAGTACGGACGTTTCAACGCTGGATTTGTTTTTTTTCTAGCATTGATATTGTTTCTGAGAAAAAAAATAGGTAAACTTACTTTAAAATCCACCCTCGATAGTTGAAAATTACTGCTATTCATAATCTTTTCTGCATCGAGGCAATAAAGGGATGAATTTTAGAACGCTATATCTTTGTAAACTTGAAAATAATTCAAAGATTATTTGTTGCCTCCGCACTGCTGATAAGTCGACTCATTTCGAAATGCAACTACATAACTGAAATCAAGTTATGAGAAAAATGGAAAAAAAAAAACTGTACTTACAAGTCTTTCGAAATTTCTTCGGACGAAAAATTGTGCGTTCATAAAGGTGTGTTTAAAACAGCTAGTGCTTTGAACCGGCAACATTTTTGGTATTGTTCACGGTTCGGAAGTTGTGAATAAAATTGGTTCACGGTTCGGTTCCGCGGGTTCACCGGGGCAATGGGTTTGGTTCAAACCGGATCAACGACTCTTGAAAAGGTTCGAATCAGTCCAACTAAAAAAGGAAATTTAAGTCAAAAAAGAATTGTTGACAAAAATGCTATCATTTTTTTTTTCACTCTTTTACTTTTTAGCTGTTCCTCTTGTTCACAATTTTTTTCGCTCTCAAGAGCAGAACATCTTTAACTTCTGTTTTACTTTTTTCTGCAGCTGTTTTCAATGTAGATTGATGTCTCGATTCATGAAAATAGCCATATTTACAGTCTATTGTCATAGTACGTCGCTTGAACCTCTTTTAGAAATTTATGGAACCGGATCAAATCCGGCTCGGCTCGTAAAGTTCGGTTCGGTTAGGTTTGCGGTTCAAGGAACAGACTGCAAAACGATTTGCGGTTTCAGAAATGTGGCGGTTTGGAGTGGTTTTTCGGTTCGCGCCACGGTTTAAAAGAGAGACGATGCAATCTGATCCTCTCTTCAGCTCCCTACTGGTGATTCGATGATCAGTTCAGAATTAACATGTATCATTCCCAAATATTCGCGAATTTATGGCCTATACTCTGCCTATTTAATCTTATGTAATACGTCGAATTTGGAGGTGTTTTCCGAATACCCAAAAGTGTGACATCATTCTACTGAGTCCAATCTTCGACTGGTATGAATTTGGATTCAAGCCGATAACTCAATCTGGCAATCTGATTCAATGCGGCTTTTTTGATTCAATACGGTTTTGTGTTAATGGGCGTAAAGTTTTTTCTTCAAGCCATTCCAGTGCGGGTCAGCCCTTATAATCGATACTTCTGCTGTTCATAATTACTAGATTCTTTTCCTTAAGTTCAGAATGAAAAGAAAACGGCAATTAATAGTTAACGGGTTCTCTACCTCACTATGGTCTAAGATCGATAAAAAAAAGTGGCCAAAAATCACTGAAAAAAGTGGCCAAGTATCAGTGGAATAAGTGGCCAATAATCAGTGAAAAAAGTGGCTAAAAATCATTGAAAAAAGTGGCCAAAAATCATTGAAAAAAGTGGCCAAGTATCAATGGAAAAAGTGGCTAATAATCAGTGAAAAAGTGGCTAAAAATCAGTGAAAAAAGTGGCCAAAAATCATTGAAAAAAGTGGCCAAAAATCATTGAAAATAGTGGTCAAAAATCATTGAAAAAAGTGGCCAAATATCAGTAAAAAAAATTGCCAAAAATCAGTGAAAAAAGTGGCCAAAAGTCAGTGAAAAAAAGTGGCCAATAATCAGTGAAATAAAGTCTACAAATATCATCGTTCTCGACCTTTCAAGCTTAATTTACAACTTTTAGGTGACAAATCCAGGTTTAAATTACAAGTTTAAAACTGTTCTCTGTAGTTAAAATTGGTCTTGAAAGTTTAAAAATGAGAAATTATGATGAGTTTACTTCCTGATTTTCGACCACTTCTTCACCATCTCAGACCATAGAGCACCGGTCGGGAACGTAACAAATCGGACCGACAAAATTTAGGAAGATTTTTCAGTAATTAGTTCCGAATAATGTCGTGTAGCCCCTTCCATTCCCGCGGACGCAATCAATTAACTATTACGACCACACGATTCGCCGCAATCTATTACTTCCTTGGGAATGAACGCACACTTATTACTCATTCAAGACAAGAGCCGTGAACGGACGGGCAACCCCCCCCCCCCCTCCACCCCCCCCCCCTTTATCCCCACCTGACACCCGACCCGCCCCTCTTTCGGATGGCTGACGCCGCGTTAAGATGAACTGTGAGATTGACATTCCTTAAGAAGAGTGTGAGTTGACAGTTGAAACATTTATCAGGTAAATCATCGCGTAATACAGGGTAATACGACCAACTTTCATATACAGGGTGTTTGGAAAGTCCAGCAACGTCCGAATATTTCTGCTCATTTTTGTGAGATAGAAAGCCATTTTTACAATTTTTTGATCCATTAAGGGAACACTCAACTTCCGTGAGACTGAATTCTAAATTCTTAAATATCGAATAAAATTCAGAATGGCGCATTGGCGCAGTAACTGTTGATCTCAAGTTTTTCCGAGTATATTATTTTGGTGCGGCAGGACTTTGTGAACATCCTGTATAGTAGGTGTGCACTTTCGACACTTTGCAAGGCGCGCGTTTGGTTTCCGAATGCGAGCGGCGCGGCTTGGCGGTATCACGTGTCAAATGGAAAAGAAGTGAAACATGCTTAAAGTACAAAATTCCTTTCCGTAAAAAAAAAAAAAAATGTGATTGTTGTCAGCAAAAACGAACGTACGTGAGAAATAATGACAAAAAATGTAATTTTTCCTATCAAACCAAACTCACCATTTCTCGCCAAAACTTAAAACTAAAACCAGAAATTAAAGTACTGAAAAACATCGGAGATTATTGCTATCTTGCAAAATATGTACTTGCTTGATTGTTTACACTATATTTAGTAATGGGGCAGTTGCAAGGGTCTGAAATGTTGTGTTTTTATACAGAAAATGATAGTACTTGATAAGCTGAGAACAATGGTGCCTTTGGTTTTTTCCTGAGTGTCTTGGTTTTGGAGATACACACGTGTAAAGTTACTAAAATTCGTGTGTGTAGTGACGTCACTACGCGGAATTCCCATTTAAAACAATGTATTTTGGGCCAAAATCTTATTTCCGGAACAATGGGACTTGATTAGTAACCAAAGGCATCGTTGTTCTCAGCTCATCAAGTACTTTCATTTTCTTAATAAAAAACACAACATTTCAGACCCTTGCAACTGCCCCATTGTGCATCTTTAATTTGCCGAAAAATTAGTATCATTAGAGTGTCAATGCTGGGTTAATTATGCCTTTCAGAGACGTCTCTTCCATATAAACGTATGGAAAAGAATCGATCTTCAAAGGTCGCGATTGTGTTCCCAAGACATTTGTATATGGTTTATTTGTGGGAAAGCATCGACACTGCAACATTTATGGAGCAAAAAAAAACAATAAATTTTCACATCCAGAAAAATTCATGATTCAACCCAGTGGCGTTGCGTGCAATTTAGTAACGTTGTTCAGTGTCCATTTAAACCAATGGAAAAGGTCGAATTTGAAGGTGTTCACTGAACTCGATCTTTTTTATGGATTTAAATGGGCGCAATACAACGTTGCCTAATTGCACGCTACGCCTGCACTGATTCGACCCACTGAGTGGTAGCATAAGCTGCATTCCTCCTCAGCTTTGTCTATTCAATAGAGACAAACTCTTTTTTTCTCTCCTCGTCCTGAAAAAAAAAAAAAAAAAATAAATAAATAAATAAATAAATAAAACAAAGTGTGAATGAAAATAATCTCACGCTTTAAAGTTGAAAAAATGTGCTCGAGTTTTGAATTCACTTCCGCTATTTCAACCGACTCCACGACTATAGGTAATTTATGCTGGATCGCGGTCTTTGTCTCATTTATCGGAACAAAACAAGACATTATTCTCTCATAAAATAAGTGCATCGGGGAAAAAAATGGAAAAAAAACCAACTTGAAAATGCGGAGGTAAAAAAGCAAACAGAAACGTGAAAGATTATCGACCCTATAACTGCATACAAACGTGTGGACAGACGCGTCGCGCCGGTCTACTGTTTTTATTTGGTTATGTCATCTCGAGCTCAGTTACTGTGTGTTTGTATCTGATGCATGTCGGTTGGCTTTCTGTATGTTTGGGTATGATTAACTCATGGCACATCAATCTTGTTAAGTAGATCTACGTGTCTTGTTGTGTGGATCAGTTAGCGCTCCCAGATTTTGCAAACAAAAAACGAAAAAACGAAAAAACAAAAACAAAAAACAAAAACAAACACTCAAAAATACACAAAAAGACACAAAAAACAAAAATAACGGGAGGGAGGGGATAGTATATCATTATATCTAATTCAAATTTGGTTTTGTTTTTTGTTGTTTTTTTGTTTGTTTTTTTGTTGTTTTTTTGTTTTTTTTTTTGCCGGATCTGAGAGCACCGATACATTATGTAAAGTTAACCTTAAATTCAGACATAGTTATTAGTTAACATATTACTTAATTGTAGGCCTGTGCGATGTCCAGTTTTGTGCATCGAAGTTCGATGTCCAAAAAACATCGAAATTTTATCGATGCATCGAAACAAATTTTAACAAGTCTATAATGAGAAATCACTAGAAATCATGATACTGTCTTATGCTTTTGGGATGGTTTAAGAGGAAAAAATTTCAGGTCTCTGTTTATAGTCACTGTATCGCGATAAATAACTAGTTTCGATGCATCGAATGCCATCAACGTTAGTATCGAATCCATTCGATGGCAGGAAAACATCGATACTTCGATCGATGCATCGAACTTAGCACTGGCCTAATTAATTGCATTCAACCCAATGTCTATAGTCAAGTTTACCATCTTTACGGCAGGCGCAAAAACCAGCCTTCTCAAGATCTGACCAATTGCTTTTTCCACGATATGAGTGCAGTAAAACTTGAAAATACGCCATGTCATAAAAATTCCAAAAGTTTTCCCTTTTCCTTCTTCTATGAAGTTATCTTATTGTTAGTGTCTTATATTTTGATTGTCCTACGATTCTGAATGCTCCGCCGGTTTTCACTGCTCCACAGTTTTTGATAATTTTCTTAATCGGTTTTCTTTTGGAGGTAAACACAATTCTATTCTCATAGTTACAGATTCTACCAATCCTCCCCCCTAACCCGTCGTTCTTAAGCCCCCCCCCCCCCTATTCCATTCAGCGTACAGCTTGAGATCCCGCGCGAAAGTATTCACTGAGCCGTAGACCCGCCCCCGCTCACTCTCATGCACTTATAACCGCACAACTCGCTTACATGCGTCGAGTCGTCGAAAATTCAGGGCCAAGTCGATATTGCGGTCGAAATCAAGGTTGTGAGATTGCACGCGTAAATGATCAGACAGCGGATCGCTGATATTCCTCGGTCGTTAACGCTGAAGTCCAGATTGAACAAGCGAGGGTGTAGATTATTCGAGACAACTTGGCAACCACGAGAAAATAATAACATCGGGACGACGCGACTCTTGGAGTCGCGTGCCAATCCTTCGACACAGCTTGGTTTTTTCAACAAAGTTTCAGGAACCCGATTTCTAATAGATCTCGCATTTTTTGAACATTTTTTTTTTCGACAGTGGAAATAAAATCGCCTTGCAGGCAATGAGCTATAACTTTAGAGTGGCACATCAAGGAACGTTCCGCTGGTTCATTGTTGTCACCTAGGGCGCCGCCATCTTGCCGTAAAAATCGATTTTGAGGTTAAGTTTTGTAGGTTGTTTCCGGTCGTTTCGTAAACAAACTCGGGCATCGCCGGAAACGGCCTTCAAAATTTAACCTCAAACCTTGGAATCTGCAGTCCAAATTCCCGCTAAATTCCGAACGACCTACAAAATTTAACCTCAAACCTTGGAATCTACCGTCCAAATTCCGCTTTTTCCCGGGATTCCTTCTACCCTGCGTGGCACAAGGTGGACCAGCCCGCTGCCACTCTAAAGTTATAGCTCATTGCTTGCAGGCCGATTATGAAGAATCGTATCGAGTCGCTATCGATCGCGTGTTATTCTTATATGTGGTTCGATTTGTCATTCTGATAAGAGCCCTTACATCTCTGCAGAAATTCACCGATGACTCCTGAGAGTCCTGAGGCATCATGCGCACATCGTAAAGATTGAAGGGCTCCTATCAGAAAGCTTACACTCGATGAATACAACAAAGAAAGTCCAAAAAGCAATCGCCGATAAATGGATCTGTTGCGTACTTTGTCTTTGATACAGCATTATGACATATTGATACTAACGTAAAATTTGGCGAAAATAACAATGCGCTCATTAAAAACTTTTAAAATCCGCTCATTAACTCAGGAAATCACTTCCATTTAATTAAAGCAATCCGCGCTACAATAGACACTACATTATCACCGACATACAACCACACAGATGAAGCCACCGCGTTTATGTAAATGTCAACAGAACTTACAAACATTTAAAAGTTTCGTTTCGATGCATACAATGGGGCTCTTGCGAACTTTTGCTACTCGGGAATGAAGAGTTGATTCTTGCATAAAAACCTGTAAAAATGTCGATGAGTACACTAAAAAATCACGGAATTCACTCTCAGAATCGAGCTTAGTGGCGGTTCGACGCAGGTATCATGGGAGATTCCTATCTAAATTGAGACATACCTCTATGTTTCTAAAGAGAAAGTGGCATATTAGATATGGGAATCTCCCGTGATACCTGCGTCGAACCGCCATTACGATCTTGCCATTTATGTAGTTATGTAGGTTTATTACTGAATTTTAAACTTTCTCAGTGTGATTTTCGAGGTTTTTGCTGGTTTTTACATCAGAATGGACTATTCATTTGCTCACAGCAAAAGTTTGAAAGAGCCCCATTACTGTATTATTTTCTAATCTTTGGTAAACTGAGAAGACCAGACAGCAAATGCAGCCAATATTTTATGTACTTGGAAGAAAATTCCATCATTTTATCGTTAAGTTGATGTTTAGGTACATAAACGTGCTGGTTCCGTTCTATGTAGTTGTATGTGGATGATAATAGTGTATAGGTATAGTGTAGCGTGGGCTGTTTGAACTTGAAGTGATTTCCTGAGATAATGAGTGGTTTTAGAACTTTTTCAATGTGTGTTATTTCTGCCGAATTTGACGAAAGAATCAAGGTTGTATATTGTTGTAGCAAAAGTACGCAACAGACCCATATTAACGAGTTTTTGGCAACGTTGTATTTTGTCCATTTAAACCCCTGATAAAGGTCGAATGCGAAGGTGTTCACCGCACACCGAATGCTTCGATCTTTTTCGTAGGTTTACATGGACGAACTGCAACGTTGCCAAATTGCACGCAACGCCACTGTATGCTACTATAGTGGGAGAAAATGAGACTACTGTGCGTTATTCCGTTGTGGGTACGAGGTATGCAACTTTGTCGCCTCAGAGAGATACCATCGTGAAATATTTTCATAATTAACCTGATTTCCGAGGCGTTGCACTTCATGCACTTCATTCACTTCATTCGCACCTGGCTATAGACTCATATTACTTATGTGCGCACGCGCCGTGCAACAGACTCGGTCGCATGTGTTTTGTTTACCACACGAAAACAGAGTCACGGGCAGACCTCAAACGACGAGAATAAGATCAATTGCGCATATTTTTTGTTTTTGTTTTTATTTATTTTATTTTTTTCTCTTGGAGACAAATCTCATGTAAACTGTGACACTCAACGCACCGCCATGCACCGCTATGGTGCAGAGGTGCACTTATAATATGCCCCAAACTGCGCCGCTTTGTGTATATTTAATGATGTTTTTTAACGAATCCTTTCAGTCACGATTTTTTTTTAGAGAATTATCGCCGCTTTAAGACCCATACTGATGAATCGAGTGAATTTTTCTCATATAACTTCATGTGCATGTTAATTTTGTCAAAACTCCATTAGATTCCATGCTAAACACGTCCTAATATAAGGAGAGAGGAGACCGAAAGGGTTCACCAGTTGACCACTTTTGGAACTTTTAGAGGCTCTCAACTCAATCACGTGATTTTACACCAAAACTGACATTCTTCATTGCTATTACAAAAGTTTGCAATACAGACTTATTCGTATGATTCCCGTCCACTTTCAAAAAGTTGTAATTGCACCTATATTTAAACTCCTCCCCCTCTCTGCACTGCATAATCTTTGTAGAAGGAAGCCATGCGCAATGTCCATTTACATTTTTTAAGGTACTGTAGGCAGGATCTCATTTGAGAAGGAAACAAGGACTGAAGGAAAGTGTGGTTTTATTCTTTCATCTATCTCTGTCCATTAACTCACGTGTTTAAGTGGAGAAAGAAAGGAGATAGAGAATCTCTCGGTGCGCTACCATTCTCTTCGATCTCTCTCTCGTTTCCCTTTTGAATGAGTAAGTTGAAAAAAGAAAATGAAGGGGGTTTCAAACCCTTATTTATCCTTGTATAACATACACGTTTTAATAAAGAAAGGAGAAGGACATAAAAAATCACCCGATGCTTTACTGTCCAACATCAATGAAGAAGCATACAGGGTGTTACAAAACTCATGTGCAAAACTTTTGGAGCATATATTTGAGGCCAAAATGAGACTTTTCTTTCCTATAATCATGGGTCCGAAAATACCCCCCTTTCAAGCTACAGCCCCCCAAAGTTTTAAAAAATGTATGGTTTTTTTTTTTTTTTTTTTTGGAATAGCGACCACTATTATGAACCGAATGTCAATGTCAATGAACAATGTGTGTACGTAAGTAATTTTACGTGTAGAATCCACTAATGACCTCGATATAATCAGATACTAGGCCTGACTGTACACGGAAAAAAACTACGTTGAAAATAACCATACGGATATCTGATTTTGGCACCTGCTAGATGTTATGGTAATGTTAACCAGAAGTATACTATGTTTTGACTAGGTAATAATTGATATTACCTGATTGCATGTCGAATTTACTCAAAGTATCGGTAAATGTACCATACTTCTGTTCAAGTTTACCATAACATCTAGCAGGTGCCAAAATCAGGTATCCGTGTGATTATTTTCACTAATCTTTTTTTTCCGTGTACTTTTCAGGCAATCTTATATCTATAACGGCACAGCTTTTAAGTAACGGATTAAAATTTTGAAAAATAATGACTAAAATAAAATGGGAAAAACTACCAGAAAGATTTTTGGTTGCTTGAATTTTTTCGATACGACGCATTTTGAGTGAGCTAATTGCTCCACAAGGTGGAAAAGTCAGCAAGGACGTTGCTTTGGGCCGTATATTTCCTCACAAGAATCACTGTAAAATATACGGCGCTCAGCCTCAAACCTGGCAACACTGCAGTCTTACAAGAGTCAACCTATCAATGATAACACACGTACTTCAAGTATACGGAACATGGAAAAGAACAGAAAATGAAATAATAAAGAAACTAAAACAACGGCAGAATGATAGAGGACTAGCAATTTGTGCGTCTCTCTCTCCATCCATTTGAGCACACACGTGTAAGAGGAGGACAGAGAGAGGAGCGAGCACGTGACACGTAACTTTATCCCCTATTTCTGTCCTTTTTAGCCTCGCACGCTTAAATAGGCGAAGAGAGAGAAGGACAAATTCCTGGATTCAACTCTGGGACTGCGATCTAAATCCGAGTCGGCAATAATTCTTGGTTTTATTGGCACAAAAATCGTGCAACCTTTCACCTGGAATCAAGCATTGCTGGAGCTCGCATTGCACCGGTCCCTTCACTAATAAACTGCGTACGCAATATGACAAACGCAGACTAGAGCACACTAGATTGAGGTGCGATCGTTTTTGGCCAAGGAGCTGATAAGGAAATTTGAATGATGTCAGAACTAGGCGTTCCCTGGAGTTTGCGTCTGTCTCCCTCCCCCCATCCACCCCACCACCCCTCCCCCCCCCCCTCTCTCTCTCTCTCTCTCTCTCTCTCTTCCATTTGAAAACATTTGTTGGAAAAGGATAACGGGCGGGGTTATCGCGAGACCCTGATCCCTACATTTATCCTTTTCTGGTGCAAGGGCAGGCGTATCAATGAAAAATCAAAATCACAGATAATGATCAAAAGAGGTTTTCCATTCCTATATTAAATATAGTGTTGTCCCCCTTCTCCAAATTGAGCACAGACAGGAGACTTTTAACGCATTGTGAGTCATGACTGACTTCACCCTTGCGTGTGCCTAATGGGGAGGGGGGGGGGTGAGTTACACCCTAGACCAGTTATTTTAAGATAAGAAGCTAAAATTTTAACAAATCACTTCATACTTCCATGTATTCCTCGGTGGGGTATTTATAGGCTTCCTACCAAAACTCGGAAATTTTCATCAAATTTTCCCACGTTTAAAAGCAAGAAAATAGATGGGGTGACATTTGACGAATGACCCCTGTCCTTCGGCATCAACCTATTTTGCTGCAGTTTTGAGAGGAGCACATTTTTCTTTTGCATGGTCATCATATAGCTTAAATACTTTGCGTGGTTCCAGAAAATATGTGTAATTGTTTTTGGGATTATCATACCATACATATAACTTTCAAAACTCAAAGGAATCAAAGACACGTTTGTTGCAGGTTTTTTTTTTTTTTTTTTTGAATGTTTGAACTTGGTATTTTCTTTTGCAAACTTCCTTGCAAAACATTTAAAATTAAAAAAAAATTGAAAAATTGAAAAAATTTGAAAAAATTGAAAAAATTTGAAAAATTTGAAAAAATTTGAAAAATTTGAAAAAATTTGAAAAATTTGAAAAATTTGAAAAAATTTGAAAAATTTGAAAAAATTTGAAAAAATTTGAAAAATTTGAAAACATTTGAAAAATTTGAAAAAATTTGAAAAATTTGAAAAAATTTGAAAAAATTTGAAAAAATTTGAAAAAATTGAAACAATTTGAAAAATAGACATGCTATTATTTCTCGGAGAATACTCTACAAGATGGTTTTTATACAAATTTGAAAAATATTAGAAAATAAAAAGCTATCAGCAATAGTTTAAAGATGCGTGAAAATTCAACCTCCCCCACTCCTTAGTTATCAGGTGTAAACTACCTTCTGCACACAAGGGTCAACTCCTTCTTTATTTTTAGGATTGTAGGAGAGGTCTAAAATTTGTGAAACTTTTTTTTTTTTTTTTTTTTTTTTTTTTTTTTCCCTCTCCAAATTCGTGATTTTTTTTAGTTATACGCAAAACGACGCATTTGATTGAAACAACGATATATTGTTTTGGTGCACTGAAAGAAGACTGAGGCTTACTGTGTAGCCACGGCCGCGGCCGAAAAACAACGGCACCGGCCGGGGCCTAAAGCGTAGGTCGTGATCAATTTACTCCTCATCGATGATATAACACGTGAGTTATAATACTTAGTTATAGCTCGGCTGGAGGACTAATACCCGTCTTCTGCTTCCTTTTTACCTCTCTCTGCTAATTAAGAATGAATCCGTGCGTCTCTACGCAATAAAAGTGTACGTGTCACGTGTTTCGGGCCAAAATGCCGACCGGCGACCATAAGTATCGGATATAAAAATATATATGTATATATGCTCCTGTTTCAAGTCTCCTTTGAGGACCCCCCCCTCCACTTTTTCGAGCCGATCGACTCACCGAGAAGAGATTGTTATGAAATCATCAATTTGTATCTAACTCCCTCCCCCTTCTCCGCTATAATCATTTCTCCTTCCCTACGATAGGTAGTTATATAGATAGACAGATTGAAATATTTTTGAACTATTAACAATTAGCTATTCTAAACAATGCTATGAGAAAATTAGGTCATATTTACAATCATCACGTGAATCAGTGAGTGTGGAATTCTCCATTATGAGTTCTACTTTTTAATGGGTGCACACATTGTGCAGGTTCAATGTTTTCGTTTATTTTGTTTATTTTATTTATTTTTTCGTGCAGTTAGATAAATTAACTGTGGCAAGTCCAGCCTGATTTCATTACTATTATCTAGTTAACTTACAGCTAGTAAATTAGGGTGTTTCTAACCTATTTTCATATTTTTTACTGAATTTACAAATTTCTTCTCGAATTGTGTTAATATGATTGATAAAGATTGAAAGATAATGATAGTTTTATACACATAAGATATCTATTGAATTATAGATAGTCTTAGTAACATCCTATAGAGTCGGATTGACCCTATCTAACGCCTTAAGCTAAATCTTCACCTAAGCCCTAGGGCGGTCCGTGGGTTCAAAAGTGGGGAAGGGAGTCAACAAATGTGAAGACTTTTATTTTAATTTTTGTTTTGTTTTTTGTTTTGTTTTTGTTTTGTTTTGTTTTTGTTTTTGTTTTTGTTTTTGTTTTTTGTTTGTTTTTTGTTTGTTTTTTTTTTTTTTTTTGCTTCTCCAATATTTTTGAATCCTTGGGGGCTTGAGGAGTCAAGACTTTTGTCTAGCCTCAATAAAAACTGTCCCTCAAGAAACGAACACGATGATACCAACAAAAAAATGCAAATGCAATGCAATTTGAACCCATGCAAAATATCGATTTGAAGGAGTGCAACGTGCATCTCCAATGTTTCGACCTTTTTTAGAGTGTTTAAATGAACAATATTCAGCGTTGCCAGATTGCACGCAACGGACGCCACTGAGTGCATCCATTATTCCATCGTACACGGGTATAGTCCATCTGAACTTTGAGCTAAATTTTTTCTACGAGGTGTGAGTTTTAGACACCTTTACTGATCCCATTGTTATTTTCGTTCATAGTCTATTTGCCAACAGCAAAACTTGGCAAATAGCTCCATTGCAGCGATGCCATATTGCACGCGACGCATGACACTGATAATAATACAGAGATTACTAAGCCTAAGAGATATGGCTCTTCCTATCTCCGCCGTGTTAAAAAACCGTTGGCCGGGCTCCGTAAAAAACGCCTGCAGAATGGCCGTGATACAACGTGCAGTACACTGGTGACCGCAAACATTTTTGTTATTCATGTTGTTGGAAATGAGGTTAGATTCTCTGTCGCATACAAATGTTTGTCATTTATGGCCGATGGGATGATTAAAGTGACCTAGAATTTCAGATTCACGTTCAAAATAAACTCAGAGCTCATTAAACTTCCCAAACACTTTCTTACTCTTATTAATTTAGTTAGTGGCGTTGCTGTCAAACCTCATTTCAAACAACAACAGTAGAAATAATGTTTACGGTCACCAGCGTACGCCACATTGCATACTTCGTAGGAGTCGAACAACACTTTAGAATCGTTATGCCATATCTCTTAGGTTTAGTAATCTCTGTAATAATACGACTATAAGAAGAAATATGGCTCCTTATGTCATCGGTAAAACTCTTCCTGCAAAGAGCTACTCACTTCTGCATGAATCGACCGCGTTTGTGTTAACTGACACTGAGAAAAAATTGCCTGTTAATTCAACCGGACGTCTGTTTAATACTTACTTAACCGGAATTCCTGTTAATTCAACAGAAACGAGGCTCTTGCAAACTTTTGCTGCAAGGAAGTCCACTCTGATGTAAAAACCAGCGAAAGTCACGAAAATCACACTGAAAAAATCTAAAATTCAGTACTAACCTTACAAATGGGGCTATTGCACACTTTTGCTATAAGCGATTTAATAGTCGATTATGGCGTAAAAACCTCAAAAAATAACGATGGTGGCACTAAAAACTTCCAAAATCCACTCCTAATCTCAATAAACGCAGTTATTTGCGGGCGCGTAATGGTGGCCGAAGGCACTAACAATGGGAGATTCCCATCTAACAATTCTGAAACTCCATCAAGAAGTGACCAATAAGAGACTACTTTCATTTGACACCGGTGTCACTTGGTGTTGCGGTACCATTCATCGGATGTGGATCATCACTCTGATGACTATAACTACTCTGTGAATCATCCTTGTCAGCATAGAAAGAGTGACGAAATTAAGATAGGAATCTCCCATTGTTAGTGCCTTCGGCCACCATTACGCTCGCGCAAATAACTGCGTTTATTGAGTTTAGGAGTGGATTTTGGAAGTTTTTAGTGCCGCCATCGTTATTTTTTGAGCTTTTTACGCCATATTCGACTATTAAATCGCTTATAGCAAAAGTGTGCAATAGCCCCATTTGCTCTAAAAGCAAGATCGTAATGGTGCTTCAACGCAAGTATCATGAAAGATTCCTGTCTATTACGGCACTCTCTCTACGGAAAACAGAGATATGTCTCAATTTAGATGGGGATCTCTAATGATACGTCTGCGGCTGTCCTCCACTAAGCCCGATTCTGAGAGTGAACTTCGTGATTTTTTAGAGTTCTCATCGTTATTTTGTCAGGTTTTTATGCAAGAATGCTCTTTATGCTCTTCAATCCTCTAAATCAAAAGTTTGCAAGAGCTCCATTCCTGTTACTTGGCCGGAATTCCTGTTGAAATAACAGACATTTCTAGTTGAAAGAATAGGAATTCCGGTTGAGAAAGTAGTAACAATACGTCCGGTTACGGCAAAAGTCAATTCTTCGCAATGGATTTTTACAACCCTCGCAATCGCATTTCGTGTCGTGAAATATTTATACGTTTAAGAGTTTCGTGTACAGTGCCATGTTCTGCAGCCGATAAAAAAGCGAGTGAGCAAAACTGATTCGATTCTTAGTGGTCTAAGTGGTCACGTTTCAGTATGGGTAAGAAATTTATCGCTCATTAATCAGTACTTTAAAGAGATACAGAGCTCTTACGACCAATCTAATTTATCTATACCTCATATTAATGATAATGATAAACCATTAACTCGGTAATATGTATTAGCCGCGCCACGAGCTCACGAGGAAGGAAAATGAGACATTGTATCATTTAAAAAAAGCATGAATATTCAATGTAATAAAGTTATGGGAACGCGAGTAATATGGGTGGAGTAAAATTTAAATCTAAATGTCGCTCAAAACTTTTAAATCTTTGAGAGAGGGGGGGGGGAGGAACGAAATAAATTAATGAAAAGTTAAACCAAGGTTGGGAAAGCTTCGTTTTTCAGTCCGTTAGTCTCTTCTGTCAAAATGAAAAAAAGAGAAAAAGTGGCTAAGTTTTCCGTCTAACAGTGTTGTAAAATACGAACGTTGCCACTCCCAAGGAATAACTGAAAAACGAGATTAATTTGTCATTTATTATGCAACGTCTTGAGTAGAAACAATGAAAAAGCTTGTCGAACAATTTCACCGTTGGTTTTTTTTTTTTTTTTTTTTTTTTTTAATAGCTTTTGAGTACTTAATCTGAGTTAATGAGTGGCTCAGCACATTATTGCGTTCCTCCACTCAACATGGCTTATACGAAATGTCAAAAATTATGTTTATAATATTGAAACGAAATTTTTATTCGCTTACAATTTACAATAGCCGTGCCCATAAAAAACGCAATATCTTAACTTACAAGGATTTAGGACTTGCGGCGTGTTTGCCTTGTACGAAAGTACTACAGTATTGTATTGCAGTCGATATCAGAATGACGTATAGTCGTGAAATCTGTCAACTTGTCCATTTGCAATCGAAAATTCGATTTGTTTAATGGGTTTGAATATGCAGAGTACAACATTGCTAGATTGCACACTTCGACACTAATAACACAACGTACAGTATGCAATTGAAAGATTTTGGAGCATACGAGTAAATATGAATGACTTCGAAGGCGACGCACAGTGGAGCGAGTCAACTGAAAAGGCCGGACATATTGTGTTCACTTTAAATGTGTATATCTTTTTTAATACGCTACATAGAGGTTTTAGAGTAATTTCATTGGTTTTATGGTAAAATTTCCCACCAAAATCTTCCTATATAGTTTGTTTTTTGACGGTAAAAACATTCAAATTATCATTTTTAGTAAAATTTTCCATGTCCACGACCCCTCCCATGGAATCGTTCCACTGTGCGATGTTCCATCGTCTTTCTCCCATTTCAACCTATGCAAAAGTATCGATTATACAGACATTTCGCCAAACCACCTATAAATCGATTAATTCCCATAGGTTTATATGTAGGAAAATATCGCTATAGTTCAAGAGCCGCCCTTATTTTAAAACGATTTTGCTTCGACTGCAACCCTAGCCTACAGCTTTGTAAGATAGTCCCATCATGAGATACAGCTTTGATGTCAAATCGTTTTATTGTTTTCTCCTCCATTTGCCGATGTATCATTACCTACTCTTTTATGTGATAAAGGTGTTCTGGTGACATGGAAATTTAGATTAAAATTCAGAATGCTAATTCAACAGAATTTATTATTGGCGTTAATTTAGTTGTTTTTCGAGTCAGATCGATATTTTAATGGGGGCATTATGCTTACCTTGTAGTAAGTACAAATAAATAAGAAAATGAGGCAAAAATTGCAATCAGTTGAATAGACGCGCAGGAGGTCAACCTTTGAAATTTTGAAGGCTGGCAACTTTTCCCATTTATATTTTTTGTTGCTATCGGCGAGTGTAAGTTAATGAAAGTTGTATCTTTTTACGAGTTTTTTATTTGTCTCATCGCTTATAGTCATGTTTAATTTACGCTTGTACAATTTTCAGGGAGGTATTAGTATTTGCAAGCGATAACTTAATTATATTAAAATTATAGTAACACAACAAAGTTGTCGCGCAATCAGTAAGTATAATTAGAATAAAAGCTACAAAATTAAAATCGAGCTTCAAGCGTTGTATTAATTGGTTGTATGTCGAAGAAGTGACAAAAACTTCTTATAGACACTTGAAGTTAATGTTGTCGCCTTGAATTAGCACAAAAATACAGAGCAGGTATCCTTCGTGGCGAAATACAGGCTTAACCTTATACACTAACTGCATATAGAGTATCACTATAGTGATACATACTTTAAAAAGTCCCCCACCAAAAATACTGTGATAAATATTTTGACTTCTTTCACAATGTACCACCAATGTCACATTATAAGAAAACATAATACGGGCTCAAACATTTCCAAACATCTGCCATCAGCGCTCATTATAATTCTTTGAATATTCTAAGTCATGTGGGGGAGAGGGTGACTTTGATCCTATATCTGAATCAACCCCCAATTTTATAAACACTGAAAAAAATGGGTGAAATTTGCGCAATCTAATTTATTGGTTGTACTTACCCATAAATTTAGGTACTCCAACCAATAAATTGGTACTCGATACCACTAAATTATTACCGGGTACCATCTCAGAGTTGTATGGTACACCCAATTTTATTGTTTGCACATACTCAATGAAATTGGTACCGGTTACCAATGTATTGGTTGAAGTACCTAATCTTTTGGATATAATAAGAGCTACCAATTAATTTTAATGCGCAAAATTTCACTAATAATTACTAAGGCGAACCGATGCTTCATTTTTTTCCCCAGTGAACTCCATCAATCTCTCAGTATTAGTTATTTGAAACATCCAATTAAAGTAAAAAAATGGAGAACAAAAATTAACATTAAAAAAAAAAAAAAAATCGTTCTCTTTTCCCGCTCTGAGTTACAGCAGTATAAAAACGAGTAAAAAACAGAAAAATGAGTGTTTTGACCTAAAAATGGTCTGATTTTTTTTCTTCTACTATTTCCCCATAAATTTTGACTGCTTACCTAGTGAACTGATAAATAATTGGTTGAACAAAAAGGGGCATGCTGTGAAGGGTTGAGGAAAGTCCATGCTGAGTTTGAAGAAAACCACTTCGGTTTAATAAACGGGAAAAATAGAAAACAGTTTGGAAGAGAGGCAACTTTATGAATATTAATAATGCTACATATAATAAAGTCAGCGACATCAACATATAATTTTTTCTTCGCTTTTTTAGGCGTAGGTTTAGGGACCTTTCGACGCGTGAGCGCATGTTAATTTATTATTATTTTTTTTTTTTCATTTTTTGTGCTTTAATTGTTTTGCTTGGTTTTCTTCAAGCATTCATTAGCGCTTGAAAACATCGCGTCGAAATACAGTGGATTGAAACATGTAATTTTCCGGACATAGAATAAAAATTAATATCATGCACAATCAACGAGTTATACATTTATCTAGAGTGGCGGTTCAATGAGTAACCTGGGTGACCACTATGGGGGGGGGGGGGGGGCTGTTCCGATCCACTGTGTGTCGCGCCGAACACACGGGAACTAAAGGACAAATCACTCACTTAAACCTAACCTAAAAATCCCCCATGGTGGTTACGCAGGTTACACCACTCTAGATAAATGTATACTTCGTTGTGCACAATAATTAGCAAGATAACTTGAAAATTTGCAAACTTATTCATGTTAGAGCCTTGAAATTAGTCAAAAAACATGTTTTTGCAAACTAATTTTATCGCTAAAATGTTGTTAAAGCAAAGCAAAAACAACAATAACAACAACAACTTTTTATGACCGGAAAATCTACGTTTCTATCCAGTGTGCGGAAGTTCTCAACAAGCCATTAGGATGCTTGGAAAAAAATCGAATGTGCGGTTACTTCGAGGTTCGAGGTGCATGGAAATAGGTGTGAACTCTTTGAATGATCGCAAGTCAGCTTCTATAAACATAGCTGAGTTTTTGCGGTTGCTTTGTAAAATGATACTTTGGTGTTCACGCCCAATAGTTAATATGGTTTCGACAATGACTAGAACGAACACCATTATGAGCTCGGGTCATGGAGGCAAAGTCCTTCAGAACTTCAGAAGTCAGTCGCGCTTAAGAAATCTATTCATAAATAACTTATTTAAAATCTTAAGTAAATGTATCCACTATTCAATTGTTAAGCTGTCGTATATGTAACGGCTCGATTTACTGTCACCCAAGTAACATTTTTTTATTGTTTTTGATCCGAGCAACTTCTATCATAGATTGTTTATAAACAAAATTTGTTGGTTTAGGATGTTGGGTCCTCTTTCTTTCTGTTTACTGAATCCTTTTTTTCCCTTCACGGACTTTGATTTCACCTTTTTTTGGACGTCCAGAGAGGTAGCATTCTAGAATTCATCGGATCTGAAGATTGTGATACTGAGATTATAAATAAATGGAACGCAAGTTTTAAAAAAATAAATTAATCTATAGATGAACCCTTTTCATAACCTTTCTAGTTACTCGAAGATTTAGTAACATACGCGCTTTCTAAGCGAAATTGAATGTACATCTCCGGTCGCGGCATACTCCGGCTGTATCGGAGTTTTACTTCGGTTTTACCAAGTTTTGACTTCTTTTTTTGTAGTGGTTTAGCACATCCATACATCTATACCTTTCGATACGTTTGACGAGTTGAGTCGCTTTTGATTGAGGTTTTGGCTGTATTATATCCGGTTTATTGCAAAACTCGGAAATAGCTTTGATTAACGCGACTGTCTATAAGATCACCGTTAAATCATCAAAACATTGCAAATATTTTGAAGTCAGAGACAACTCCTTTGAGAGTATTTTGAAATACGGTTGATGAGAAAAGCTTACAGATTAGAGTATTTTCGTGCATTAAAATTATACATTGAACTGATCAGTGTAATATTTTGGCCAACCGGTTTGAGCAACAAAGCGCGGTTCCAATTTTTATTTAAGCATAGTGATCTTAAAGTATCACCGCACTAACACTTTAATTAATAATTTCAATCCAAAGCTGGTGTACTTTAGTCCAATTGACATGTGGAGGTTTTAAGTTTTAAGAAAAGGGGCCAAAAAACCCGCCCTACCGTGGTGACATCAAATGGACAGACATTGTGGCCTCTCCATCGATGTGACCTGCAGATTTTGATCAGGCACGAAGCTACAGTGGGCCGAAACGACAGATTTGGTGGCCAAAAATCATCAACTTGAAATCGCCTCTTAAAACGAACATCAGAAGCTTAAATTACAATCCCCAACTGAAGTTATTCGTTTGGGGGTGATTTCAGTGTCTTCAAACCGGCTCGGTAAGTTTTTAAACGATATTTGTAGGTGCAATTTTTTTTCAGTTGAAGATTTTTTTGTCCACCAAATTGTTCTCTCTCTACGCAGTGAGCGATGTTGCACTGAGTCTGCGCACCGCTCCTCAGATCAGCGCGATACAGTCAAGAAGAAAGGGGGGAAAGGGGGGGCTACCGGTGTAGAAAGTACACAAGTACGCGAGAAGCTGTCGCATGGGACAATATTGTGTAACAATACGTGCCAAGTAGACCATTTTATTCGTGTCTAGAGCATACAGACAGCTTACTCTCCATCTCTCTCACCCCCCCCCCCCCCATTTCTATCACATTCACACCCACCCGCTTCTACCTAATACACCCCCCCCTCTCTCTCTATATCTCCCTAATTACCTTCCTTCTAACACTCCCATTCAATTATCGTCCCATTACATCTTATACGATTTTTTAAACATGGCTATTGACGCCTCCTAAATCCTTTGTCCCTACGGTAATATTGGTGATTTGGGTCTATATTGTGGAGCTGAAGTACTGTCCTATTTTTTTTTTTATTCGAGTGTCAATACGATTACAGCAAATGCGGTCTAATGCACGGTCTGAGCACGGAGAGTTATTGGGTTTTTCTACGCGTTAATGAACTTAAACGTGCGAAGATATTGCAGTTATTATTACCGGCGTGTTTAGATTTTTGTTTAGTATCTCTACGCCTCCTCACCAAAGGCACATCATGCAAACTGGCAACGTTGCTTTTTGTCTATTTAAATCCATTCAAGAGTATATACCACCTACCCATTAGTTCGATTATTTTTATAGGTTTAAATGGACAACACGGCAGTGGCGGCTCGTGCCATCTGCCAACAATGTTTTCACTCCATTTGAATCTATGTTTAACAATCGATTGCTAGTGAAGCGCTGCTACACTTTTGAATCGATTGTTTTACATACAATCAAATGGAGGCATGACATTGTTGCCATATTGCACGAGCCGCTAGTCGTAGCTTCATAAGACTGCAGTACGGCTGCCATAATAAGAAATAAACTTCCTAAAAATACACTGAAAAAAATAATTCCTGAATAATGCTCGCAATGTTACCAGAAGCACAAAGATTCACCCAGTGGCGTACGCGGGGGGGGGGGGGCTAAGGGGGCTAAAGCCCCCCCCCCCAGACCTCCGATTTTTGGGGGCGGAGGGGAAGGGGGGAACAATTTTCAGTCAAACGCTCATCAGTGCGAGCCCCTCCCAAGAAAAATCCTGCGTACGCCACTGATGTGAATCACGGAGAGTCGAGTACTGATACATAAAATGCTGGTGTTACTGTATCAAAATATGGTCACAGCACCAGAATTTCCTCCAAATTTACAAGTACTATGGTACAGACCCTAGAATTATGGTAACAGTACCTTCTCTGACCTCGGTTCACATACTGTCGTGCTTTTGATAATATTTCTGTCAGTGAAAGTATCTTTCTTTAAGTTTTTCCGTCTTTTTGGGAGGACTTTTATTTTATTCCAAACTTTGCCCGAGTCAAAATCTCACCACTGATACCACCACCTATATGAGAGGTCCAGTAAGATGTCATCAGTAAAAAATCTGGTATTGGCTGTGTGCGATGAATGTTCCAAAAACCATAGCAAGCATTGACATCCGATGAATTTCTACCAACCACCAATGGAAATGGATCTCCAGAATGAGTGGCGAAAATGTTGAAGGTGGGGTTTTATTACACCCAGTATAAACATAAAGTATATAGGATCTATTCTTTCCCGAACATTTTTAAAGAGACATCGATACGATTTGTCGATCTACCTCATTGTAAAACAATGCACAAGAAGTTTAGAGTAAATTATTGCTTTGTTTTAGACCCCAAGATAAATACTAAACAGATACTTATTTTGCGTACAGTCCAAGAGTGTGCGAATAAAAAAAAAAAACAAGTTTGGAATGGGGTCAAAGCTAAAATGAATATGAAATTATTACGGCGCTTCTAAGCTAAATTGCACCCATCATCAACCAAATTAGGCTAGGTTGCGTTGGTCGTATTGAGAGCATTGCTGCACTTTCCTTCCCTGTTTAGAGTTCTTTTTTTTATTGGCTGATGGTTAGTGCAATGTAGCACCAAAATGTCCTAATATTTTGTAAATTCCTGACAGGAATGCAATCGTCTTTTATTTACTCATCGTTCCATTGTAAATAAAGCCGTTTTAATCTAAATCATTTATCGAGTAAGTTCTAAAACAAGTAAGCCTAATTCGAATTTAAAAAAAAAACGATTCTGCATGTCTCACTGTCATACATATACCAACTTATTTCTGAATATTTTGATTTGCTTCTTTTCGTTCTAATGTTATCGTTTGTTTTTTATTCGACCAGAACTGTGCACGTTTCTCAGTCGCTGGTTATTAAGTGTTTCATCATAATGTCTGGGCGACTTTTTGCTTGTGTTCTTTTTTTTTTGGCTACTTCCTTCGAGAATAAATCTCTTTCAATTTTTTTTTCTTTTAATCTCGAGACTGGTCTCAGCCCGCAGGGTTCAGGTCATGAATTCCACCGAGGCTAAACACCAAAATGATCCATACTAGATAGCTGCACCCAAACATTTACTTTTACTGAATTCAATTATCTACCTTTAACAGAAGAAGGGCAGCAGAAAGAGAATTTTAACCGTTCTTGAAAATAGTTGCCATCGGTATTAAAAAAAAAAAAAAAATGAATAAAAAAAAAAAAAAAAAAAAACACGTTTGAAAAAAACGTGTAAATTACCATTGAATCAACAAACGTTTCACACTTAATATGTGTTTTTATTCTTAAATGCTCAACCTCAATTGGTTTAGACTAAATGCTTCATTTCACACTGGCGCGGTGATTCGCATTCTAAATGAGTTTTTTGTTTTTGTTTTTTTGTTTTATTTTTTTAACGGTGTTTTAAATGTTTTTTATTGCGTTAACCGAACTTGCAAAAAAAAAATGACTTTTTATTTAATTTATTGAGCTTTTTGAGTCCGGATCTGTGTTTTATGATATTTTGATGAGCACGAGTATTAATGGAATGTAGGTCTTTCCAAATTAGCGTGTCAATATATATCGTGGAAAAAATAAGCGCACTCATCAACCTTTCACTTGAATAAAAAAAATTCAACAACTTTATTGAGGCCGACTCAAAAACAAAGCTCCCTCAATTTGGATTTTAAATTTCAAGTATTTTGCATCATTGGTGAGAAAAAAGCTCCTTTCACTCGTTACTTTGAGGCAGAGAGGGGTTGGCTTGTGATCAATTGATTATCGATTATATCTTGTTTGGACATCCATACAAAAGTATCGATTCCTTTGGAGTGCCGTAGACTAACTCACAATCAGTTAAAGGCGCTTCGTTCGGCTTAATCCTCTTGCCCCTTCAATTTACAGTCTATGCAAAAACAATGTCGTCGTGTAGGAACAGTTATCTCACACCAATACCATTGTATTTCGAACTGTTTTGTGAGCTATTTATAGACTATGCATATTGCATAGAGCGTTCTAGAATGGGGCTCTTGCAAACTTTTGCTGAAGGTGATTAAAGGGCGGTCGATTCAGAGAGGGAAAACCTGCAAAAACACCAATGATAACATTCAAAACTTTCAAAACTCACTCATAAAATGCTTTTAAATGCGCTTTCGAAATGGTAGCGTAGGGCATTAATACAACACCGCCGTCTGATCGCAAATTTAAAACATTTTATGAGTTTGGGAGTGGATTTTATAACTTTTTATCAATTTATCGCTATCATCGTAACAGTCCCATTGACTTGATATCAAGTCGATGATCGAGCTTGAGTTAACCTTATGTGTGACATTACACTGCAGCAACCTTGTTACATGCAAGAAGTTTTCAAACGTATTGTATTTCGGACCACTGGCGCAACGAGGATATCTTCCATCTCTCTCATTTCCCATTTGAATGTATGAGTAGGAAAAGGACAGAATGAGGGAGTTTTATCCCCTTGTCCGTCCTTGTCTAACATACGTTTCTCAATGGAGAAAAGAGAGAGATGAAGAAATTCTCGGTGCGCTACTGTTTCGGACTGATGAGCTCCGGATCACAATTTTGTCTTAAAGGTCAGAATATTACCGTGTGCATAACCGTATAGCCAGGATATTGTCTTTCTCTCTCTAAGCCCATTTAAACGCATGTGCACGGAAAAAAAACTACGGTGAAAATAACTACGGATACCTGATTTTGGCACCTGCTAGATATTATGGTAATGTTAACCGCAGAAGTATACTATGTTTAGACTAGGTACTAGGTAATGTTACCTGATTGCATGTCGAATTTACTCAAAGTTTCGGTAAATGTACCATACTTCTGGTCAAGTTTACCATAACATCTAGTAGGTGCCAACATCAGGTATCCGTATGGTTATTTCACTAATCTTTTTTTTCCGTGTGTTAGAAAAGGACAGAAAGAGGGGCTGAAGTCATGTGACAGCCCCTATATCCATCCTTTTCTAACACATGTGTTTAAATGAGCTAAGAGAGAGACAGACAATATCCTGGCTACGGCTATGACCCTGTGTACAGCTACGATTAGTGAGTAGGATCATAACCCCTCCCCCCTCCCGCTTCACATTCGCTCCTCTGTGTTATACTACGTTTATCCATTTCTACCATCTCATTCACCCTGACGGCTCTTGAGAATGTGGGAACAACGGGTTATCTCCAGTTAAACTTACGTAAAATAATCGATCTTTACAAGAAATCTTTGAATCCCTGAGAAATCGATTTATTTGCATAGGTTCAAATGGCAAAGAAAATATAGGTGCCAAACTGCTGCACGAATGATTTATCCTCGCCCCACAACATCATCTACAATAATAACTTTCTTTCTGGAGGGGAAGAAAGAATCATTCATGTGTATTACCTCTTGTGTTTTCTGGTGAATTATCACAGATTATTTGCAATTTAACTTTGTTTGTCTTATATAACAATTTAATCTTTATAAAAAAAACTACATAAAAAAGCAGCATCACTTCATTGATTGTAAAGCATTTACTTTAAAATTGTATGTTATGTAATTATGTTGTACACTAACAATGATATACGGAAAAGTAAAACAAAAAATAATCTGTGTTCACATATGTGCATTGTGCATATGCTATACATATTCGTGTTTATAAAACGTCACGAGGGGGAAACAAATTTGAGTGGGGAAAAAAATGGACCGATAAATAAAAAGTCCGTCACTTTGTGTTTATTTATTGGCTTTTTTAATTCACCGATGTTTCCACCGGTTGATCGAAAAATGACACAGTTCGGCTCAGTGTCTGATATAACCAAATATGCCATTTTTCTCTATTCCAGAAAAGTTTCCTCTTAAATTACTACTAAAACTGCTCTCTTTCGGACATAAAGTAAAGCCGTTTGATGGGAAAATGGCGTGAGTAGAACTTTTCTAAACTCATAATTTCTCCTTTATATTCTGTATTTCTGTATAGAACAAAGTACTAACTAAAACTTGGGTACTTGCCCTACAACTTTTATTTGGAGTCCCGTTCGTAAATTTGCAGGATATAAGATCGACAACAATGAAAAAAACTTTCACGCTTGTTTTCTTGAAACTCGATTTTGCCATCTCAATCCCTTCCACCGTTGCCAGATTGGGGTGAAAAAGCCGTGAATTTTACATTGATTTAAATGGGGACGATACGGCTTTTTACCCTCGATCTGGCAACACTGATCCCTTCTTCCATCCATCGACCTCCTCATATTATTATATTGAATATTATTTCGTGAAGTGCATGTTGCATAGCCTGGCCAGGGCTAAAGTCCCTTGATGGAAATATTGTATAAGGAGTACCAACACGAGCTAAAAGAGTTCTGATTGGCTGCTGGTTTTAGGCTTCCACGGACGCGAGCAGGAGTCGACGACATCGAAGGCTCCACACAAAAAGGGTCGATGAGTAGAAGAACGTATGGGAACGGACCGGAATGCCGGCAAATCCGCCTGTCAACCACTGGTCCACTGTCGAACTTAATCTTCGAATCCGTTCTCACTGTCGACTCTTCTCAAGTGCATAAAGCGTCAGCGTCGTGTCGGTACTCTCTATACAATGTTTCCATCAAGGGACTCTAGCCAGGGTATGCAATACGCAACGCATCTAATATACGAGCTGCATCGTACTTTTTGTGTGTAATGCGGATTGCATACCCTTACCAGTGACAGAGCATCCTTGTCGTCATTAAATACTAGAGTCTCCGCATATACTAAGAGAGTTGCGCCATGTCATTTAAAATTGGCAAATTGCAAATGTCGGATGGCCATTTTCCTCTCCGCTGTTGCCGCTATTTCGCTATCTCTGATAAGTTAGGTTCCAATTCTCATTAATAACGGTCGTTATTCAAAGAGATAGTGTTCTCCACAATAAGATTCAAGCAGAGGAAAAATTATCAATGATTTCCGCAGTCACCGTTCCTGCAAATGTGTAATGAAAAATGAAAGTGAGTACGCGAAAAGTAAACAAACCCTCCGCCATTTGCATTTGCCTCTTGGGGGCTTTCTTGACAGCCTAAATCTGAGAGCAAATAGACCTGTTTAGTGTGACGTCACGAAAAAAATTGGATCACAACAAATGCTCCATCTCATTTGCTGTCGTGGGTTTTTAGCCATAAGAAACAGGATACAAATTCTCAAATGCAAATTCGTGGAAGTAAACAACAAGTTTTCTCAGATTTTATTGCACCATCAAATTCCACGTACCTTAAAATGAGATTGTGCTAAAGCAAAATTTGTGTAATATCATGCATTAATTTAAATCACTGTTACTTCGAAGAAAGTCCAACGTTTTGTCCTTGTCCCCAGTGGCGTCGCGTGCGATTCGGCAACAATGTATTCTATCCATTTAAACTCATGTAAAAATATCGAATTCAGTGGGTTCACAGTGCGCAAGGAAAATTCGATATATTTAATGAGTTTTAATTGAACAGTTGCATTGTTGCCAGATGGCACGCGATGCCACTGCTTGTCCCACTCACAGTTTCTTAGAGGCACAGAATTCTGGGATCTAGACTCATCGGCACCATCACACCACGTGTGACGTGTTATTACGCCCTCGAATAATCTTCGACACAAAGAGAGGTTAGGATGATTGAGTGTCATGTGTCATGGTGTTCATACGCCAATAAGAGACCGTGAGTAAGGCAAGGAAAAAACATGGAACATCTTTCGGTATAACTGTGATTGTAAATTCACTTGTGATCTTTCAGGAATTATGTCGGTGTGAGAAGATACCAGAAGGTATGTGGAATCTAATGGTGCAATAAAATTTGAGAAAACTGGTTGTATACCAACATTAATTTGCATTCAAAAATTTGGATCTGATATCTTAAGGGCAAATCCACGAGAGTGAGCGAGATCCAATTTTGATCAAGACGTCATCACTAAACAGATCGATCAGAAACGCATTCCGACATGGCACAACTCTCATAGTATATTGGGACTCTAGCTTGTTCTATATATATACAACTGACAACCATGGTTGATCGATGATCGGCAGAGTGATTATTTAAACGCGCCGATTTCATGGGAATCCGATAATCGCGTCTCGCGCATCGGGTGTCAGGCGAATCGATTTCGCGGGATCGATCGCCGCCGCGGATACATTTCTCGCTGAATGAGACGCAGCGACGCGACGATCAATGAAAGTGACACCCGCTCAGCGTTGCCAAATGTCGCCATGGGTTGGCTTCCTTTACGAATCAGCGTTCGAGTAGGTTCTTCTTTATACTCATACATATCCGGCAACACTTCTTCGTAGGATGATAATGCGTGCAATTGAAACTAGAACGCGTCGTTAGGCAATTCGAAATGGACCGTTTTATTGATGACGCGACTCTATGAAACCAATGAACCTGTGTCGTTTGATTGGTCTGTTTGAATCTCCCGCCCGTTGCACTTGCATCTGATTGGACTATTTGAATCGGTGTTGCCAAACTCTTTAGGGAATCAAAAATTTTACTTTGAGTTAAATGGGGAAATGCATATAATGGAGCTGTTGCAAACTTTTGCTACAGGCTTATCAACAGATGATTATGGGGTAAAACCCTGTAAAAATGACTATTAGCGCACTAAAAAATCACGAAATCCACTCTTAAACTCACAAAATGCTTTTAAACGCGAGACCGTAATGGCGGCCGGGGCCGCGGTTTTCATTGGGGTTCCCTATCTTCAATCAGCGCCATCTACACGAGGTGTTCTCGCAACACCACACAAGAAGAAGAAGAAGCATACAATTGCCATAAGAAAACCGCAGCCTCGGCCGCCATTAAGGTCTCGCGTTTAAAAGCATTTTGTGAGTTTAGGAGTGGATTTCGTGATTTTTTAGTGAGCTTATCGTTATTTTTACAGGAGATTACCCCATTATCAACTATTAATAAGCCTGTATTAAAAGTTTGCAACAGCTCCATTATTCAAAATGGCACTTATTTGAATCGCCTATAGCCTGTTCACATCTCCCTCCCGTTGAACTTTCGTTTAATTGGACTACTTAAATCAGTTCTACGAAATTTGTTGATAAATTCGACAGTTTTTCTTTTGAGTTTTATAAGATATTGGTGTATAATTATACAAAACGGCACTTAATTGAATCGCCTGATGCTGTTATAATCCCCCGCTCGTTATTGTACTTGCGTCTGATCTAGACCGTTTTAATTCGTATTGCTGAATTCTTTGGAAATTCAACAATTTTACTTTGAGTTAAATAAGATATGTGTATAGTTATACCGTTATACGAAACGGCATATTTGTTTGAATCACCCGCGCCCGCAATTTATGATTCTTTATTTTTTCTCGAAAATTGAAATGTCAAGTTGGTGGATAAATATTCCTATATTTATCCATTTATTCCCCGGCACCTATTTCTGCATACATCGTTAACTGAAAGCGCCAGATGATGCTTCATTCAGCAAAACTCCATCACTGGACGTTATTTCATAGTTGATATAATTTTAAAAAAAACATAGGTCGGTCAGTTACTTTTTCGATTTAATCTGCCTGAAGTGATGCCATGGATCATTGGTAGAATTTAACTGGCCATGGTCGGTCATATATCACCTCAAGCCCTGGAACCTTTTAATAAGAGTGCTATATTTAAAGGACTGGGGGGGTGTACCTTTAAATAATACCCGCAAAACTTGGAAGACATCATTTCTAACTGTAACCGAAGCTCAACACCGGGATCTTTAATAGACTTCTTGGTTTCCTTGATTTTCAAGTTCCGGCTCGTTTCTTATACCCGCATTTAAGTCACCAAACACGTCTAGTTCCTGTATCTTTCATCACCCCGATTTAAATGTAGCATTTCCAAAGGCCTGAATTTTAGTGTTTCCTTGGTAAGCATATGAAAATACTCTGTAAGCTGAAAACAAGGATGCGTTTGGTTTCTAACCAGGTTTCAAAGTCCGGAAATGCGGGTTTGGTCCAAAATACATGGTTTCAAATCGAACCCGTGTTATAACGTCACAACTCACACCATTTTTGCAATTTGATACCTCCTCATACCTCCAAAACCGGAATACTTAGGCGGAAAACACTAAAGGCGCATTTGTTTTTTGCGCTCAACAAGTACCCCCTTTAATTATTGTCTACACAATAAAAAACCATGAAAATTTCAGGCCCTTTTGCAACCGCCCGACGGGTGTATATCACCGAGCAAAATCCTTCTCATTTTTCTATTAAAACACCAAATTTAGGCAAGAAAAGACGACGAAACTCCCTCTGTTTTTTTTCTCTCCCAGAATAACCGTTCAAATTGTAAAATTAGAGGTTAGAGATCACTAAGTGAATGACCGATGTATTCTCTTTTAACCGTAACAGATACTTATCGAGTTTATATGGTTACATGACAAAACCACGATTAGTTTATTGCCATAGATTACCTTTTTTGATTTTGCTTTGATCAACTAGATATGATTCCTTAGAGAATAGTCACGCAATGCAGATCGCCTTGTCTCTACTCACCACTTCCGTGCTATACTATCGAATACGTCCGTTAACATATTTTTTATTTATTGTTAGCCACAAAAATTGTAGCATTCAAAGTCAATGAAGTCACATCTTCTTCATTAAGTTGTCAACCGAGTTCCGTATAATATTGACCAGCGGCGGCTCCTGCTTCTTGGCAACCATACATTTTTGCCATTTGAACTCATAGTAAAATGTATCGATTGCTCAGGGATTAAGTGAAACCGCTGTAGATCGATTGTTTTATGAAGGTTTAAATTGAGAGAATGCGTTCCGAGAATTGATGCTTCAATTTGGGAAATTCATTTAACCATAAGCTTATAGTGAGTGTGAGTGAGCGTGAGTGGTACTATTTCTATACCTGCCTCACACTATTGCATAAGCCCGGCTTTATTTCTAAGTGGTTCAGCTTGAAACGTCCAAGGTATCTTCCTGAAGTATGCTCAGTGGCGGACTGGGGCAAAAAGGCCCGGGGTGCTGGGGCCCAGGATTTGGGGAAAGGGGCCTGAACTATGTACTGTTCCAGAGAGGAGGGGAGCGGAAATGGAGGGGCTCGGGGTGCTGCAGCATCCCGGCACCCCGGCCCAGTCCGCCCCTGAGTATGCTCGCAGGTGCTGACGTTCGTTTTTGTACTTTTTGCGTATATTTATCAATTTCAGCCAAAAACTGTTGACTCTTTGAGCAGCAAGACGTGATGCCCATGGTTAATGAGTAGTTTTTGAACGTTTTCATAGAGCTTATCGTTTTTTTGTCAGAATTTTACGTAAGGATTAAGGTTCTATATTGTTTTAGCAAAAAAACGCAATAAACTCATTGAGCCTGAAATCATCTTAACCATTTCAAACCTGAAAATACTTTTTGTTCAGGAACGGATTTTTGACCATCATAGCTGATCTGAGCACATTTTTCTCATATAAAACGATATGCATATCATATTTTTATTTTCTCAATAAGATTCTATGTTGCTCAGATGTACATTGGAATATACACCCGGTATGAAAGGGTTAAAGAGTTTGTCATTTGACATTTAGGAGCCCCCCCCCCCCCCCCCGAAGCCCACAAATGGACTGACATAGTAAGTCTCTATAGGGTCATTCCATTTTAAATCAACCAAAATTAATGAAATATGTTGCTGCCTAGTCATGGATTTTGGAAATATTTTGTGGGGTGATTTTAACTACTTTTAGTAGCTCAAAACGTATTTTTTCATATTTTTTTAGCTTACGGCCCCTGAGATATAGGCAACCGGAAATTCAAAAATTGCGATTTTAGGCTTATCTTTGGACGCGTGCCACAGCCTTAATTCTCAACGGAAATATACGGTTGAGGTCTCATTTTGATGCATTTTGTGTCCTCTTTTCATTGCTTCAGGTCGTTTTTCATTAATTGAAGGTTTAGCAGGTTGCATACCTATTTGAACTTTGGTGACCCTATTGCAATTTTTCCGATCTTTGATAATTTTTTTTAATAGGATATTGTTGGTAGAAAAAAATCATACTTTCCAAGCTTTAAGTACACTACTAAGAGTATCTGCTCAAAAAAAATTGGATCTCCTGAGCAATTTTTTCTAGTTGAAAAAATTGCTTAAAGTCGGCTGAAATTAAGAAAGACCCTACTTTGAGGTTAAAAAAAGTCGATGTGGGGATTCATGAAAAAATCTTAAAAAATAACTAAAATCACCGCTTTTATGTCTACTTTCAATATCTGAAGTCGAAAGTTTGTGTATTTGATCGCTACTGTCGATTTTTTTTTTTCAAAATTGGTAAAAATACAATTTGCTCGAACACACAGGATTGAAGCGAATAGAGGAGCCAACTCTTTGAGGTTTAAAAATCTCGCAAAATCTCTAAAATGATCGCTTTTAAGTCCTTTTTCAACGCCTGAAGTCGAACATTTGATTACTGAAGCGCTTCAGTTGAAAAACAAGTTCGTAAAATCCGTAAAAACACAATTAGCACGGCCACAATCTGAGCTCAGTTCAGGGCATAGGGGCGTCGCGTGAAATTTTACCAATTTTACAAGCTTGTATTTCAACTGAAGCGCTTCAGTAATCAAATGTTCGACTTCAGGCGTTGAAAAAGGACTTAAAAGCGATCATTTTAGAGATTTTGCGAGATTTTTAAACCTCAAAGAGTTGGCTCCTCTGTTCGCTTCAATCCTGTGTGTTCGAGCAAATTGTATTTTTACCAATTTTGAAAAAAAAAAAAAAATCGACTGTAGCGATCAAATACACAAACTTTCGACTTCAGATATTGAAAGTAGACATAAAAGCGGTGATTTTAGTTATTTTTTAAGATTTTTTCATGAATCCCCACATCGACTTTTTTTAACCTCAAAGTAGGGTCTTTCTTAATTTCAGCCGACTTTAAGCAATTTTTTCAACTAGAAAAAATTGCTCAGGAGATCCAATTTTTTTTGAGCAGGTACTCTTAGTAGTGTACTTAAAGCTTGGAAAGTATGAATTTTTTCTACCAACGATATCTTATTAAAAAAAATTATCAAAGATCGGAAAAATTGCAATAGGGTCACCAAAGTTCAAATAGGTATGCAACCTGCTAAACCTTCAATTAATGAAAAACGACCTTAAGCAATGAAAAGAGGACACAAAATGCATCAAAATGAGACCTCAACCGTATATTTCCGTTGAGAATTAAGGCTGTGGCACGCGTTCAAAGATAAGCCTAAAATCGCAATTTTTGAATTTCCGGTTGCCTATATCTCTGGGGCCGTAAGCTAAAAAAATATGAAAAAATACGTTTTGAGCTACTAAAAGTAGTTAAAATCACCCCACAAAATATTTCCAAAATCCATGACTAGGCAGCACAGGCTCTGGTTGATTTAAAATGGAATGACCCAATAGCTATACTTATTTGACTTAATTATTTGTCGATTGGCCGCCAAATCAGTAGTTTTCCATCCCACTGTGCGATGCTTGAATATGAAAATATTTCACGCTCGTATCCGCCATCCGTGAACTTGTCAATGGACGTCGCGCGTTTCGATCGCGTCGCGTCACCGCACAGTGGAGCGAGTCCATAGGAGAGACTCGACATGGAAAATATGACTTAAAATGCAAATTTGCATCTTTTCACAGTCGAAAACCCAACTATAAAGGGTGATTCTTGTAGGAAATTTTATGATAAAACCAATGAAATTACTTTCAAATTTCAACGTTACGTATTAACAAAGATATACGTATTTAAAGTTGCCATGCCATGTCCGGCCTCTTCGATAGATTTGTTTCACTGTGCGCCGCCAGGCTACGCTATGCGCGCGCATCATCAATCTGCTACTACACTACGATGCGCCATTCTCAATGCTCATTCGTCTGACTGTGAGATAATAATTTGACGGCGCTCGTGTCCTCCGTTTGTAATGAAATGTTGCCAACTGTATTGACGGACAAGGAATCTTCAGGCCTTTGCTCATTAACAGAAGAGAGTTCTTACATGTAGATCGTTAAAACAAAACAAGAGGATAGGCAACCTCACGGAAAACAAAGATTAGTGAAAATAACCATACGGATACCTGATTTTGGCACCTGCTAGATGTTCTGGTAAACTTGACCAGAAGTATGGTACATTTACCGATACTTTGAGTAAATTCGACATGCAATCAGGTGACATCACCTAGTGCCCAGCCAAAACATAGTATACTTCTGGTTAACATTACCATAACATCTAGCAGGTGCCAAAATCAGGTATCCGTATGGTTATTTTCACCGTAGTTTTTTTTCCGTGCTCTTGCAGAACCGTCAACGTGTTTTAGGCTCTACGGGCGCTGCTGCTGTGGATTCAATTTGCACATTTGTTTACATTCTCGCCAAAGATTAAACAAGAGTCCCAACAAAACGGTAGGAGAGCGTGGCATAGTCGAATTACTATCGAATATCACTATCGATTGTACGGCCTCTGATTGGCTAGCGAAAGCCTGGGCCCTGTGAGGTCGCTCTTATGGAAATTTAACATGGGGTTTTCGACTTTGCCTCATTTGAAGTTGAATTCCAAGAAAATCATTGCTCCTTACCTTCGGGAAATTCAAATTATATTTTTTTGAGGATATAACGAAGATATTGATGGGTCATATACATATCACTTCATCGAAAAATTAACAGAATAATATGAATTTGAAAATAAAATTACGGCCAATTTTTTGCCGTGTTTTCCACTCTTCGCACAGGTCGGGCCGAGTATGTGGTTTAGCAGTTGTTTTTTTCATTTTTCTTGTTTTAGTTTAGTGCAGATAGTTTGAAATACATGTACAATTCATTCTTAGAAGGAAATACGCCAATTTCATGAAGAAAACCGAAGATTTAACCACAAGTTCACAAGACAATACGAAGTTTAGCGGACGTAACGGCGGGAAAAATTGCCCGTAATTTTACTTTCAAATTCATATTGTTCTGTTAATTTTTCGATGAAGTATACTATGTATGACCCATCAATATCTTCGTTATATCCTCAAAAAAATATAATTTGAATTTCCCGAAGGTAAGGAGCCATAGTTTTCTTGGAATTTGACTTTAAATGAGGCAAAGTCGAAAACCCCGTGTTAAATCTCCATAAGAGCGATCTCACAGGGCCAAGGTTTTCGCCAGCCAATCAGAGGCCGACTTTTCGATATCGCCAACCTAACCTCACCTGCCACGCTTTCCTACCGTTTTTTTGGGACTCATGTTTACTCTTTGATTCTCGCCTGAGGTACCGCACAGAGTTTTACGGTTAAGGTGATTCTTCAGCGTTTAGTGCCGATTTTTGCCACCAGAGCGCTACCGTTCGATTAATGTCAAATTGCAGACCGAAAGTAATTTATATTTAAGGAAATAGACGGTCAGTTCCTAGATAATCATCTGAAGAACGTCTTTGCAAAGTATCTGAACAATAACTTCAAAAATAAGGCTGTAAGTACCAAAAAGTGAAATATTGCAAATCGATGCAAGAATCGATCACGATTGACGAAAATCGCGGGTCTCTCCCCGAGTTTGGTTTTACCAGTTTGGTTGGAGTTTTACCACCACATAAAATATTTTGCCAGCGCCCTTGATTTCAACACAGCAATGGGTCTGTTGCATACTTTTGCTACAGCAGTATGGAGGGTTGATTCTGGTGTAAAATCTCGTGAAAATTACATTGGAAGGATTAAATAGTATCAAAATCTACTCTTAAACCAACAAAAGACGTTTTAAGGAAAGCCTAAGATGGCGGTCAAAAGGGCGAATCAACCCTGCATGAATGCACCACGAGCACCAAAAGATGGCCGATGACAGCAATTTATAATGTTGGTTAGAATGTAAACAAACGTCTAACTTCCTCATAGTACACTTACATTTTGAGTCATTTTGCGTGTTTTTACCCGGTAAATTTTACTTCCTCACTTTTATTTATAATTACTCTGGTGAATAAAGTACGTTCTGCGTCAATTTGTCAGAATTCTGAAAAGTAAACGCCGGGCAAGTAGACTGTCGAATGCCGTCGTTGGCCATCTTTGCGGCTCATGGTGGATGCATGCGAGGCTGGCTCGCCCATTTGCCCGTCATCTTGGAATTTGCTAAATTGCCTTTGGTGGGTTTGTGAGTGGATTTTATGACTGTTTGATGCTTCCAATGTGATTTTTACGCGACTGTAGGGTAGAGTCGACACTCCATATCGCTGTAACAAAAGTTTTCAACAGACCCATTATCATTCGGAGCCATCAAAAACAAAAATGAAATGTGTACGCTTCAATGTGGTGCATCATGTGCACGTGAATTGTTTCATTTTCCGTTATATACTTTCAATTGAAGAGTAATTGACAGACAGACGTTTTGATTATTGAAAAAGAAACGGGTCGTGCGTTGCTGACGCCCGACAGTTTAAAAAGGGAACTGCAATGATTTGATTAGGCCAATTACTGTTGCACTTGGGCAGAGAGGTAAAGGTAGCTCTAATGCGAATGACTCATGTCATAGACAGTTGAAACCGTACCTGTTGGTAAGCGACAGAGAAACTCGCAAATGAATCGTTTAATCTGTAATGTCTTGTTGATTTGGGCAGTTTTAGTCGTAAAATCAAGCATAATTAAGCATTTTCGGGTACGTAGAATTCATAATTGCGAAAAGGTCTCATCAGTTGTTTAAAATAGCTTAAATTTCCATTAGCAAAATGTGCTTTTGGGGAAAATACATTGAATCAGAGTTTGTTTGGAGCCAGAGGTCCTCTGACGCCAATCGATACGATATATCGCTCTACTAAAACAGTATAAATATATGTATATACGGAGGAAACCGATCTATACATCGCATTTCACAAGCTCCACGCGTAACTTCCTCTCGATCAGTAAATCAATCAATGCTTTGTTTATCGTATCCTCCGTAGGAGGAAACTGGTTTGAATTCAATGTGCTTTCGTTATTGTTTTCATATCTCGTTTTATCGCAAACTACAATGTTTACATTGAGTCTTTTTTTTTTTTTTTTAATACAATATTTTACGCACTGGCACTAACTTTAAATCACGTGCTCGCGCCGTTGTATCATGGCAGCGGAAAGAAAACTTGACCGAGCATCAGTGGCAAAGGTTCAACTTTCACCGAGGCGACTTACGGTATAAACTTTAAGACAAAGTGACCAAGATCGGCGATTAGCGATTACGGGTATCACAGTGGTACAGAAATAATCGATTTGGAGGCAAAAAATTAGGGGATTAAAAAACACATTATAAATTGAGAATGTCAGTGGTGGCTTGTACACTTTGGTAACAATGTTTTCCCTCCATTAGAATCTATGTTAAATAATCGATTGCAGGCGAAGCGCTGCTTCACTATCGAATCGATTGTTTTACATTAAATCATATGGAAGGAAAACATTGTTGCCAAATTGCACGAGCCGCCGCGCCGCGCCGCGCCGCTGGAGGAGGTCCGTACAATAACCACCTCAGCTCTCTCAGGCACATGTTTCTCGCATAAGCTTTTCTGAGTGAAACGTACACATTCATATCACACTCAGGAAAAACGGAAAATCCCACTTGTTAGCGCTGACAAAATTTTTGGTTGAAAAATGACCCATCAAAAGAATTTAGTACTGCTAACGAAAGATTTAATACGCCTGACTGAAGAAAGTTTGCTTGGTGAATCGCTGAATCAAAAATTTCGTTGGCTCAACTATAATTATAAAGTCTTTAGCTCGGTCATTTTTCAGCGAAAGGTTTTGTTAGAACCAAAGTGTTTATTTCTGTTTTTGCTGTGCATGTCAAAGACAGCACGCTGAGAATTTCATGGAGAAAAATTCAGGCACTGAGACCTCCGTGCAGTGTTGCCAGAGTTTATCAACACCCTGTATAGCGATAGACGCTTTATACACCAACACATGTACAATGATTTTCAAAAGAAAGTACCCTGATTGAAATTCTTATTGTTAAATTGTTCTGTTGTTTTCAATAGAATTTTCGGTTTTTCATGAGGCGCTTCGGAGTGATTCTGTTCAGTTCTTAAACAGTTGAAAGCCGTAAAATTGTTTAAAAGTTGCTGAGATTTATAATGGTAAAAATTTCAACCAGGGTATTTTCTTTTGAAAGTCATAGCAGTACATATAATGTACTACACTTGTATATATCCGAGTGTCATCTCTAAGAGTCTTGCTTCGAGTATCACGTTGAATGTTGATTGTCTTTGGCTCGACCTAGTCATGGAAGCAAAAGTTTCGTCTCTTTTGATTACCAAATTTCTAAAACTCGACCGCGGTCCACGGTCAGCGAAGAGTACCGGGGGGGGGGGGGGGGGCAGGCAATGATTCGGCGGAAATAAATACATGTATATACACGAGCGAGCAAAAACACTCTCGTTTTCAAGCGCATGTGCACCGGCGCGGATACCTCCAAGTCCATTGTGTAATTGTGCAGAGTTGTAAGGCGGTATAGGAGTCGCCACTGTTGCCGAATTAGGCGGGAAATTTAAAAAAAAAATACTTTGAGTCGAATGAAGAAATGTGTGTAAATAAACGCAAAACAGCAGCCGTGCTGTCGAACCGTTCACTGAACATATCCTTCATTCGAACTAGACCATGAGAACAAACAATCGAACGAATTGTACGCCTCGATATCTGTCATAGAATCCCTGTATATGTCAAGACTTAACTCGTTCAATCATTTCTGTAGAAATTTTGAGGGAGGAAAAAATAATCTGGACTCGTATTTTCCATCAGCTGATTTGTTGAAATTTTTGAGAAAAAGAAAATAGGTTTAAACGTATAGGAGGATAAATCGACTCTTTTCAGTAAGTTTAAACGGACGAAGATAAATCGTTCATTCAAATGGAGGAGAATGCACACCGAAAAAACAGAATTATTTCGCCCGACTAATTTTGTGTTTGCGCAATCAAATTAATTGGTTGTAATTACCCAAAGAATTATAAACTCCAACTAATAATTGGTATAATAACTGGTGCTAACTATACTGAGTAAGTGCAAACAGTAAAATTGGGCGTACCGTACCAAGCTGAGTTGGTACTCGGTATACTAATAATAATTTAGTAATTGGTACCAATAAGTTAGTACCTAGTACCAGTTTATGGGTTGTACTTGTAGTACCTAATTTCTTAAGTAAGTGCAACCAATAAATTTGTTTGCACAAATTTCACTAATAATTAATTCGTCAAGCGAACCAATTCTTTTTTCAGTGCATCGATTCATTTCAACGCTTGATCTGTACAATTCATTCGTGGTTTCCAATTCAATTGAACAGGACAAACAGAAAGAACGACTCGTCCCAGAGACTAAATCAAATGAGTTGGCTCGTACCAATCCAGATCTAACGTGGAAAATAAGCAGTCTCCTGCATAGCGCGGGCTCTCTACTTTTCATTTTCCCTTTTTGTTTAGACTCGGTGAAGTCGTTCCATTGTTGAACCTGAAAATTGGATCTGGAACAAACCTTTCTTCTTTCTCCTCTCATTGGATAGCGACGACTCAATGACGTGATCTTCATTTGCAGTTCTTTAAATTCCTTCCATTTGTGTATCTCCTCACCTTCACTCTTCAGTACAGTTTCTTTCATGCGAAAACTTCCGAAGGCCTTTTCATTTCTAGCTTTTTATTTTTTTAGCGTACTATGACTTTCAAAAGAGAGTATATCCTGGTCAAAATTATCATTGTTTTTTCCCGTTGTTTTTAATAGAATTTACGATTTTTCAAGACGTACTCTAGAATGGGCATTCTGCCTAGTCCTTGCGAACACTTGAAATTCACAAAATTGCTCAAAGCTCACCTATATTTGAAGGAGCAAAAATTTCGACCAGGGTACTTACTTTTGAAAGTCATAGTACATCCAGAAAGATTAGAGATTTTCATTCTCAAGTTCCATTTGTAACTCATTTTAATTAATGCCCCCCTCACTAAAATTAACTCAATTTATTTTGTAGCATACTCTTGGAGTGAGTTTTAAACCTATGACTTCAAGTTGAAGTCTATGTCTTACAAGAATGTCCCTTTGTGCATTTAATTTAATCTTACGATTTTTCGTCACTTTCTAATCACGCATGAAGAACGAGAGTTGCAAACGACAGTTGCATCTAACCTATCATAATGCTCTGAGCTAACTCTACTTGAAGGATTGAAACTGTTAAACGATTATTGCATATCGTGCGAAAACGTCCGATATCCTCAGCACCCCCCCCCCCCCCATGAATAACCCTTATTTCTGTTAAAGGAGATCAACGATACATAATACACATGGTTTCTTTTTTTCATCTCCTTCTTTTTCTCTCTCAATCGAAAGACTTTGCTTATTTCTACAGTTCCCCCCCCCCTCCCGATTGTAGACACCCAACTCTTTGACACCAGTCGATGTTGCAAAACATTTCAAATGTTTCAATCCACCTCCCCCCCTCACACTCTCTCACTCTCACTCTCTCTCTCTCTCTCTCTCCCTCTCTCTCTCTCTCTCTCTCTCTCTCTCTCTCTCTCTTTTGTTTACCTTTTTGATTTATTATATTGCGAAAGCTTGAAGCACCAGACCCAATGCACCAATCTGTGTCGTCACAACTTTTTGGTAACTCCTTTTAAGACAAGTATCAGTTTGTTTACTTTTTATGTCAACTGTCAACTGCCTAAACTTGCCTTTACCACCTTTTCATTTCATACAAACAAACAAATAAGGAAAAAAAAAATATGTATATAAAAAAATTATGACTCATATGAACTATAAAAACCAGTAAGTAAAGTGTTAAACGCAGACGCATAAAGGTTCGGAATGGGAGCAAACCAGTAAACTTGATTTCACACAGCAGGTGTTAATGAGCTTGGTTTCTGTCTTTCTGCGGGGTTTCTTTCGGTATCAGTTTGCAAAGCATTGCGGGCAAAAACAGGCAAACGAACGAACAAGGAGAGAATTGCAGGGAATAGCGCGCGGTTGCCGCTTTTAAATTTGGCGCACAAAAGGCGGATACACGGAAAAAAAACTACGGTGAAAATAACCATACGGATACCTGATTTTGGCACCTGCTAGATGTTATGGTAATGTTAACCAGAGGTATATTCTGTTTTGACTAGGTACTAGGTGATGTTACCTGATTGCATGTCGAATTTACTCAAAGTATCAGTAAATGTACCATACTTCTGGTCAAGTTTACCATCACATCTAGCAGGTGCCAAAATCAGGTATCCGTATGGTTATTTTCACTAATCTTTTTTTTCCGTGTAAGACAGATTTGACAATCAAATTTGTCACACACAAAATTACATAGATAAGCGTAGAGTCACATGATGTTTCCTCTTTCCCTTACCAACGTGAAAACCTCAATTTTGAGGAAGTCTGATCCTATCGAAGCGACCCAGAAAAGGGCCCCGTATATACATGAGTGTGTGCTTCTACTAGAAGAAATCACTGTTCGATCATATACAGGGTGGGCCAAAAGTCCCGGCACCCCTTCATAACTTTTGAACGGCTGCTGATAAAATAAGCAAACTTGGGGGATGTTTAATATGTTTATAACTTAAAAAGAACTATCTTTTGAGAGGGTCGACATTTTGGGGGCTTCCCTTTAAGAGGAGTAACCGACCCCCAACTCAACATTTTCAAATGACACCCCCTATCTTGTGATACATCATTTAAAAGGGCATTAAATTCTAAGACTTTTTGTGCAAACCGGATATCGTTTTTCGTTTTCGATGCATCGAAGGCCAAAGTTCGATATGGACCTATTTACAAAATATCGTTACTCCACTTTGAGATACCGGAATTAAAAAAAACTAGGTGTCTAAAATACTCCATAAAGCAAGCCCTTTTCAGAAAAAAATACTAATTTGACATGAATTCAGTCAAAAATAGGATTTGGCGCCCCCGAGAATAACCCCTCAGGGTTAACCCAAAATAACTCCTATGCCATGCCCCTCAGGGGGCCTATCTCAGAAACTCTGTGGGACGACCCCTTTCGTATGTAACTTTGATCAAAAGAGCATTAAAAATTGAGCATGTTGGCGCTAATAAGAGGTTGATATTGTTTTCCACATTAGAGACATCGAATTTTGTAAATCGAACTTTGACATTTTATACCTCGAAAACAAATTCTAAAACAAATGGCACGAATTGAAAAACGATTTTCTTCATTTTTGTTTTTTTCTGTTTTTTACAATTAAAATTTGAAGAATTTGACCATTGATCCTAAAAAGGCACAAAATGGCCTAGAAATCGTCTATTGAACTGGTTTCTATCCATACCAGAGAACTGTGATAAGCCCAAAATGCCTAATAAAAACTTAATAACTTTTACAAGTTACTGTCCAAAAGTAAATGTAAATTAGTATGAATGGTGGATGTATCATTATTTTGAATGTCAAGAAGTCTCATCATTTACTTTAAAAAAATTTAAAAAACGGCCATCAGGAGGTCGTTTTAGACTTCTCTCTGTCTCTCAAGGGATAATCACGGATAGTTGATTAATCGAGTTTATACCCCCCTAACCAACGCTCGTCACTAAATGGTGCACAAGCTATATTGACTGTCCAAGATCTGGGAAATCAATAAATCAAGAAGAAGATTCATTTATGTATTTATTAGTATCGGAGCAAATGGAAAACAAATCGTTTACCGGCACTGCGCTATCTCTATCCAGTGGCCACTACAGGCCATGCTCATAATAATTGGGTGGACAAAATACGAGCTCCTAAAGTTTCAACAGGTCTGTTGCTATTATTTCTGCTCCAATAAATTAAAGCAATGATTCTCGCGTGAAATATCGTCATCGATAGGATCAGCTCCGTTATGAAATCAACATTAAATCTACTGTCATTAAAATCTGGAAAATAAGTTGTATGGGGACTTAAACGCAGGTATAAGCATAGAAACCAACTTTTCTATCGAGAAATGGCATTTAACGGTGACTTAAGCGTAAGCACTAAAAACAGATGCACCAGCCAACTTCCCATAATTTTAACAGTAAATCACCAATTCAAATTTATTAGTAGGACCGACTAAACCGCCTTGTTAATCGTTCATAAGAAATGATCACTTTATTGTTTTCTTTTTCATACTCATTTTGTCGCTCCGTGAGGGCCCAATTAAAATTTTATCCGAAACGCAAGCACATCGGATGTGCTTTCCTCTTTGCTCCAGTTAAAAAGGACTTTGCAAACTTGATAAACTTCCGATTTACTTTCCTGCCGCATTTTTCTAATACAAACCTATTTAAATGGGCAACTAAAGAGAGTCAAATTTCTGATTACACCTCTTATGATCTGATCAAATACCTAGGTACAATGGTCGATTTTGCGTGTGAATCACGCCATTCGTGAACAAGCGGTTTTATGCTGGAAGCAACTTATTTTGGTTTCTTGTGCAGTTCGTTTATTTCTGCCTGTAATCCGTTCTTCAAGTGATTCGTAAACGCGCATAAATGACTTCTCATTAAAAATAGGTTTGGCTCGGTTATAGTATTGGAACTAATTTTCGTTTCTTGTGCACAGTTAGATTCTTCCTGAATAAAATCTGTTCTTCAAACGATTCGTTAAATATACATAAATTACTTATCATTGAAAAATAGACTTGAAAAAAAAGGTAAAACTACAATTGAATCTAACAAAAATTGTGGGATTAATCAATTTAATCTTTAATTATTTTTTTATAATCTAATGATTTTTATATAGATTATTTAAGTTTAATTTATTCAAAGTTTATTAAATAACATATTCCAATCAAAAAAGTAATAAAACTGTATGGGATTAATTTAGTTAGTACTTGAGTAACCCATAACTTTACATAAAAAAATAATTGCAACAGTAATTAATTTCTGCAATGTAATAAAATGTATTCTTAAAGTATAAATATAATATAAAAGATTTAAATAACCTTAAATAATCTTAAATAATTATATTAGGTTATAGGAACTCATATTGATTTATCATGCACAGTTTGTTTGTTTCTGCATAAAATTCTTGCATCAAATAATTCATGAGCGCATAAATAACTCACAGAAAAATAGTTTTGGTAGGGCTAGATTAATTTAGTAACTTACTTTGGTTCCTTATAAACCCATAAATGCCCATTGGGTCGTTAATAACGACCCACTTATAATGGTTTTTTTGGACCAAATTACTGTAAATATAGGCCAATTTAACTAAAAAATCAATGTTGTGATCTTTCAGCACCTATTATTTAGCTGAACCAGAAAATTTCACAATTTTTAATTTTTAAATTTTTTTAACTATAAGATGGTGTTTTTTGAGAAAAACACCAAAAACCACCCAACATGTTCAAATAAAGTTGGGTATATATGGGTTAACAGTTGGTTTTTTTTCTGCATAAAATTCATTCTTCAAAATAATGATTCGTAGGCGCTCATAAATGACTCATGGTAAAATAGGTTTGGTCAATGAGCAATGGGTCACGATTTTTATTCATTTTATCTTTTTGGCCTCATACAGACTTTACTTGACTTCCCTATCCATTAATCATGCAAGGAATATATGAGGTTCCTTAATCAGCAGATATGGGCGGAGGCGAACAAGACGCAACTCGACGTTGGCCAGTTCGAAATCGCTCGCCAATATTTCGTAACGTCTATTGTTCCACATTCGATCAGCTGATCTGATCGAACTCATTACATACAGCATTGATTTTGATCGATGTCATACTGAGCGTAGATCAAATATGAATAAATACATGGACCAACTTAACTTGAGTTGACCAACAGTTTTTTTTTTCTTCTTTTAGATGCACATGTGATTGGTTAATATATTTGAATGCATGTGGTTAATCATTTTGGAGCTGCATCATGTGCTGATCTGATCAGTGCGTTTCAATGGCTGGTTCAATCCAGGTCAACTCATAAACTTGAATTCAATTCCTTGTCATTCGAATTAATTCTCTTGATTTTTGTTCCTTTTTTTTCCAGCTTGAAAGAAGAAAGAGAGGATATAGCTTTTTTGGAACAAAAACAGTAGTTAACTGTGAGTATGTTTATGGTTATTTCACAATAGTTGTTATGATTGACTATGTTTTGTTAAACAATTAATGCCGATTTTATTGGTTCCAAGTTCCAACGAGCTTTAGCGGTAGAGGAGTCCATATACAATAGCAGTGTTGCCAGATCGAGAGTAAAAAGCCGTATCGTCCCCATTTAAATCAATGTAAAACGTACGACTTTTTCACCCCAATCTGGCAACACTGTACAATATACATGCTATCAGTCCTATCTCAAAGTGTGACAGGATAAGCGATCTGAATCTGGTTTGTTCGCCTCACTTTTTTTAACCTTAAATCAAAATGTGTAATTAATCCAGAGGAAGTTAGTTTTAAACGAAAGTGCCAGTGGTTATAGGAGCGATTATCTAGACACAGAATTTTAATACAACTAGCCAGGAGAGAAAATTGTTGTTGTTTCGCATTCGAACGAATTTGAATTTTGAAAAACACTGAAATACATTTGCCATTACAAAGGGTGGTCCAAAGGGTATACCGAGACTGATAACAAAGTAACAAGCTAATAATCTGGTATTGATTTCATTTGAAAGAATATTTCATTTTCTTTCGATTGAGCCCATTATGAGCTCATTTTGTTAAACATTTACGAAGTTTCGACAGTGTGGAAATAATACAAAAAACTGACCTCCTGCGAGGTTTTTATAGAATATTTTCTCGTTGCGAAAAACGATGGACATAATTATCCGATACACTCTTTCTCACCAACAACCAAAAACACGAAAAACACTACTTATTAACATTACTGTTTTTGTAATATGAGATCCGATTACGCTCATTGGTTGGGCACCCTAACAAAAACTCATTTATCAGTACGAGAAAATATTCGATAAAAACCCGTAGGAGGTGAATTTTTTATCTTTCTTTTCAAACTGTCATAACTTCGTAAATCTTTTTCACCAAAATGTGATTTTTTGAAAATGGGTCAAAATCGAATTTTGACCTTCGATGTATCGAAAACGAAAAACTTAAAGACCTTCGGTTTTCGCCAAAAGTCTCAGAATTTCATGTCTTTTTAAACGATGTATCACAAGGTAGGAGTTGCTATTTGAAATAATTGAGTTACGAGGGTTGGGGCCCCATCTCCGCGTCCCTTGGGAAGAAGGGGGTTTTGCGACCTCCCGATAAAAGCAGTCCCTCTAAATGATTGAAAATGGCGCAAACCGCATCCTTTTATCTTCAATAGGAAAAAAGTTAAGAGGGGTGTGTTGTCACTTTCTGGCCACCGTGTATAACCAATCAGTAAAACAATGATTATTTACTTCAGTGCGTCTTAAACAGCTTCACACCTCGTACCTGGGGCCGAACAATGCCTCTGATTTGCGACAGCGTCTAATCCTATATTCAATTCACACCTAATGAGCAGCAGCAGGTATGGATCAATCGATCATTTCATGACCCGCCGTGTATAGACAGATTTATTAGAGCTCCCAAGATCAGAGTCTTTAATTTTACCTCTTTTCCTCTTCAAATTTATATTTTCAAACTAGACTAATTGGTCAAGGCCGCGGTCTAACGGTAATCATAGCCTCATAACCATCGATTGAACATTTTTTGATTTCATAATGATACGTTGATGCCATGTTTATAGCAAGAAATTACTACGGTTTTGCCGGTTTCTTCATTTCTCTTCAAAATAAAACCAAACGTGTGTGGACTATGAATTCCGGATGCCTGGCCTATGCAGCTGCTCCAGCATTCTGGCAACTACGCTTTTTTGCCATTTAAACTTGTGGGTAAAATCGATTCTCGGTGAGGTGACGTTGTCTTATTTGAAATTGATTATTTTCTATAGGTTCATATGGAAAAAAATTCGATGTTACTGCATGAAAAGTACGCAAGGTCACTGCATTTATCTGTAGTTATTCATTTTATTTCTTCTGGTTTTTGTTTTTTATTTTGTAAATTTTTTCAGGGTGTGAGTCAGTGGCGCACCCATAGGATTTTGGGGGGGGGGGGGCTGAAAAGTCAAAGCTTCTTGAGAAATTTCTTAGCATCAAAAAAAATTCGTTTAGTTATAGACCAGCCCGGAAAGTTATTCTGGGTTTGGGGGGAGAGCTTTAGCCCGATAGCCCCCTTTCGGGGCGCCACTGGTGAGATTAGTTATATAATTTGAATCGATGAAACAAAGAATGGAGAAAATTCGATTTTACTGAAAAGTACGCAACTTAAACTGCATTTACTTATTATATTTTTTTTTTCACTGTTTGTTTTTTTTTCGTTCTTTGTTTTTTATTCTATAAATTTTCTCAGGGTGTGAGTTGTTGTTATATAATTTGAATTGATCAGAGAAAGAAAAAGTCTATCAGATTTGCAGTGACACACAGTTACGCTCCCTAAGTCGATGCAGTAAAACCGTAGACGGGTATTACGTGGGTTGGGTAGGGGACCGGCTCCAAGTCTGTTGTTTGGTCCGGTGACTTAGTTACTGCAAAATTCTGTTCCTGGTTGCCAATTTGTTTCCTGGCACACCAAAACCAAAACAGGCGAAATGCAATTTACTTTCCTTTTAATATATTTCGTCACAAAGCTAGGTTATTGTGAAAGGACCCCGCTCGTTTCTTAAGGCGACTGGCGAACGATCATTTTTTGATAAAATTCGGAATGACATTTTTCCTCAATATTCAAAACGAAGGTTGTGAAAGGCCCAAAAAAACAAAAAAACAAAAAAAAAAACAAAAAAAAAACAAAAACAAAAAAAAAAACAAAAAAAAAATGGAATGATAAAATTCGGAATAAAGTTTGGAATATTTATACACGGAAAAAAACTACGGTGAAAATAACCATACGGATACCTGATTTTGGCACCTGCTAGATTTTATGGTAATATTAATCAGAAGTATACTATGTTTTGACTAGGTACTATGTGCTGTTACCTGATTGCACGTCGAATTTACTCGAAGTATCGGTAAATGTACCATATTTCTGGTCAAGTTTACCATAACATCTAGCAGGTGCCAAAATCAGGTATCCGTATGGTTATTTTCACTAATCTTTTTTTTCCGTGTACGTAAGAATTGACTTATGCAAATTGATAAAATCATTAAACTGTTAGAAATTGACGAATACAACCCGGAAAGAAAATCAGAGCTAACATTAAAGTGAGGGTCATTTAGATAATCGTCGTATCATAATGTACGTAATAAATGTAGGGTGTTCTGGGAGTAAAGAACGGAAAAAGCTATCGATGAAGAGGGTGTGTATGCCTTCTTTGTATATTGCCATTATATAACACTCGGGAAGTGCACGTTAATACACCTCTTTCCTCATTTTCGCTCCATTTTTCATTCCGAGAATATCTTACCCCGGAAAAATGCACTTACGACAATTTACTGATTATTTTTGCTATATGACTAAAAAACAAGAGGCCATGAAGAGCTCATATCATTTAATTCTTTAGCGACGACAGTTCAAAAGAAGTGATTGTATTTCAAAATTTGTTAATGATAAATATTGTTTCTAAATTTTGGCCACTCGTATCGGTTATGTCGCAGGCAATCAGTCATTTTAGGCAAATAATCATCTACCTGCAAATCGTAGCTGCCTAGGCAAACAACAAGTTGCCTTTACAGACAATACGCTGCTTAGTGCTTAGGCTGCAATGCCTACTCGCCTAGGCTAACAGACCCATAACAGTCATTCGCCTAGGCAAATAACGGTGGCAAGACAGTTTGTCCAATGCATTTCGTCCAACTAACGTTTAGTCCAAAGCATTTTTCACACGTTCAATTCTGTCCAATACTTCTGGTCCAAACACTCACGGTCATCGCCAACTGTACAAAAACTTCCAACGTGAACTTGGACCGATACATGTTTTTGTCCTTAAAGGCTGCTGTCACAACTCAAAAGTTGGTTATGGCATACCTTTATTTTCGGCAAATTCAATGAAAAACTTACCTGAGAAGTTAAAATAAATAAAGAAGATGGTTTTTTTTTTTTTTTTTTTTGTTTTTTTTTTCATACCAACGGACCTTGGGAAATGAAGAGGAATTTTTTTCTTTTTTTTTTTAGTCATCCATTGCAGAGAAATTTTTAAAAATAAATGTCTATTTGAAGTTTTACGTGCATCAAACATGTAAAAATCGGTCTGCCATGTAATATACTCTAACGTATTTTTTTTTTTTTTTTTTTTTTTTTTTTTTTTTTTTTTTTGGACGCAGAACTTCTGAAGATAAAAATTACTTTAATTTGAACGTACTCCAAAGCAATAATGGACCCATTTACCTATTTGAACATTTCCCTGCGTGGACATTATTTTTCTAGACGAATAAAATTTGGAAATTAAAAAAAAAATTGGAAAAATTAACTACCCTTATGGACCATAAATGACATCGGATTACCTGCGATTTTCGACAAAACGAGCGGAAAAGAACTGTCTGGCCACCAAAATAACTACTTGCTTAAAATAACTGATTGCCTGAGATAGATGAATCTACAAGGATTATGGCATTAATTTTAGTTTTTAATCAGTATGTACCTAACTTGTACTTACTTGTGGTAAATCAAGCTCACAGTAATTTTTCGATTTTAATCGGGAAAGGCATCACCCTCAACTAACCCATTTGTGCCCAGAACTATTTTTGGTCTCAGATTTTTGTGAAATTTTCAAAGTTAGTCCATTTTGGTCCCAAAAACACAATTTTTTTTTCCCCCCATGCATTTTTATAGCCAAAAACGCTTGGTGCGAAAACGCACCACTAGCCACATACAATGTCATTTGGGAATTAATGTATAAAAAACACCGTGTTTTTTGGTGCGTTTTCGCACCACTAGGCATAAATGGGCTGATTCACTCAAAATTGCAAAAAAAAAAAAACAAAAAAACAAAAACAAAAACAAAAAAAATTGTCCCTTTTCAAAACTTATTTTTCACGGAATTTATTTCGATGTGATGCAAGGATATATTTGCTATGGCGTCAAGTGTAAAAACAATTTGTCATCTCTTAGTCGTCTCTCTAAACGAAAATCAGAACCAAACACATATGATTCACCTTAACAATTATAGTCAAGCAAACCTTCGATACTTGTAAATACACACTCGTTCACCTGAATTCTCATAATACCAACTTGGAGGAAGATGAGTACGGCTAATTTCCTTTTGTTAGGAGGATAATTGAGAGGTAAAATGATTAATCAAAGTCGTGAGCTTCAACCTTGAGGATGCGTTCTGCTAAATATTTCTTCTTTGTTTCACTGCTTGAGGCTGCGGTGTGAAATTGGTTTGCCCCCAGTAACTTCAAATTTCAAAACAAATACCTTCCCATTGAAATTTAAACGTTTTTTGCTGAATAGGTACACTGAACAAAGTGGATGGAAAAATGTTATCCCTGTACGATTACTAATGGTGCTGTAATTTAGATAATGCTAAATTATACCTACAGGTCTTCCCGTACTACGGTTAGTGATATTTTGTAGAATTACTTATGTATTCAATAAGAAATCTGGTAATGTTTGAAATAATGTTGACCGCTCAAAACAAGAATTCGGATTAAAAATGCCAGTAAGTATTTCTACGTAATAGTTAAATGTTCATCTAGTAACCGCTACAATACTCTTTATCAATACAGTTGTAATGTGTGTGGTTGCTCTAATCCGTAACTAGATTTGTTGATTATAGGAATTGCTAGTTTGATAGTATAATGCGTTGAAATTAAGAGTGAGCGCTCTCATTGAATTTACGGATTTTAAACCGGCGTCTCTAAGTTTTTGGATAGATTTTTTATGTTCGTTTTGTGTGTTTACCGATTTCTTGGGTTGAAACCCATGGAAGTGCTTGCTCTGTGTCGATGCGGCAAAATTTTGCGGGAGACACTTTCAAGTGGAACTCCAATGGGACTTTCGTTATCTTTTTTACAAATGAAATTTTCAACAATTTCATGAAACTCACCTTGGAGATTTAAACGCAAGGGTAGGAAAGAATACCACTATCGCGCACGCAAGTACTATGGGTCTTTGCTCTCATGCTCATTCTTACTGATAATTTAGGCACGACTTTCGGAAGGAGAGCTCAAAGGTGAGAGGGGTTTCAAATTTGAAGGAAACCCAAAAGAAACAAAAAAAAAAAAAGAAAATATATAACAAATTAAATTATTGTAATTTGACGGTATGGAAATTGTGAGCGCCCGTGGCGGCTAGTACTATTTGGCAACGATGTTTTTTGGCATTTGAACCTATGCAAAAGTATCGATTTCTCAGGGTATAGGGAAATCCCTTGAAGATCTATTATTTTACGTAGATTTATATATGAAGGGAATCCCCTGTTGCCTCATTGCACGAACCGCCGCTGGTGAGCACGCTGTTACAGTTTACGGATTTTACGCAAGCATTTCCAACTTTTTGAGTAGACTTTGAAGTTTCTTTGTTTGTTCGTCAGTCCTATTCACTCCGTGCAGCTGAAATGTTGCGTACAGTGGCGTTTATTCATCAAAACTTGTGAGGGGGGGGCAGTGGTGGATCCTCGGAGTCGTGGGCCCTTGCGAACTGGGAGGACGAACGTGGGATTTTCGCCCCTTAGTGACCTCCTTTTTTTTATTAGCTCTTTTTCCCCTACCTTTCCCCTCTTTTCTCACTGGTTGGGCCAAACGGGGGGGGGGTGGTCGCCCTTTTCGCCACCCCCTTGTATCCGACAATGGGGGGGGGGCTACGTGATGAAATTTGTCCCTCTCACTGTAACAACTTTTACTTTAGAATAAAGGTAATTGAATGATAGTGATAAAGATAAAGAAAAAGAACATTATCTAATGGCATATACATATTTAATAAGTAATATAAACACTGCAGTAGATGAAAAATAACGATCCCTTTGTTGTGAAACATCATCAGAAAATACTTCTAAATTTAATCGCATTAATGCGCTTATCGCTGACTATGATCAATTGGTCACGTCTCGAATTTTTGACTGGACCCAAAACATTTGAGGGCGATATCACCTCCCCCCTCCCTCTCCCTATTGACACCATAGGCACTGACGAAAACAAACATTCTCCAGTGACTTGCATCAATCGAAAAGACGATTTTTAGAAAAGCTATCGAGGTCCAACAAATGCTGGAAACGGTGGATGGTTCTATATTGTTCTCTACCTAAAGTTATTAATCCTCGCTTCTAATTGGCCGAGACTCAATCTAACGTTAACCCTTTCGGTCGTCTGTGTCCACTTGTGTGAACGATTTTTATCATGAAGTCCGATGGAATTTCAAAAAAAGTGACGTGCACATGAAATTCCGGGTAACTGTGTTCCGTGAAGTTCCATAACCGAAATTCCGTGTGCAATAATTATTTTTCCATGCGCAATTTTATGGAATGACGTGGGACGTTCATGGGATTCCATTAGACTTTCTACGTAATTCCATGAAAGTCACACGTAATTTTGGTCATGAAACTTCATGGTACTTCATGGAACACTTTTACCAGGGATATGAAAAAAGTTCCTTGTTTTTAATATTACTAGATTTTTCTACAAAGTATGAACTTTTACATCAAGTCAAATGAGATAAAGCTATAAGGTAAACGCACCAGTGATTGGCACCTTAAGGATTTTTTGCCCCTTTGAATTTTTATTTCTCCCAAAATATTGAAGGTATTCTTGATATGCTGGTTTCTATTGAAGATGTATACATTCTTCTGTTGAAAAAAAGGTCAAAATAAACATTTTTGAGCTTGAGTTTTATTTTATATGGCTTTTAATAGAAAAGGGCAAAATGCACCAGTGATTGGCACTCAAAATTTTGATGTGCAAGTAATTGGCAATTCATGTTCCAGTGATTGGCACACCAGTTTATTAATAACAACCCTTACATTTTCTTTGAATTATTGACTAATGTTGATAAGAATGGTAAAAAAAATAACAGATTTTGTTTCAAAATAGGCAGTGTTGCCATTTGTTTATTAATTAGAAAAAAAATAAATGAGAAATAAATGCTTGCAAGTACAGAAAATTTTGGAAACTTAACTAAGTACGTTCAAAACAAATTATTATTTCCTCCGGAGATGAATCTATGGTTAGAGAGTTCGATATATCGATCGCCTGTACTCACAGTCGTTCTCGGATCCTCCCCCCACCCTCGGGGAGCCACGAAAACACCATAATGACCCTCGTTTTACATCCGCGACCCTCACAGAGCCCATGTACCATACGAGGCGCTCTAAAAATCCTCGTTTCCTAGAGTTCCCATAGTCCTGTTTTGGGGTGTAAAAACAGGTGTTAAAATGGTGGGAGGGCCTCCAGTGGGGAGTGAATAGTCACCCTGGAACAACCACAATTTTTTTTGGGGCCTCGGATAGATTTCAAACAAAATTTAATCACTATTCCCACCTTAATATGCTCCGTACGCATTAGGCACGCGCAAGGCTTCCTCCGGAGATGAATCAAGGGTGATGAGAGTTCGATATATCGATCGCCTGTACTCTCGGCCGTTCTGGGACCCTCCCTCCGCCTTCGGGGGGCCACGGAACCACCCAATTCCCCCCCCCCCCCAAGGATTTTCAATGTGGCCGAAAAATCAAGTCAGAGATTTTTTTTGCCATGCAGAATGCACGGGGGGGGGGTCATCCAAATTTTTGGAGGGCCTGCCGGGCCTCCCCCCCCCCCCCCAATCAAGTCAGAGAGATAAAAATATTTGTTTAATATTCACGGCCAAAAAATAAAAAATAAAAAATAAAATGGTCATCCAAATTTTTGGATCCCCCCCCCCCCCCCCCCCAAGGAAAATCTGAAATGGCGCCCCTGAATATGAGTGTTGTCTCCAGTGTTACATTCCTCCCTTTTCCTCTTTTAGAACTTAATTTATCTTCTTTTGCCTTCCAATATTATCAGTTTCTAACCTAAAATTACTTGGTGCCAATCATTGGAACATGATGTGCAAGTAATTGGCAGTGAGTACAAATCACTGCCAATCACTGGTTAAGGCCAAGTTTTGCTGTACCAGTCCTGGGCACAGTAATTTGTCACTCTAAAAATTAAAATTTTTGACTGAAATTTCACAGAAAGATGCAGAATTATGTCTAGAACCTGATAAAACTTGAATTTTCATCATTATTTTGAATTTTAAGCAAAAAAAAGCTTAAGACACGAGGTGCTTGCCCTTACGATTTTGATAAGAAATCCTCATTTTTGGCACACTGTCTGAGGTGCTTGTGTTCACTATTTTTTTTCTCCTTCTTCCTTTATCCTTCCACCATTATGAATGTCTGTGGCTTTACCTATGATTCAGCTGTTGAACCTACATTTTTTTAATTCAAGAAATCACCAACAGAGGTCAATATAATCACTAAATTATTGGAGACTGCCAATCACTGGTACAGTGCCATTCACTGGTGCGTTTACCTTAATAATGATCAAAAAACAAAACAAAAAAATTACGATACTGCTGTTTCACTTGCCTAGGAGTTAAATTTTTTTTGATTGATCGACTTTTCCAAAATTATGCACTGAAAGGTTCGAAGAACAAGGACCGTCCACCCGAATTTTATTTTTAACGAAGGAGCACTAGCGCTCGCGTGTATAGGCGCCAGCGCTGCCGTTTTGCGTATAATCAATGCTATTTTTTCTATTCACCGATGACTCTACCGGTTGAGAAAAGATTACACAGTTCATAGTTCAGTGTATGACTGTAATGCACAAAAATACTATCATCTGTAATCTTTCCTTAATTGGTGGAAACTCATTTAATTTATTAAAATATCCGCAAGTTTTTTAAAGTCATCGACGACTCCACCGGTTGAAAAAAGATTACATGTCAGAGTATTTTAGTTCAATCCAGTCATACACTGAACTGAACTGTGTAATCTTTTCTCAACCTGTGAAATCATAGGTGAATTGAATTATACGCAAAACGGCAGCCCTGATAGTCGCTCTAATCATTCCCTCATCTCACACGAGTAAATTTGGCGTCAATGCTGTTGAGTGCTGCTGCTGCTGCTTCAAGCCAGCGCGAGCTGCCTTTCCTCCTCTGGATCGATCCTCGTCACCATGGTAACGATATCGGTTCCCGCGGCAACTTTCACTGATCGAAAAGTAGGAGGGGAGGGGAGGGGAGGGGAGGGGATGGGAGGGGAGGGGAGGGGGGAATCAAGATCAGGTCTTGGCAACTCGTCAACCTGCTTAGCGGTGTCGCGAAGTTACGCTCGAGGGTTTGGTGGGAGGAGGAGGGGTAGGAGATCGGTAGGTGCACCGTCTCTGCTGTTCAGGAGTGTCCGTCCAAAGAGTGAGAGAGAGAGAGAGAGAGAGAAAGAGAGAGAGAGAGGGAGAGAGAGAGAGAGAGAGAGAGAGAGAGAGAGAGAAAGAGAGAGAGAAGCCCGTTCGCAGTGATAAGTTCGCGTGTCTAATTATCACCCGTTAGGAACACCGAACTTGAACTTATCACTTTGACGCCCGGGCATTTCTTTCATGTACCGCGGTACGGCCGCGTGTGTATATACTTAACGAAAGCAAAGACTGTCAGTGTCGACCCGTTCCATTCGTCGAGGTGATTGAGCTTTGGCGGTTACATAACCTCAAATCACCGGGGATAGATCTATGGCTATTTGTGCGGGGGTTTGTACGGGCGAGTTCGGATATTCAACAAAGCGTTGCACTTCACGGTACAGAAAATATTACGAATTTGCTACGGACGGATCCAAGGAATGGAGCTCTTGCAACGTATTGCTGTAGGCAATCGTGTCATTTCGATTCTGGTGTAAGATGCTGCCAAAACATTGATGAGGTTATTTACAAAGTTTCAAACCCAAGCTCTTTTTAGAGAAAACTTTGCTCAATAAATCAAGGGCGACTTCCGGGATTCAAATTTGGGCGGCTTGAAATCCGTCTTTATATTTTTAATTATTATTATCTGTTAATTTTGGTCATCAGAGGTGATTAAAGGCTTAAAAATTGTACTAAGACTTCCAAAAGAAAGTATTCAAGTAGCAATTTTCATTCTTACATTCCTCAATCAGTTTTTAAATTTTTTGTAGTTTTTAGGTATTTCAGAGTATAACTGCATTTCCACTTGAAAGTATGCCTTAAAAAATCTCAAACTCTTTGAAAAAATAATGGACAAAATAATCGAGGACCATTCCGATGAGAGGACATTCTTTTGAAGGTCATTGTACATGGCCCCCTTCCCCCTTGCCATCTCCCCAAAGTTGCATTTGGCTTGTAAAGATAGAATTTAATGACAGAGTTAGTCACGTGATAACCCTATCCCTTCTGTCTTTCTTCTAACCCATGCATTCAAATGGACATGAGAGAAAGATAAGGGGGGAGGGGGGAAGAGAGGGTGAGAGAGGGAGAGAGAGGGAGAGGGGAAGAGAGAAAGGGAGAGAGAGAGGTGGATGGAGAGAGGGAGAGGGATGGAGAGAGGGAGGGGGAGAGAGAGAGAGAGAAAGAGAGAAAGAGAGAGAGAGAGAGAGAAAGAGAGAAAGAGAGAGAGAGAGAGAGAGGAGAGGAGAGAGAGAGAGAGGAGGAGAGAGAGAGAGAGACAGAGAGAAGAGAGAGAGAGAGAGGGGGGGAAGAGAGAAAGGGAGAGAGAGGTGGATGGATAGGGGGAGAGGGAGGGAGAGAGAGAGAGAGAGGGGAAGAGAGAAAGGGAGAGAGAGAGAAAGGGAGAGGGGGAGAGAGAGAGAGGGGAGAAGAGAGAAAGGGAGAGAGAGGTGGATGGAGAGGGGGAGAGGGAGGGAGAGAGAGAGGGTTGAAGAGAGAAAGGGAGGGAGAGAGAGAGAGAGAAAGGGAGAGGGGGGAAGAGAGAGAGGGAGAGAGAGAGGTGGATGGAGAGAGGGAGGGAGGGAGGGAGGGAGGGCGGGAGGGAGGGAGAGAGAGAGAGAGGGGGGGGGGAAGAGAGAAAAGGAGAAAGAGAGGTGGATGGAGAGAGGGAGAGGGAGAGGGAGAGGGAGGGAGGGAGGGAGAGAGAGAGAGAAAGAGAGAGAAAGAGAGAGAGAGAGGAGAGAGAGAAGAGAGAGAAGAGAGAGAGAGAGAGAGAGAGAGAGAGAGAGAGAGAGAGAGAGAGAGAGAGAGAATTCCTTTGGTTGGATCCGCCTATGCAGGAAAGCAGTTGTTAATTGATTTCTTTGTCAAGAGACTGCAAGACTTTAAAAAGACAAGGCAAGGGGGCTCACGGTCAAGCAATAGCTGATACTAATATTAAGGCAGCAAGCCATGTCCATCATAGCTCTGGCTCGAGGGCACATAATAAGGGCGTGGGAGAATATTACATCATTAAACAATGAACGAAGCGGAATATGGCTCTAGAGGCGGTATAGCGGCGCTTTCAACAAGTAATCAGATCATATCTAGACCGACAATTAACGGTCTGAAAAATCGCCGATGTTTCAGTTTTACCGTAAACGAAAGTTAAGGAGCGTTTGATACTTGATGTAGTGTTCGAAGTTCGCGCCAAGTTCCACAGCAGACCGCGGTGCCGATAAAAAGAAGGTTTTGCGAAGCCATAAAATGATAATGAGACGCGAGATTACATTAGATCGTTATTGGGCAAATGCTCTTATCCTTGTAAAAGCTTGAGCGTGTGATGATTGTTGAAGTATAAGGTCAACACTGGTGCATTCAAACTGCCTAATTTCAGCCCAAATAGGTAAAAGACTTAGAGCGGGTCTGTTGCAAACTTTTGCCACAGCGAAGGAGAGTTGGCTCTTATATACGTTATATACGTTATAGACGTTAAATCGCTTAAAAATAACGTTGAGAGCATCAGAAAAATTCAAATTCCACTCAAAAAATCAAAAAATGCGTTTAACAAAATTACAAGATGGCGGTCGAATGAGTGGGTGAAAATAGAGGAGACCCATTTAATTACTGCAGCTTTCTCAGAGACTTACTGAAAGACTCAGATCCGCGTTTGAAAGTGTTGTATTTGATTTCTTGCGGGAAGTTACAAGAGAGTGAGAGAGATGGAGCATATTTGTTTTGTCTCACTAAAACGGTCCATACATACATATGTACAGGGTGTCCGGTAAGTCCCGGAACGGCTGCGCCATTTCTTTATTTACGCAGATAAAAAAACCAAACTTTGGGAATGTTCCTAGATAAATAAAAACTACTTTTTGAGGGGGTCAAAATTTTGGTCGCCCCTCCCGGGGGGCGGGGGCGCCCCTAACTTTTTTTTTTCAAATGGCAACCCCTATCTTGTGATACCTCATTCGAAAGAGGGTAAAAAACTGAGCATTTTGGCGCAAACCGCATGTCGATATCTCTTTTAGTATTTGAGATATCGAACTTCAAAATCTATGGAAACCCATTTTAAAAAAATCATAACTCTTATTCAGAAAGTCGCTATTTAAAAAACTAGGGGCCTAAACTACTCTACATAACAAGCTCTTTCCAGGGAAAAACACCTCTGCCCAAAAAAATTAACTTACAGTTATTGTTTTTTTTCCCGCCAAAATTTTTTTAAAACATTTTGGCGGGAAAAAAAACAATAACTGTAAGTTAATTTTTTTGGGCAGAGGTGTTTTTCCCTGGAAAGAGCTTGTTATGTAGAGTAGTTTAGGCCCCTAGTTTTTTAAATAGCGACTTTCTGAATAAGAGGTATGATTTTTTTAAAATGGGTTTCCATAGATTTTGAAGTTCGATATCTCGAATACTAAAAGAGATATCGACATGCGGTTTGCGCCAAAATGCTCAGTTTTTTACCCTCTTTCGAATGAGGTATCACAAGATAGGGGTTGCCATTTGAAAAAAAAAAGTTAGGGGCGCCCCCGCCCCCCCGGGAGGGGCGACCAAAATTTTGACCCCCTCAAAAAGTAGTTTTTATTTATCAAGGAACATTCCCAAAGTTTGGTTTTTTAATCTGCGTAAATAAAGAAATGGCGCAGCCGTTCCGGGACTTACCGGACACCCGGTATGTGTTTACTGAGGCAAGAAAAACTACAGAACTTTCCATGCCCGGAATTCTTAAAAATCCCGATCCAGTGTGCGCTACGACTCATGAGGTCTCAGTGCTCATAGTTACGAAACAAGAGTTACGGTTTTAGCGATTTTGTAGATTACCAGCAAAGCAACAGCGCAAAGCATCACAGCATCGCTATTGGCCAATGGCCACATTCAAAGAGACCTGCTGATCCATCTCTCGAGGAATTTTTCGATGAGAGCGATGATCCAGCCGTCGGCAAAAGTTTGAGAAGATAAGAAAGAGGAAGTGAGAGGAAGTGGAAGACAGAGAGACGTATCCACTATACATGAAGAGGTACAATATATGTGCGTTGCTTTTTCCTTGGCAGTAAATCGTAAAAACATCGGTGCACTTACATTTTTTTATCTATAGAGGAGCTGATATTGATCCAACTTGGATGAGTTTGATTTCCAATAGATCATTTGATCAGAATCTGAAATTGGTATAGATGTTGTCTTGATGCATGACATCTATTCCAGATCCGAAAAACGACATTAATATACGAAACAAAAAGGCTATGAAGGCTGTAAAAAAAAAAAAAAAAAAAAAAAAAAAAAAAAAAAAAAAAAAAAAAAAACCTTTCTGAACTTTGTCGTATAATGGAGGTCCAAGGTTTATTAATATGGTGATACTATAGCAAGCTTCAACCGTTGTGTGTCGGGGGGATGGGGGATGTTGAACTTTCTCCCTAGTCCAGTTTTTTAAAGAAGAAGCTGAAATTTAAACAAATCACTGTAAGCATTCATGTATTCTAATTTTATTGTGTCCGTGGAAAACTGTATTATGACTGATTTGTCACCTATAACAATGGTGGAAAATGTTAAGGTTTTTTTCTTTGATAAGGATTTTCAGAAGTTTATCTCAAAAAATCGGAAATTTGTTTCAAATTTTCCCGTATTTATATAGGCAAGAAACCCGATGGGGCGAAAATTCGGCGTCCTCCTCCTTCGCCATCAAAGTATTTCAAACCAGCGGGCCAATCATTTACTTCATCGTTAAATCGATCGTTATAACTGTCCACGAGTGATGCTATTGGTCGAAAATTGTAAAACTTGGCTGTTGCTATGGTAACCATCGTTAAGAGTCTCGTTTTATAAAGGCTATTCATGAGTAACCTTTAAAAAACGGACACTATAACGATGGTTACCAAAGCAACGGATAAGTTTTACAATATTCGACCAATAGAATCACTCATAGACATTCTTATCGATCGTTTTAACGATGAAGTAAATGATCGGCCCACTGTATAGATTAAATTAAAAAAATCGCTCTTCATGTGATCTTATTGCTTACTTCATGTTGTTTCAGATTATGTAATTTTTTGTGGCACTATCTTACACATAACATATACGTTTCAAAAATCAAAGAAATCAAGGGGTATTGAGAAGGACAGAGATGGTGGGCTAAGGGGGCTTCAGCTCCGCCTTGAGCCAAACTTTTACACTAACCAAGGGAGTTTTGGGGAAATGTTGAACTCTTTGATGAAGAAAGAGGGTTTCGCCCCCCCCCCCCCTTGAGAGAAATCTAAACCCGCGTCACTTCGTACCACACAGAATACTCGCTGAGTATATATTTATCCGAATTTCAACTATCCGTGACCAAAAATATTTGCAAAATTATTGCGAGTTTAGCTGATCTATTGTCAATTTTTTTATAAAATGAATTTAAATAAAAATGCGTACGACGAGGTGCCCGTTGGCCACGAGCCGCTGCGTCGCACAGAGGATCGAGTCAATGGAAGAAGTCGGACATGAAATTTATGAAAAAGATGCACATTTTTGGTGTTTTTACGGTCTCAAAATGCAGTGTGAGGGGTGGTTCCTAAGGAGAATGGGTCTGTTGCATACTTTTGCTACAACAAAATAGAACCTTGATTCTTAAGTTAAATTCGGCGAAAATAACGATGTGCGCATTAAAAACGTTCAACATCCACTCATTAACTCAGGAAATCACTTCAATTTCAAACAGCCCGCGCTATACTAGACACTATTTGCACCGGTATAATACTACATAGACGGAACCACCGTGCATAAGTAAAGAACATCGTAACTACAAAATGATGGAATTTATTTTTTAATACGTGAAATATAAGCTGCATTTGCTGTCTGGTCTTTTCGGTTAATCAAAGATTACGAAATAATATAAGAAATGTACGCATCTAAACGAAACATTCCAATGTTTGTAAGTTCTGTCCATGTTTACATAAACGAGATGGTTCCATCTACGTAGTTATAAGTCGGTGATATAGTGTCTAGTGTAGTAGCGCGGGTTGTTTGAAATGGAAGGTATTTTCTGAGTTAATGAGTGGATTTTGAAAGTTTTTAATGTGCGCATCGTTCTTTTCGCCAACTTTTACGTTAGAAACAATGTGTCATATTGATGTAGCAAAAGTACGCAACAGACCCATTTTACGAAGAAAACAACACTAAGAGAAATCACTTCTTTAAAACCCATACATGCCAATTGGGTCGTTAACGGCCCAAAATGGTAATGGTGTATTTGGGGACCAAATTCCAGTAAATGTATATAATTTAGCTGGACCAGAAAATTTCACAATTTTTAGATTTATAATTTGTTTAACTCTAAGAAGGTGTTTTTTGAGAAAAACGCCAATAACACCTAACGTGTTCAAATAAAGTTGGGCATGTATGGGTTTTAAACACAAGAAAACGCGTTTACTTGTGACAGTTTTCCTTGCGTGAAGTAAAATTCTGTTGCGTGAAGGAGAATCACTGTCACAACAAGGAATCTTTTACTTGTAGCAGCAGACATTTCCCTTGAGTTAAAGGAATTCCCCCTCAGTCAATAATTCACTGTGCAGTTTCTTTAACACAAACAAAATGGGTACACCTTGGATTAAAAAAATAATTCTCTCAGTGAATGACATTACGTCATTACATTTAAACTTTCACGTTGCGTTTTAATGAAGATATACAAACATCTAAATTTTACATACCATGTCCGCAGTGGCGGCTCGTGCAATCTGGCAACCGTGCACTTTTGCCATTTAAACGTATGCAAAAAGATCGATACTAGGTGAGGCGCTGCGCCTCACCAAGTAATCGATTATTTTATACAGTTTTAAATGGAGGAAATCCATTGTTGCCACATTGCACAAGCCGCCGCCGCATGTCCGATAATTCTCATCGACTCGCCTCACTGTGTGCCGCCGCCGCCTCTCATTCATTTCATTATGCAGTGGCAAGACGTGCGATTTGGCAACGTTTCTTTTTCCCATTTAAACACATTAGAAAGGTCGAAATGCCTGATCATCGCCGATGACTGAAGCGTTCGACTTTTTTGGTGAATTTAAATGGAGAAAATACACTGTCGTCAAATTTCACGCCTCGCCACTGTCATTACGTTACGTTACGTTACACAATTTCTTTACATTGCCGCAAGTAATTGTCCACCACCATTAAACTTCATTACGTTCGTTTCATCGGAAAAACCGCATGTATCTTATTCGAAGCTCAGGTTAAAAATATAACCAACCATTTCAAAAATTTCACGTCCTTATGAACAGAGCGTTTCAAACGACCTTGCATACTATTGTTAACAATGAAACGAAAAAAGTGCATTGGGCTGATGTAACAAGCGAGCTTTGTTCGCTAATATAGAGGTGGTTTCCCAAAGAATAGTCAATAAAACATTACGTAGGCTAACTCTTAGAAGTTAACCGTACAGCTCCATTAGAATTTCTAATGAAGAGCACACCTTGTGTTTCATAGGTAATTTTTCAGACAGGCAATGTCCTCAAGTGATCAAACCTGATCGGTCATTGCAAATAAAGCGCAAAGTTCTAGCTGAACCCATGCATCATACATAATGAGTTCATTCATTCATTTTTTTTTTTTTTTTTTTTTTTTTTTTTTTTTTTTTTTTATAAAGCCTGCCGCGCTTTTACACATTTAGCGGCAAGTCAAATCAGTGTAGACCTATTATGATGAACTGAACTCTGATTGTGAGCTAAAGTGTTAATGTCCGGCGAATCCATAACTGCACTGCAAGCGCATAGCAAATACGATTCATTGTCCGTAATTGCGCCTTTCGGGCTGTACGGTTCTTGCCGGTCCTGTTCCATTGTTTAATTAACTCACGAAAGAACCGATAATAAGTGCTTAAAGCACCGTGCGTGGTATGACGTGCATACTGCATGACGTTGATTTTCGCGATAATTTACTTTCGCGAGCAGTGCATATACAGGTGGATCCATGGCATTCACGAAGGTGTGTCCAGTAATCTGGCAACGGTGGATTCTTCCAATTTGAATGTATGAAAACAATCGATTAATAAAAGGGCCATGGCCCCCTCAAGAATCGAGTGTTTCTCATACGTTCAAATGGAAAGAATGCTTGGTTGCCAAATTGCTGGATCCGTCCACGGGCATTCATCTTTCTCTCTATCTCTCCTCCCATTAGAACACGTTCGTTAGAAAAATACGAAGACAGAGTTTAAGACAAGTTCAAGCAGGGACAAAGATATTTGGCCAATGTATGCAATACGCAATGCACAGTATACCATTCAACACATCACACATGTATTAGGTGTGTGTTGCGTATTGCATATCCTGACCAGGTATATTTGTCCCCGCTAGCACGTGGCGGTCCTTTCTACTGCTCTCTTAACACTTGCATTCAAACGGTCGTAGAAAGGGTGAGGGAGAGGGGGAGAGAGAAAAAGAAGAGAGAGAGAGTGTGAGAAAGAGAGAGAAAAAGAAGAGAGAGAGAGTGTGAGAAAGAGAGAGGAAAAATTCATCGATACGCCAACGGAGCGAGCTGTGAGCTGACAAAGAAAAACAGACTTGCGCGAATAAGCGATGATTTCTATTGGTTTGAAGCTGGTATATGTATATTTGCCTGATTAGCAACCTCGTATAGATGATGAAACATGAAGTTTGATAATAATCTGTGCTCGCGCACCTACAATAAGTATAATAAGAATACGGGTGACTTTTACAATGACTTGCGTATGAGAAGCGCGGCAGAGAATCATCTGGAAGATGCAATAAATGTATAGTACACATATAATAGATGCAATTTCTATAGAAGGATCGCTAAAAGCTCTCTAAGCTCTATATCTCTTACTCTCTTCTTGCAATTTTGCAAGTGGAACCAACATATTTTGACACCCCCCCCCCCCCCCCACCGGGCAAGGCTTGAAACGATGCTACTGCATGAAAGTGAGAGGGCTCTACGCCCGGTGATAAATGATGGAACAAGATTTCTAATTTTCAGAGTGTAACGAAACCTATCTATAATGTTCACGTGCGCCAACCATCTTGTTTTGTGACATTGAGCCAACTTCTCTACATCCCTCAATCTTTGGATGAGATCTATGTTACTGGCAATACTCGTGACGCAAACCATCGTGCGGGGGCGGACGATACAATGGCGGGGGGGGGGGGGGAGATCCAGGATTGTCGTCATTGTGAGCGCGCGGCGAATAGGAAGTTATTGCGGTCTAATTACTTTCTATAATCTTCGGATATATGCGGAGCGTATATGTTTGCGCGCGCGCATTGTGTCAACGCGGAGAGGAGAAGATTACGGAAAATTACTTCCGAATAAGTAGACAGGCACTGCGGTGCCCCCTCCTTCCCCCTCCCCATTTTTTGTCGTCCCTCAATCGCATTTGTGCCCTCCATATCCTGTACCATGTGTACAAATGAATGATTGTAGGTTGTAGGTATGCCAAACACTCCTTACTATTACACCAGGAGACGGATCACAGTGGATCAAAGCTAGTGCTGTATCCAGAACTTGCTCGATCTTTGCTCTCTCTCTCTCTCTCTCTCTCTCTCTCTCTCTCTCTCTCTCTCTCTCTCTCTCTCTCTCTCTCTCTCTCTCTCTCTCTCTCTCTCTCTCTTTCTCTCTCTCTCTCTCTCCCTTTCTCTCTCTCTCTCTCTCTCTCTCTCTCTCTCTCTCTCTCTCTCTCTCTCTTTCTCTCTCTCTCTCCTCTCCCTCCTTCTTTTTCTCTTCCGTTGCCCATTTGAACGCGTATGGTAAAATAAATGGCGGAGATTGGGGATATCGCATAATTTCAGTCCTTATTTCCATCATTTCTGAACGTATGTGATCTATTAGGCAAAAAAATAGAAGGAAGAATTCCTAGGTATGTCTCTACTCGTTACAGATGAGATGTATGATTCTATTTTTGAAAAAAAAGGAAAAAAAAATGAAAACCGTATTAATTTCTTTTTATTCAGAATACTGACACTTTTCTAAAGCGAAGTAACCATAACGAGTCATGTCCGCTATATAGTATTTATCTAATTTTGGCAGACTAATACTAATAGCGACACTGGAACTTTCTGGCTTACTAATACCGGTAAGTACTAATAGTGCGACACTGGCTCCTGGTGTTATGCAAATTGCATAACTCGGCATTTTACGGCACCTTTCTGGCTTTTTCTTTTATCACTGTTTCATCCCTCTCTTTCTTTTATACCAATACTAATAGCGACACTGGCACTTTTTTGAAGCAAGGTACTAAAACGAGTCATGTCCGATATGATATTTGATCTGATCCAGTTCTCATTATAAAAATAGTGACACTGGGCATTTTTCTGTAGTGAATGAATTAAAACGAGTCGTATCCACTTTAATCTTCGTTCGTGGCCACTGTGCGTACCGGAGCTGAGGGGGCAGGTCCGTGCCGCAGTTCCATAGTTATCGCGTCATAATAGAAATCGCAGAGCTTGAAATGACACTCTAAAAACCCGCTCGCTGCAATTATTTGAGCGAGTTGCAGGGTCAAGGTCACACACTTGTGGCGCGGGCGCTATGCGTGTTGAGCGACCCATGCGGCTGGAATGGAGAAGCGTCACTTTACTTCATTAGCATTCCTTCACCTGTGCGCGCACCAGCGCGAGTGAACAAACTTAAATTCAGGAATTGCGATGTATCGCTGTATCATCAGTAGCGTCATTTGGGGTGCCCCCCCCCCCGTGGTTTGGCACATCCAGACATTTTGGCTCACACAGAAAATTCAAGGAGCCCAAAAAAAAAACAAAAAACAAAAAAAAACAAAAAAACCAAAAAAAACTGTTAAATTAAGTGAATATAGGTTAACCCTTTGACTGCTGAGTTAGGAATGCAGGTACTGCCAGGGTGTGAATGGAAAACCGTGCAAATTTACGAATTGTTACGTTTTTTGTTTAATTTTTTTTTTTTTTTTTTTTTTTTTTTTAATTTTTTTTAATTTTTTTTCAAGAGTTTTGAGGAATCCAGTCACGATTGCGAGTATACTCGTCCGCAGCTCTAAGAGAAGAGGTTTCTCCGCCGCGAGTATACTCGTCCGTAGCAGTTAAAGGGTTGAAAAAGCTTTCAATTTCTTGAAAAACTTAAACCCATGAGAAAGAATTAATAGGACTCTTCCTCTAACTTTTGCTACATGCGATTGAATAAAGTTAATTTTTGCGTACAAACTAGCAAAAATGATGATGCGTATTTAAAAAATTACGAGATTCAATCGTAGACTCAGAAAATGAATTTAACCTTTATATTGCTGGGGGAGGGAGGTTCCACGCGAACCCCCCAGGCCTGTTCATTTGCGATAAAAGCTTCCATTCACACCCCTTGTTCTTATGATTTCAGGTTTGTGTCAATGATGGTATGTTTTATACAGTCACCATTTTCTACACTTTTTTTCAATTATTTCAATTAGTTCTGTATTTATAAGCCTGTAAAGTCGCGGGGTCCGCGCGGCCCCACCCCCCTAGTGCTTAAAATCATCTTGGGGGGGGGGATACTTCTAGGAAGCTCGTTGCTAGTGCTTTTAAGGGTTCTTTATGAAAAATTAATTTAGAGAGTAAACCACTCAAAAAACAAAAAACAAAGAACAAAAAAAAGGAATTTGGTCATATTCACGCAAAAAATGGAATTTTGGATTGTTTAAAAAATTTTGAAAAAATAAGTAAATAAATTTTTTTTAAGAAGACTGGCAGTTCAAATATCATCTGTAGGTTATATAAAATAATTATAACATGACAGAATAAATTTTAAAAAAATTAGACTGGAGATCTCAATTTTAAATTGTGGGCCGAGCGGGACCCCCCCCCCCCCAGTAATCTACGAATATCAAATACCTTACGATTATGAAGGTTTAGGTTCAAAGCGTGATGGCTGAGCTACGCAGGTCGCAGGCACCATGGGAGATTCCTGTCTAATTCCTCTCTCTTTCTCTCTCTCTCTCTCTCTCTCTCTCTCTCTCTCTCTCTCTCTCTCTCTCTCTCTCTCTCTCTCTCTCTCTCTATTGAAAATTCGCCGACAATTATCGGTCTAGGTGCGCCTACACTTCTGAAACGATCTCTATTTGCGTGAAAACCACTAAAAATCTTACCAAAGTAAAATGAGACTTACTTATTGGCGTCGCATAATTGAAGTGTTGTGTCCAGTGTCACCGAAAAGAGATTTCCTTAAGCCATCGTAAGCAGCAAAAACACCGTGGGCTGCGGAATCCAATTGGACATACGACGTTTTTACTTTGCACGATCGCCTATAGCATGCGTGTGCATTGTGTGCAAGTTCCTCTTCTTAAATCTCTCCAAGTAGAATGCAAGTACTTCATGATTCGAAAGACACTGTGTTGTGACGTTTTGTAGATTTCAATTGTAGATTCCAGATGACGTGAGTTCGACTCAATGACACCCAAGTTTCGAGAATTAATTACGTTCGACGCACTATACCGTTTGTTTTTCATCGTGATAAACTACACAGCGGCGAGTAGACATCTCAGACTGTCAATGAAAAATGTAATGACAGATAGAAAATAATGATTACCCAAACAAAAATGAGGATAATGATGATAATGATGATAGTGATGATAATGCGATGATAATAATGAAAATAATGATGGTACGAGTGGCTTGGTTTTGTAATTTCTATTTCTTTGCCGCCTATTTCTATTTCGGGCTAATTTCTTCATCTTTACGTATTTCTTTCACGGTGTATGCGTGTGGAATTATTTTGCGAATATTCTAATCTTTTTTCCATCCCCAACAATTTTTCCATCTACTTACCTCTTTGTTGATGTAAAAGTCCTAAGTGTCTTGGTCTACTAACCTAGAAGTTAGGTATTTGTTTCGATGTAGTCTTATTGCAGATAGTTTAAGAATATAGCAGTTACCTATTATTTTTAAAGGTCAACCACAAAGTGAGAAATTTTCCTACATTCAAAGTTTTTTTAAATTTTTACTCTTGAAACATATATTTGTCGGAAAAAATTAAATGGCAAATTTTGGACTTCTAAGGTTAAAAAAAAAAAAAAAAATTCGACAGTGGATTTTTCATTTTTATTTTTTTTAAATATTGTGAAAACTGGGATAGTCTGATGTCTAACGGACCACCTCATTATTCCTTATTTTCCACCGCAAATTTCAAAACCGGCATTTTTCTGATTAAAATTTGAAACTTTTCAGTGATGAGGTGGGTAAGGAATATATATGACATTCTACCCTTCCCATCTCTAAAACTTTCAAGAAAACAAGTTTTGGTTTGAAAATTTTAGTTTTGAAATGCTGGCCTGGGATATTTAGGATAGAAATGGCTTAAAAATGGACGATTTACTGTTCAGAATGCTTAAATGGTGTGACGATGTGAAATTTGTCAAATTAAAAAAAAAAAAAAAATACCTAAATTTTCATGGTATCAACTATCAATAAACACATTTCGGTGATCACTTCGTAGAAAACTGATTTCGTTTCCGCAAGTCTATACGCTACACACGCAAGCCGCAATACGCAAATAAAAGTGAAAATGACCAATTCCTCAGAGCAAGCAAGCAAGATCCAAACCAAATCTCCAACCACTTCACTGCTCCATTGACCTCCGATATGAAATCTAAGCTCATCGAACGGCGCACTATAGTCTGGAATCATCAAAAAGTGGCCAAAAATCAGAAAATGAATTTCTCATAAATTCATTATTTATGATCTTTTTAGACCAATTTAAATCACAGAAAACACTTCAAAGAAGTAATTTAAACCGAGGAAACGCCTTTCGAAAGTTTTAAATTAAGCTTTAACGGTCAAAAACTGTGATTTTTGATGACTTTTCACTGATTTTTGGCCACTTTTTATCGATCCCAGACTATCGTGCGGCGGCGAGTATATAGTGAGTCGTCAAACCTCATAATTTTCATTTTCCTTTTCAATTTCTCTCTCCGCAGCGCGGGAGGGAGTGCGGCAAGGCAAGTGTAGCTCGTTGGCTCTCCCCCCTCCCCTCCCCCTCCCCCTCCCACACCCCTTTTTCGCTGAGCTTCATTAAAGTTGCTGACTACATTAAGATGCCGGCCGATAACGTGCCATCTAATTAACTTACTCGCGAATGATGTCACTGTCACTACTTCATTCATTATACTTATTATATTAGAGGGTGCGCGTTCTTGTGAATGAAGTCGGGCCACCCACTGCACTGATACAGTCTGTCCATTGAGAAACGGCAGTGTTGCCAAGTCAGGCTCGACCAAACTGACAGATTTGATTGAAAGGCGTTGACCAGAATTCGTGCTTAGGCCTGTGCTATGTTCGATGCGTCGATCGAAGTTTCGATGTTTTCCTGCTATCGAATGGATTCGATGCTAAAGTTGATGTCAATCGATGCATCGAAACTAGTTACCAATCGATTTTTCGACTAAAAACGAACGTAAGTGTCATTTTTTCCTCTAAAACCATCTCAGAAGCGTACAAAAGAATCATGATTTTCAGTGATTTCTCATGTGTGACTTATTGTTAAAACTTGTTTCGATGCATCGATCAATTTGCGATGTTTTTTGGACATCGCACAGGCCTATTCGTACTCTTGTATTTCCATGGGCGCCCGTAAAAACATATCCAAAGGGGGGCAAAAATTGTTAACCCCAACTGAAGGTCTAGGTGACCTCCCCCCAAGAAAAAGGGAAAACATTAATATTTCTTCCAAATGGTACAATTTTAAGCTATTGTAGGTGTATCAAATAGTAATAATAATTATAATTTTAACGTGTTTTTTTGTTATGAATAAATGACAACAGATGATAATGATAGAAAGAAAAATGCATATTTCTACTATTCCTTGCAAAAAGTGAGTTAAAATTACAAAATATACTAATAACGAAGTTCATCAATTATTACTCCTTTGATTAATATGTGCCCAGAATTATTTGAAATTTTTAGGTGTTTTCCCAAGGAAAACAATCTGAGAACTAAAAACATGAAGAAATGAGAAAAACAAAAAAATATTGGTGCAGCTAAATTTGCTAAACTCCCAAAATTGGTTTTTAAGTAATATATTGGTCCAAATTGACTGAACGTTGGTCCTAAAATAACACAACATTTGGGTCGTTAACGACCCACTGGGCATGGATGGGTTTATATTCAATCTTCTGTTGTTCCTTTCATTTTTTATCGTGAAGTTTTGACAATTCTGAATTCGGGGGATGGGGGGGGGGGAGTGTTTTCCTTGCGGGGGGCATACATCAACGGGGGTTTGAGGGCACTCAATGCACCCATGTGTATCCCGTTATACATATGACTAGATAAACCACAATGTGGTCAATTGCTACGCACCCAAGTCGACCTTACCGCCCGCGTGTAAAACATCCGATTTTCAAAAAATCGTAAAAATATAAATCTCGAACCAAATTTGGAAAATAAGATTTCTATCGAAAGCTTAAAACGTCAAGATCATAAAACTGAGCTTTAAACTCCAATTTTAGCCCTTATTTTGCCATAATCACTGAGTTAAGGGGATCCTTTCGTCTTGTCAGCCGTCAGCGGCCAGTTTGTTTACATTCTCTCAACTCCTCTCCGCTCTTATTTTTTGAAAGCAGGTATTTTACATCTCTTATAGGCGGACGAGGCCATTTGGGTGCGTAAACCCCAGCCAATCAGCAACACGACCAAAATGACCTCAATTTGGTTTATCTAGTCACTGTATCTCGTTAAATGACCGTGAAAACTTTAATTTCAATTTTTGTGACATTTATCGTTTCTCTGGGCTCCTCTTCATGTTCCAGTCATACATGTGTATACTTTCTCCATACCCATTTCAAACTATCGCTCATTTCATCGATTTTCTTCCCCTGTCCTTTTGTTCCAGGAGTAAATCAAAAATGTTTATCAGAGGATTGTTCGGCGTTTTATTCGTCGTATCGTGCAGTTACGGTCAACTCGATCTCATCAATCAATGGAATGTGATGACCTTCAATGTCCCGTACAACTACCCGCGTAACGACAAATACGTCCCAGAGAACAGCATGGTCACAGGGATCGAGGTTGGTTGGGACAGGATATTCTTCTCCCTCCCCCGAATCTGGTCCGGAAATCCCGCTACCTTTGGTTTCATCCCCAGGCACAGACCCGGTCAATCCTTCAACAAATCACCGCCGATTGAGGTAACTAACTTCTTTTTTTTCAATTGATGCCAAAGAATAGATTTATTAATATAAGGTAGGTGACCCAAAGGTGGCCCGGCTATTAAGGTGGCCCACCCTTGCTGTTTTCAATTAATTACATGAATTAACGATAGATGGCGTTAGTGCTGAGTAGCAGGATGCTATAGCTTCCCCCACTCCAAAAATCAAGAGCATCGGGCGATTCAGTCGGCGCGAAACAGTGCAACGTCCATTTTTGTAGGTCTTCAGCTAATTTTCACGGTAGTAAACAATCGTAAAAGCTAAGTCCTTAAATCGAGCCCATCTTTGACTTTCAATTCATCATAAATCATTATAATTTTTGGTGTAACTAGAGTCTAGATTCCGTTTTTGAACGATAAAATAGCATTTGAATACTTATTAATGCAATTTAAAAGGGGGTGTACACCTTTAGGTGCATCAAAAATATGAGGGGTGGCCACCTTAGGTGCATGTTTTGCGCGATGTCAAAACTCTACTTTTTTTCAAACGCAAAAAAAACCTCAAAAACAAGCAAATTTTAAAAAAATGAAATTAACATATGATGACCAACTGTCTAAATAGTAAATTGACATATTTAGTTTTTTTTTATCTCTCATGCCTCATATGTGCATATTGGCCCCAAGCATAGGTATGGCCACCTTTGGGTCACTTACCTTAAGTTAAATGCATTTATAAGGGTATTCAGTGCAGGATATTCTTTTACATAGACGGAATTGAAAGGCTATATAACGGGGCGCGTGATTTCAAAAGGGGTGATGGTGGTTGCAAAGGTTTGAACTTTGAACAATTGATGACAAAATTGAAGGTCAGAATAAACAAACTCGTCAAAAAGCTATTTTTGGCTTTGATCTCGGTTAAAATGACTGAATAAAATTGATGATACAGTTAGTGGTCAAAAACTTGAAATAAATCAATGCCAGGTGCTAAGTCTCAGAGATTTCTTGAAAAAAAAATAAAGAAAAAAAAATGCATAATACTGCAGCAATGGAGATACAATTAAACTGTTGAACACTTTTGCTATCTGTGATTTAATAAATAGTTGGTTCTAGTGTAAATACCTCCAAAAATAACGATAACAGCACTAAAGACTTCAAAAATCCACTCCTAAACTCAATAAACACATTTATTTGCGCGAGTGTAATAGTGGCATGGGAGTAATAATGGGAGATTCCTATCTAAATTTTGTCACTCTCTCTATGCTGACAAGGATGATTCACAGAGTAATTAGTCATCACAGTGGTGATCCACATCCGATGAATGGTGCCGTGACATCTAGTGACACAGGTGTCAAATGAAAGTTGTCTCTTATTGGTCACTTCTTAATGGAGTTACGTAGTGTTGTTAGATGGGAGCCTCCCATTATTACTGCCTATATTCCGCCATTACGCTCGCCCAATTCAAAGCGTTTTTTGAGTTTAGGAGAGGATTTCGGAAGTTGTTAGTGCTGCCGTTGTTATTTTTGGAGGTTTTTACACCAGAATAAACTATTATATCGCTTACAGCAAAAGTCGACGGTCTGCTTGTATAAGTCAAAATTTTACTGATTTGAGTTGTTGATGAGTTGTCAGCTATGATGGCCAAAAATCCATTCTTGAACAAAAAGTATTTTCAGGCTTGAAAGGGTTAAAGGCAGCTTCTAAAAAGCTCGATCAGTTAGTTTCGGTGGGGAGACAATTACGAATCACGATTACGAATACATCATAATATGGTTTTTTACACGCTAAATGATTCGATAATAAACAAAGATTTATTACACCGAAGATATCAACATCATAAGCTATAATAATCGACGCGATGTGACGCTCACAGAGATATGACTTAATTTCTGCCTCTTATTAACGACTCTGGGAAGGTGTGTTTTTTACATCCTCCGGGGAATTTACGTGTCATATCCGATGCACACACGGTTTTTCCCGAACCCATACTGATATGAGTCATCTCAACTGTATAATGCCTACTCGCAGTTTACATCTTTGAACCCGCATGACCTATCGAACCAAGCGAGCTGGTGTAAAACACAAATGACCACTGACACCTAAGAGTCTCAGTGCAAGACACGCAGGCTTCGCACTTGCAAGTATCATTTGACTTTTTTCAGTGATTGAAAATTTTTCGCTGTTTTTCCGTGTTTCAACTGTTTCAAACTGAACCAAAACACAGATTTTCTAAAACACACACATTCTTATCGAATAAAAAAGAAAACACATTAAAATAATTGTCAGTAGACCATTTAAATTACCGCTAATTGTAGAAACCAAAGTAGTCCTTAAAACTAAATTTCGCGGAGGAACAAAAAAAAACTATTTTGCAGTAAAAAAAAAAAAAAAAAAAAAAAAAAATAGTGTGTGATGGTTGTTTTAAAAATGTCCCAGGAGGAGACCCTCCTCCGGACCCCCTCTCACAATCAGATCACTGCACTGGGGAATCCCCCCTCAGACTCCACACTTTCCCCCACTATCCATGATGTAGGTAGCGCCGTGCAAAGGCAGATCTAGAAATCTTTCAAAGGGTGGCATGAGGTCGGGTGGGGAGGGGGGGGGTGATGTTACATATTATATTCCACAAAAAGCCCAATCTTTTCCCTTCAATTCCTTCGCAAATTGTGTAAAATTTTGGTTCAATGGGGGAGGTGGTTTTAAACCTAAAAGGGTGCGGACGGATCGAGCAACTCGGCAACCATGCTTTCTTTCCTTTGAACGCATGAGAAACAATCGATTCTTGAGAGGGCCATGACCCTTTTACAAGTCGATTGTTTCTCATGCATTCAAATGGGGGATAATACACAGTTGCCAGATTGCTGGATCCACCTTTGAGGGTGGCTCCAAGTCCTTTCTTATACACGCAGGCGTCAAATGGCTAAGACCGGCTCTGATTATATTAACAAGCCTGATATATGATAATGGGTCAGTTTGCCAACGGGCTTTTGGGTGGTATAAGTCAAGTCCGCGAGATAGTTTACACGGTCACAATCACATTCGTGTGCGTATGTGATCGCAATGATCGCAAGTTTGCATACGCGACGCGCGCTTTGGTGAATGTATGGGTGCACTGGCGGATCCAAGAGATTGCGTTCCTCTCTCTCTCTGCCCATTTGAACGCATGTGTTAGAAAAAGAAATAAGAGGGGGCGAAAGTCACGTGACTGCCCCTAATCTTTCCTTTTCTAACACACGCGCTCAAATGGGCGAAGAGAGAGAAAGACAATATTTTGGATCCGCTAAGTGTATGGGTGGAGCTATGCGTTATGAGCGCGCGCGCCGCGAAAGTTCTGATCTGAATTTAAGAGTCTCGAGGTCAGCTGCCGCACCGCGCTCATACGTCGAGTGGAGTCAAGCCGATTCTTGGCCTTTAATTATATCGAGTCCACTATCCAGCGAGGCATACAATGGTCTGGCATCGACAAAGAGAAGGCAAAAAAAAATGGTGAAAAATATCATCAAAAATCGTGGTTAGGTATTTACCTTTTAAACGACCTTTTTCGACCATCATTTATTGAAAACGCCTTCAATTTTCAGTGCACGCAGTATGCAATGCATTACTGCGATGAAATTGCATACTTCATTAAATGCAAGTGTTTTCGATTGCTGTACTTGAGGTAGAGATAACTCAAAATTTGCATTGAATAATTACTAAGCATTGTGTCCCACTGTCCTCTGAGAGAAATCACTTCTTTAAAAACAAGGAAACACGTTTACTTGTGACGGTTTTCCTTGCGCGAAGTAAAGTTTCTGATTGCATGAAGGAGACACCACTGTCACAACAAGGAATCTTTTACTTGTACCTGCAGATATTTTCCCTGGGTTAAAGGAATGGGCTCCTTAGTCAATATTCAACCGTGCAGTTTCTTTAACACAAATGAATTACACATTGGATTAAAAAAAAAAAAAAAATCTCTGTGTCGTAGTAAATAAGAAAATAAACGTTCATAACCAAAATCTTTTCTCCATCGCATCTATGAGATCAAAAATACGTAGATAAACATCGGTGGAAAAAGTCATCAAAAATCATCGTTTTGGACCTTTAAAGTTTGACTCGAAACTTTCCAGTGACTTGTCTAGGTATGAATTACCTGTTAAAAGTGTTCTCTGAGATTAAAATTGATCTTGAAAGTTGATAAATTATAAATTTATTAAAGTTAAAAGTAATTTTGTACTTTAATTGTTTTTCAATTGTACTTTCTGATTTTTTGCCACTTCTTGACCATTTCATACCAAAGTGTAATGGTCTAATTGCAAGATCGAAATAAAATAGACCGAAACCCAGTGACAATTATTGTTATAAAAATCATCGCTTCGACCTTTTAGGCTTAATTTCAAACTTTCTACAGTGACATTTCTTGCGGTTAGGTATAATAAAATTGCATGTTAATGTGTCCTATACACAGATAAAAAAAAAAAAATACCACTAGCATGGCAATATTTGAATCTACGTAAGGGATAGTACAATTTCCAGAATTCTAGGGTTTGTACCATAGTTTCTAAATTTTTTTTAGAAATTCTATAGTTCTTTAACCATATTCTGGTATTAACTCCAGAATTTTCTGGTCAAAGTAGATTTTTTCGCCTTAACGACATAGTGTGCCCTGCTGTTATGAACGCAAAACCAGGGTTTCTCATCATAAGATGCCTCTTTCTCACCCCTCCCGCGGGAATCGTCCATGTATTTTGACCAGCTAATTTCAAATTTGGCCTTAGTTTTTACTCAAAACTCATATTTTTTCCAGAATTTCGAATTTTTTTTCTAAGAAAACGTAATTTAGAATTTACGTAAAATCTAGGCCAAATTAATAAAAACTGGTAGCATTTTTGAAATCAGCGTCTCAAAATACATAATATAGCGATAATGAGGTGAAATTGTAGGCGGAGAATTATTCTAAAACTCTAAAAATTAGTGAAATTTTAACACTCACTGAAAAAACAAAGTTCAAGTACAACCGAAGCAGCCTTTTAAATAGCTTCGCAAAGCAAAGGTTCTAGCTCTACCGAAGAAAAATGCAGTTGTACCGAAACACTTCTTTCGTAGAGTACAGCCTTTTTTCTTGCTTTTGCTCTACCAAAGTGGTGCTGTAGTACAACCGCAACTTGCTTCGGTAGAGCTAGAACTTTTGCTCAGCGAAGCTATTTTAAAAGGCTGCTTTGGCTCTACTTAAACTATGTTTTTTCAGTGCTGATGGATGGTGAATGTCGTGGACACATTATTATGTCGTTTCGGATGCTTACTTGTGAAAGTATTAAACTTTCTGTGGTTTGCATATCGTTGTGCTTCAGGTAATGTTATTAGAAAATTTAGGAATTATTTTTTTCAGCGCATGGTAAAAATTGGCCTTGAAAGTTTTTGCATAATAAATTCATGAGAAATTTACACTCTGATTTTTGGTCACTGCGTGACAATCTCATACCACAGTACGGCGTTCGTACGTACACTCTACAGTCTCCGCATTTAATCAAAAGCCGCCCGGTGGGCAGTTCACCTTAACCGCGTCAACAGGCAGGCATGCCGCCAGTCAACGGTATAATGTGTAACTTACTGTTACCTCTCTCATGAATCGATCTCGATTGGTGCGTGTCCATATGCTTGCGTTATACATCGAATCGCTTGACCGAACTGATGCAATAGAGCAGCGGTTCCTCAAACTTTTCGTACCGTTGGACCACTTTTTCGATGAACAGAAAGCAGGCCTTAGACTAATTCCAAACCTCAGAGACCAATGGAGATAGTGCACAAACGGGAGCTGCAAGAGCGGCTCAATGTTATAGATTAAAAAAGTATGATCATCTGACTTCGCGCTACAAATTTAGTGGCACGCAGTTCAAAGTTGTTGGAGCCAAGACGGTTGACAAAAGCAGAAAACATTGAGCGCGACACGGAGTCGCCCGACAACTACCGAAGATTAATTCTGGCGATGCCGAAGTCACCCGAGTGAGTCGTCGTGTTTTCTGCTTTTGACGGCCATCTTGGCTCCAAAAAATTTGAACTGCGCGCCACTGAATTTGTGGCGTGAAGTCTGATGAGACATCAGTTGACATCAGGCTGAGGTCAGGCTGAGATGAGACTGACGTCAACTGCCACTGAAAAAAATGAAATTACCAAAAAAGCAATTAAGTTTTGTAAAATCAGTAAAATAAAGCACATGCTAATTTTACTTGTTATTTTCGGTAAATCCTACTAGATTATGGCTAATTTTACGATTTGAATTGTAAATTTTGCTTAAGTATTAGTAATTTTTCTATTTGGATTGCAAATTTTTCAATCTAACAAGGGGAACGTCTCAAGTGTCCGCCTCCGATTTTGATGAAATATAGCTCAAAATCTTCATAGAGTGACGCTGATTAACACCCTGTATTTACTTTTTGCCAATGCGCCTTTAAAGTTGGTGAAAAAAAAGTTCAAAGTTCGCAGCTGAACTGCGTGAAATCGTTGGAGTGTGCTAAGGGTGGCGAAATTGTTCAACTGACCTAGAGTCAGCCTGTGGTGTAGTGGCTCAGGCGCTCGACTCGCATGCGCGCGGTCCCTGGTTCGATCCCCAGTGAAGAATATACGTTTTTGCACATACTTTTCCTCTCTTCCTGGGGTGTTCCTCGCCAAACTATCCTTCGAAAACCTTCTCAAAATTATTTTTACATTATTTTTACATCATTCCTGTGGATAGAAGGTTCGTTATAAATACGTCAAAATCAACAATTCGACCACACTCGAGTGGGTGTCCCGATAAATGTTACACAAGGAAAAAATAACACACGAATAATTTTGGAAAGGTCTCTCACGAATCACCTCTGACACTTACATGGACACTGAAATACCCTCCAAAAATAATTCATAAAAATGGAGGCATGCATAAAAAACCATAGTTATTAGAGAAAAGATTCTTCCTAATTTGCGATGGGTAGCTCCAAAATTATTCGTATGTTATTCTTTCCTTATGTAACATTTATCGCGAACACCCACACGAGTGCGGTCCAATTGTTGATTTCGACGTACTTACAACGAACCTTCTATCCACAGGAATGATGTAAAAATAATGTAAAAATAATTTTGAGAAGGTTTTCAAAGGACAGTTTGGCGAGGAACACTCCAGGAAGGGAGGAAAAGTATGTGCAAAATCGTATTTGCTTCACTGGGGATCGAACCAGGAACCGCGCGCATGCGAGTCGAGCGCCTGAGCCACTACACCACAGGCTGACTCTAGGGCAGATGAACAATTTCGCCACCCTTAGCACACTCCAACGATTTCACGCAGTTCAGCTGCGAACTTTGAACTTTTTTTTCACCAACTTTAAAGGCGCATTGGCAAAAAGTAAATACAGGGTGTTAATCAGCGTCACTCAATGAAGATTTTGAGCTATATTTCATCAAAATCGGAGGCGGACACTTGAGACGTTCCCCTTGTAAATAGTACATTTTACAATCCAAATCATTGTGACTTTTGCATATTACATGGCTGTCTTGGCGTGACAGTTATGCGACTTGCAAAAATTACAATGCTTTGAATTGTTAAATTTACATTCCGATTGGTAAAATTTATGATCCAAATTGTAAAATTAATCAAAATTAAGCAAAATTTACGATCCAAAACGTAAAATTAGCTATGTGGGTAGTAAGTTTGACTAAAAATGGCTGGTAAAATTAGCCTTTGCTTCATTTTACTGCGATTTTACAAATCTATTTTTTTCAGTGTGATATCAATGAGGCTGTTGCACACTTTTGCTACAAGCTATTTAATAGTCGCTTATGGTGTAAAAACTTCCGAAAATAACGATGGCAGCACTAAAACTTTCAAAATCCACTCTGAAACTCGATAAACGCTTTTATTTGCGCGGGCATAATGGTGGCTGAGGATAGTAACAATATGGGAAATTCCCATCTAACAATACTGTAACTCCATCAAGAAGTGACCAATAAGAGACGACTTTCATTCGACACTGGTGTCACTGGGTGTTGCGGTACCAACCATCGGATGTGGATCATCACTCTGATGACTAATTACTCTGTGAATCATCCTTGTCAGCATAGAAAGACTGACAAAATTAAGATAGGAATCTCCCATTGTTACTGCCCTCGGCCACCATTACGCCCTCGTAAATAAAAGCGTTTATTGAGTTTAAGAGTGGATTTCGGAAGTTTTTAGTGCTGCCATTGTTATTTTTCGAGGTTTTCACTCCAGATTCGTTTGTTAAATCGCTTATAGTAAAAGTGTGCAACAGCCCCTATTGATGTCAACTTATTTCAACTGGTCATTTTTAGTACGGATGAGAGTCAAAATATTAGAGCCAATCAGAAATGGATTCTAACGTGGTGAAACACGAATAGTGTATAAATGTATGTGTGGGAACTCCAAATCCATTATCACAATGATCTATAATCTTTTCTGCACTGGTTCCACCGTTTTGGGGAATCCTAGGACTCTACACGAAAAAAAAACTACGGTGAAAATAACCATACGGATACCTGATTTTGGCACCTGCTAGATGTTATGGTAATATTAACCAGAAGTATATTATACTTTGACTAGGTACTAGGTGATGTTACCTGATTGCATGTCGAATTTACTCAAAGTATCGGTAAATGTACCATACTTCTGGTCAAGTTTACCATAACATCTAGCAGGTGCTAAAATCAGGTATCCGTATGGTTATTTTCACTAATCTTTTTTTTTCCGTGTAACAATTGAGGCGTTTTATGCAAAAAGGGGTTCTTTGCAGTTTTGTAACTGGAAGAAAAACGCATTCAAAGTTTTGCAACTTGATTTATATCGATCTGACTTTCTAGATGGCTAATGTAAATTTTTTTCCTTAAACTAGGTTTATTTACGGACACAATGGCTTAAAGTTTTTTAAAATCCGTGTATTTCTGTGTTTTTCAAAATATTTTGAAGTTGACTCCTAGGAACCTCCTTTTATGTAAAACGGGTCTCGCCGCCTTAAAGATACCACCAAATAGCAGGAAAAAATAAGCATTAGCTGATTTTCGGCAGAAATGGTTTTTATGGCGTGTACTTTCACCCAAAAAAAGTACTTTAAGATATCTTGCCGGCGTTGCCAGATATATCCAAAAATGTAGCCCAAAATTCCTTTATATAGAAATATATCGAGAAGTATCGATTGAGTCGAAAAATTGATACGCTTCCCATGTATTTGGAATTATATCCAGCATGAAAGATTCTTTGCGATTTTACGCTCCGACGACTCCTAAGCCCTCAAAACCGCACGGAAAAAAAAGATTAGTGAAATTAACCATACGATAGCTGATTTTGGCACCTGCTAGAATATGGTAAACTTGACCAGAAGTATGGTACATTTACCGATACTTTGAGTAAATTCGACATGCAATCAGGTAACATCAGCTAGTACCTAGTCAAAACATAGTATACTTTTGGTTAACATTGCCATAACATCTAGCAGGTGCCAAAATCAGCTATCGTATGGTTAATTTCACCGTAGTTTTTTTTCCGTGCGCGATCTAAGTTTTCGGCGATTTTTGGAGAACTTGAAACATCGCATCACAACGCCCATCTAACGAAGCCTCGATTCACGAAAACACCTCGTAATCGCTGAGTTTTCAAGATATTGTGCTGAGATTTTGGTGAGAGACTATTATTGATATGACAAATCGATTAATGTGTTTTACGCAAAAAGGGGTTCTTCGCGAAGAACCCCTTTTTACATAAAACGCCTCAATTTAAAATACCACCCCACTGAACCACCGCGCTGCGGCCGTTGCGCATGGCGTCATCTTTAAAACCTAGTTAGTTATTAAATTCTAACACACATCGTACAAGTCTTTTCGAGCAGTAGCGGCTCGTGCAATGTGGCAACAACGTATTCTCTCCATTTAAACCTATGTAAAACAATCGATCTTCAGGAGGTGCATTGCACACCCACGATATCGATACTTTTGCATAGGTTTCAATGGCAAATAAGCATGGTTGCCAAACTGCACGAGTCGCCACTGTTTTCGAGTGACCTTGCTGCGGGGGCGCCGAAATTTCATGACCCAAATTCGATTCTATACGCGCACGCCCCGTTGCGATGACCATCACCCATCCGACGCAATGCGCGCCGAAACAACATTCTTACTTTCAATCGCGGTTCGTCCGGTCGCGTCTCGCCCCGCCCGCCCGCATTCTCTATCAGCATTCAGCAAGCGTGGTGTCAGCCTCCCTCTCACCTCTCTGGCGTGAAGGGGGGAGGGGGGATTGGTGTCTAGACATGAGATGCGAGATCTGTTTAATGCCTAATTATCAGGACAAAAAAAAAAAAAAAAAAAACTGTGTAATTGCTTCGTACTTTATATTCATTCTTTCTTGCTCTTATTTATTCAAATTTTTAATTATCGCTTGCGGTTGCATTTGAAATTGCGCGAGAACAAGACCTTGGTTCTTGACTCTTGACTCTTTAAAACGAGTTTCATCGACTTTATAATACAGGGGTACGTATGAACCGAACTAAATCGACTCATGAACCGTAAACCGAGAACCGCTCTGAGCCGCGAACCGAATGAGGCTCTTGCAAACTTTGCTGTGGGCAAATGAATAGTTCAATCTGATGTAAAAACCGGCGAAAATCACGAAAATCACATTAGAAAAGTCTAAAATTCAGTAATAAACTCACATAACTGCTAAAACGTCAAGTTTGTGATGGCGGTTCAACGCAGGTATCATGGAAGATTCCTGTCTAATCTGTCACTTTCTCCAAGGAAACACAAAGATAAGTCTCAATTTAGATAGGAATCTCCCATGATACCTGCGTCTTTCCACCGCTAAGCCTGATGCTGAGAGTAAATTTCGTGATTTTTTAGTGTACTCATCGTCATTTTTACAGGTTTTTCTGCAAGAATCAACTCTTCAACTTCAATCCCTTGTAGCAAAAGTTTGCAAGAGCCCCATTGCGAACTATTTTTTCCGAAGTTGTCGAGATGTGAACCTAGCCGGGAACCATCTTAAAAAATCCGATTCGGACCGGTTCACGTAAAAAAATAAAGACGGTTTAGTAGATTTTTCTTTAAGTTAGTGGATTACTGATTGCGCGAGAGCGCAGTCACTGTTTATAACGAACGGGGAAGCCATGGGCGGCGACCATGAATTCATCCCATTTGAACGTATGAGAAACAATCGATTCTCTATGAGGCCATGACCCTTTTACTAATCGATTGTTTGTCATGCATTCAAATGAGAATGATACACAGTTGCCAGATTTGTGGATTCGCCTTTGGGGGAAGTATAACCCTGTCAATGTGGGAGTGTCGTCAGCTCTCAATTTTTCATTGCTAAACGAAAAATCAAAAACAATCCGTTCCCTTGTTCGTGTGAAAAAAAGAAAGAAAAAACCATTGATACATCTTAATTAACGAGCCGCTAATTGATCGATTATTTTACTTTCGCTTATATGGAGGAAACATTGATCAATTACAAGTCATGAACCATCTTCGGATCGATTTTTTCCATAGGTTTGAATAAAAGGTACATTGATACATCGATCTCACTGACTTATGCTATAAATCAATTTCAATAATTTGTGCGATACATGCTCGAATCCCTATGTAGTGAGTTAAGACATTAAGAGAGACCATAAGTGCCTCCATTGGATGTGTTTTTCCACATTATTTTACATTCTGAGGGCCGTTGCGTTTATGAGTTTTGGTCTAATGCAAAGATTACCGTGTCGTAGAGTTTTCTAAGGCGTAATCTTTCACAGCCGTTGCTAATCGAAAGCTATTCACGCTTTTATGTATTCTTTTTGGCACTTTCTGTATACAGTGTATACATTATCGAGGTGAATCATGATTAAAATTAACAGGTGCATCGATAGTTAATTGTTTCAGCCGTAAAGCACCATGGCATTCGTGGGGCCTCTATTGAGAATGTAAACAAACAAAAACAGCTTTGGTAAACAAGGTAGCGTTCTAGAATTCATCGGTTTACTGCATCCGTGTAGAAAAGATTCCAGCATCCTGTGATGTAGTATATATCTATCAGCGGCGGCTCGTGCAATGTGGCAACAATGGATTTCCTCCATTTAAAACTGTGTAAAATAATCGATTACTTGGCGAGGCGCAGCGCCTCACCTAATATCGATCTTTTTGCACACGTTTAAATGGCAAAATTGCACGTTTGCCAGATTGCATGAGCCGCCACTGATATCTATTTAGTATGTACATTGAAATGTACTGTTAATCATTATCTTTTCTGCATCGAGACAAGAAAGGGATAAATACTAAATAAAGAAATACTAAAAACTAAATACTAAAATACTAAAATACCAAATATTAAATAATAAAGGAATATACTCAAATGTGCAAAAAACGCATGCAATGATACGGCACTCGGAAGAGCCTAAAACTCGTTGACCAGTGACGTAGCGTGCAATGTGGTAACGTTGTCTTATGTCCATTTAAACCCATTAAAAAGATCGAACTATTGGCTGTTCAGGGAACATCTTCACATTCGACCTTTCACATAAGTTTAAATGGACACGACACAACGTTGCCAAATTGCACGCTAAGCCACTGTTGACCAATCAGAGGTTGACTCGTCTTTTGTCTTAACTCTCTACGTATTGGGACTCTAATACATGCGTCATGCGTGATACATTACACTGTCCGCACTACATCGAGCAATAGAACTTTTAAAACAAATATTCGGTGTAATGAATGGGCTGATTTTACGTTCAAGGCCGCTCTTTGTTTGGTTGTATTTGGAATCCACGCAATTAATCTGAATCTGAATGAGACTCGAAGTTTTAACGATCAAACTTTCTGTCATGACCGGACGATGAAACTCGATCTGGTTCTGATTCGGGACAGTGGCCATTATACATGTACTATCAGTCAATTAAAGAATGGGACTAAAATATATGTGCTCGGCCGCTTGGCGCGTGAGGAACCACATATTTTAGTCCCATTCTTTAATTGACTGCTAGTACAAGGGCCAATCAAACCTCGCATCAAAATTGAGGTGATAGGTGCAACAGCGTTATATAACGGCACCGCTCCTATTTGAAATACATTGGAGATGCGTTTTTGTTGCATCAATCGCGTCAATTACTTTTATAAGTGATCCTCTGTTTTACTGGCTTAGTGGGTCAGTCGGTTCAACCTTGACATCCCTCCAAATGTTCCTCCGTGAGCCAAAAAGCAATCCTCTCTAAAATTATCAGTTTGGTCGAATCAATCGTACCTAGATTTGTTTTTTGACGTACGGCAATGGCCAACAGAGAAACCACACCTGTTGTTAGTCCTTAGGAGCCGGGGGGGGGGGGGGGGTGTAATTGAAATGACCGCAGGCCAGTTTTTTGCGTAAATTTCACTCCCCTCCCCCCCCATCCAGTACTAATGATGTTAATTAAAAATCGGCATTTTTTGCCCACGGCTTGATTCCGACGAAACTTCGAATGTCGATTGAGTTACACATAAGTAGTGGATCCCCAAAATAAAACTATATCTAAAAATGCTTTTAAAATGCATGGAGGCGAGGGGTCAACGTTGAAACCTTCAAACACAAATATCTCGCGAACGGATAAAGCTTGTGCAATGAGGTTTGCTTGAAAAACACCTAAAAAAAAGTATCTTTCTTTTCCAAGTTTTTACATGTTCAGCAAAATCTTAGCCAAAACTTAAAATTCCCGATTTTGTTATTTTTGGGCGCTAAATTTGTATTAAATTTTGAAATTCCGACGAAACACATCCTTCAATTTCGATATTTTATGATATACGTCATTTTTTTTTTTTTTTTTTTTTTTTTTTTTTTTTTTTTTTTTTTTTATAAATTTGCAATAAAAATTCGTCCAAACCACATTGTAGGGAGTTCTTTTGAATCTGAGTATTCTGAATTTTTAAAGTGTCAAAAAATGGTATTTTGGCGTGTCAGCGTTTGCGGCGAGGCCGAAGAAATTTCATCTCATAGCACGTATTTGACAAAACTCGGTGAAATAAGATATCTGAAGGCTTTTCGGATCGTAAAATTCAATTCTGCCACCAATTTCTAAAAAATTAAAAATCCAAAGTGGCTGCCAAGAAGATAGTTTCCCATTTTTCCCCGCATTAGTGCATACGAGTGAATGAAGGCAGAGCCATTTAATTTGCATTGATTTGAAAGGAAAAACAAAACATTGTTTTTAAACAGTGTAAAAGGTATATTCCTTACTGTCGACACCAAAGTAAGTTTTGAAACACCCCTCGTAAAACGTTGGAAAATAACAACTCTCAACATCTTCTATCCATCGGGTTGGACATTCTGGATCTCGTCTTGGATCATATTAAAAAAAGACATGATTAGAGTATAATTATAAACTAAAAATATGATTTAATACAACTCTTTTAAAGGAAAATCAAGGGGGGGGGAATCAAAATCAAAATAAAATAAAAAAAACCACATTTTTCGTATCCAGAAATATTTAAGCTCTTAATCTGAAAAAACGCGTACATAAGCGCACGTTTTTCTATATTCTTTTGTGACCTATCATAGGTCAACGATTCATATGCGTTTCGACCCAGTGTGCGTGATGACACGCGACAGGCGACACGCGCCACGCGTCAGACTTATTTCCTATTTCAAGGTCGCTCTTGTAACTCATTAAGAGGATGAAAAAATTAATACGCTCGCATGCCATTCAATTCTCCATTCACTATCGGATTCAGTGAATCGTCCTTCTCTCTCTCTTCCCACTAGAACGCATGCGTTAGAAAAGGATAGAAGAGTGGGCAAAATCACGTGACTGCCCCTGATCTGTCCTTGTCTAACACACACGTTCTAATGGGAGAAGAGAGAGAGAAGGATTAAATTCCTAGATCCGCCAATGTCTCCACTCACCATTCTCCTATTTCCTCCGCTAGGTATAATAATTAATCGCCCAAGATTTTTGTTGCTCTAGAGAACATTGCCTCACATGAAACACATACACATACAAACATGACATCGAAGAACGATTAAAAACGGGCGTATGAGGAAAAAAAAAACAAATATTTGTTTTGTCTTTGTTCTGTTTAGTGCTCACGCCTATAGGCGAGGTGGCTGTATTACATTTGCTGCTACCGCTCTCCCGTAAGTCCTGTACATTTTAAGGAAGTAGTACAGATTCATGATCTAGTATTACATTTAATTTTGACAAGGAGTAAAAACTTCACAATCTTCCCATAAGTTTTATCCCTCATTAAAATTCATTCAGCGAGAAAACATATTGAAAATAGGTGTATAAAACTCAATACGTATGCGTAAATTCTGAATTTAGACAAAAATTCAACATTTTAGTCTTTATTAATTCATTAAAATTGAGCGACGCGTTCACCTGCAATCGAGTAATGGGCAGAACGTGGCAACTTTGATGTGCTATTGGACTTGTTTAGTGGTGTTCAGATAACGCTTTTAATGTAAGCCCCTCGGATATTCACATCCGCCTGAAACTGTAAGAAATTTTCACTGACCAACTAGATATACTAAATAGACGGCAGAACCATCAATAATCTCCCAATGGGTTTTTCCATTTGAATACATGAAATATTGGTTACATTTACTGTCTAGGATTTCTGGTGTACAGAAGATTTTAAAGCAATGCAAAAATTGTATGTATCACAACGATACCTACGAAGTTTTGAAGTTTTGTCGATGTTCAAATACGATCAGCATGGTTCTGTCTATTCAGCAGTGACGAATCCGGGAAAATATATTCATCGAGGTTTGCTCGAAATGGACGATTATTTTTAATTTGTAGTGATTCTCCGAGTTTATTATAGTGGATTTCGAAAATTTTAATGTATGTATGCCAATTTTTTTTTCGGAGTTTTGCGTTAGAATAAATATAACATAATGCAAAAGTATGCAGCAAACCCATTAACGAGGAGCGGAACAACCTTCTTTGTGAGAATTTCTTTCCTGCCTTAGCGTTTAAGTTCTCTGAATCCTCATTAGATTTGGGTTGATACGAAGTTCAATCTCATAGTCTGCTTTGTTCGTCGGATCGATCATTGATATTATTGATTAGTGGTAGCGCAATTTGGCATCAAAGCTTTTGCCATTAACACGAATGAAAACCCCAATTATAGGGGGCCTTCAGGCTTCAAGCTCCATCAGAAAAAAGAAATTATTATCCACATTCGCGGTTATGTTTTGCCTTCAAAAGTTGAAATAGGTAATGCGTTCACCGTCAAAAACTGCATTGTTGCGTCTGAAGAATTTGAAGGAGCAGCGATCCGTCTGTATTGACTTCAAAATAACTACACTGCGCTAGTAAAACGCAACGGTGATCTTCACTTAACACCGTGACTTCCTTGAAACCGGAGATGATTTCTTTGCCTAAAGCTAATTTTCGCGACGAATGTATCCGACAGAATTATACAAAATCATTGCCAACCTACGCATAACAACAGTGGATGAGACGAAACTGGATCGTGATTTTCGAACTTTTTTGGTGTTTTCAGGTATCGATGGCATCAATTCGATTTAGAATTCAAATCCGGAGGTAAATTTAAAATCGGATTGATGCCATCGATGTCTCGAAAACACCTAAAAACACAATTGAGTTTCCTCGAATATGTTGATTATTAGGTTGGTATTGTTAATCATATGATTCGATAGCGAAAATTCGCTCCTAATGATCGTGCTTTTATGATGCTCTTTACAGCTGATTTTTGATGGATATAATATACGCTATCAATAAAAGGCTATAAACCTAAAAATTATAGACCTTTCCGTTTTCAAAGATCTAACTTTCCTTTCGTCCCTTCCAGCCATTGAAAGTCTCTTGTATTTTCGATTCCACTGAAAAGATCGCCTTTCATCAAAAATGTCCTTCAATTATTTTATGCAACAGACCCATCACCTGGTTTTTTTTTAGCCCTTTTAATCCCAAATTTAGTCTGTCAGCACCACACAATGATTAAAATGAAGCGAGTAGATCTATTCATACACTGGAAAAATATGAAAGATAAATTTTATCCTTAAATGATTCGTACATTGTGTAGCAATCTAGATGGTTACTGCTCTAAGCAAGATGGTCACAAATAATATGGAAAACTCTGCGGCATTCTTTACAGTCATACGATTATTATTCACGATTAGATTGTCATTTTTTAACCATCCAAATCGCTACTTAATACAGGAACCAGCGAAAGGTAAAATTTACAATTCCGCTTTTTTCAGTGTACTCCACTGCACATGATTTTACCTACCTACCACCAATTGAAGGTGCTCAACAAAGAATTTTGTTGGAAACCTCTATTCAGCGGTTTTTTTGTTTGTTTTTGTTTTGTTTTTTTTTGTTTAAATGTGATGATTTGAGGGGGACGTTTTAACAACGCCGACGAAACATTTAATAGAATAATGACCCAGCTAACGCGACTTTGGTAGAGCTAACCGAAAGTTTTTTACTACGCCTATCAAAAGAAATTTTGCTGGGTGAACCAAAGATTTGGTTGACTCAAATAAAGTCTTTTGCTGGGTCATTTTTTTTACAGAGTCCAATAGAGACGGAGCACTAACGGCTGCAGCAGAGGCACGCTCAATTCTCGCGGATTCAACAAAACAACAGTCAACGTCACAGGGTGTTGAATGTTGAGCAGTTGAGCACTCTCCTCTACACTTCCCAGCCTATCCCCCCTGTGTCTATCGAATGTCACCGTTCAACACCATGCTACATCTAAATGTGTTGACTGTTGTTTTACATGTTATTTTGTTGAAGCCCCGAAAATTCAGTGTGCCTCAAAACTTCCCTATGTATTTTAGCGTAGTGCTCCGTTTCTATTTGTCTCTGTTTTTCTACCAAAAGTTCTGTCAGCGCTACCCTCTACCGTTTTTATCTAAATTCTGTACAAATATGAAATGAGTAAATGAAGTTAAATGAATATGTTCGGGTTTTGAATATGAAGAGTTTCTCAACAAAAATTTTCAATCATAGGGTGTATTACTGATTGTCTGTAATCTTTTGTTCAGGCTTATCCAAGCTGGGAATGGCACAGCGCAGCCGTCAGCGGAGATGTCAACAACCCTCAGAACAACTGCACTGGACTCGTGAGCGTTTTCCGAGCCAGGATAGATCGATGCAACCGACTATGGATTCTCGACAGTGGAATCCTCGACAGTTTGGTCACCTTCGATGTCGTTTGTCCACCGAAAATCCTCATCTTCGACCTGAGAACTGATCGTTTGGTGAGTCAATCATCATTCAACGCAAAATAAACTCACTGTTTCTAGTATCAGAACTTTCCTGTCATTTGCGGCGCGTGCAATCTGACAACGTTGTATTTCGTCCATTTAAACTCAACTAAAATATCGATTAGATGATGGAGCGGGCTGTGCAGTGTGCACTGCGCACCCCAAATAATTTGAACCTTTTCATGACTTTAAATGGATTAAATTCAACGGTGGCAAATTGCACGCCAATAATAGTCATATCGAAATTTAATTCAGCTCATTCAAAAGCTAAGAAGCTATTAAATCTAGCTACTTTTAAAGATAAGGTTTTTCTTGACTAATTCTCTAACTACAATGTTTCATAAATCGAGATAACACTGGCTTTGGAGCAGAATGCATTTCAAATAACAATCGGAGAGAACTAGTCAAGAAAAATCTAATCTATGAAAATATCCCGGTTTTAGCTTTTTGCTTTTGTATGAACTAAATTAAATTTCAAGACGATTATTTAGGAAGACCAGAATACACAAAGTCTGATTTTTTGCAATTTACAGCTATGAAATGAGTGTCGAGCTATTTGCCTAGGCATTTTAAAACCGATTTAAAAACACCTGAGGATGTGAATTACCTGCGAAAAAGGTTTCACGGGTTTTATAGTTAAATATAGCCCACGGGGTCGTTAACAACCCTTTTGTTTTGTTACTTTCGGACAAATTTCAGACAAATTGGATCAAATTGGGCCAAATTTACTCAAAAACCGATTTTGGGTTTTTAGAACTTTTCGTTTTGCTGGACAAAAAAATTTTTTGGTTTAGTAATTTTTTCGTGATTTTTAGTTCCCAAATTATGGTTTTTTGAGAAAAATTTCAATTAGTTCTAGTCATGTATATATAAAAGGTGTCCTTTAAAATTTAAAATCCCGTATAATTACTTAAACCGTGAGGATTGACTTTGACAAATTTTCTCATCGCCAAATTGTTCATCTGAAATTGCAGGTGAGAAGCATCACTCTTCCACAGGAGGTTCTACGTCGTAACTCCCTTTTGAGTAACATGGTCATCGACCAACTTGGCGACGAGACTGGACACCATGAATCATGTGACCATGCTTTCGTTTACATTTCGGACACAGTCGCGCCTGGAATTGTCGTGTACGATGCCAGAAGAGACGCCGCCTGGAGACTCAGTCACCCCAACATGTTCCCCGAACCAGACTTCGGAAAATTCACTGTAAGTTTTAACAAAACATCCTTTATAGTGAAACACATGAATTTTTTGCGTTAAAAAATCCCACTCTCTTCCATGGAACCATTCAATGTGTGCGCCTACAATTTTAAGGGTATGCAATCAGCAATGCATTCGTGCGATGAAATTGCATACCTTAAAAAATGAAGGCTATTTTTGTTGCGATACTCGTGGTAAAAACTACAAGTTCGAAGTTGGATCTACTGTCGAAATTGAATGTTAGGTCTCTCTCGGCAGATACATAGTCAAAACTAAAATTAGACAAATGGGCTTGAAATCGATTACACGATTAATCAGTAATCAGTAAAAGTCAAACCTTTGGATTGAAGTTAAATATAATCTTCAACTGATTTCAAATAAACTTGGGGGTCATTTCAATTAGATCCCATCCTTCAACAACTATTTTGATGGGTCATCTGTCAAAAATCAGTCCTGATTACTGTTAAATCGTCCTTATAAAAAACTAGTTTTGAACGATTGATACGTCTTCAATTTTAGACTGGAGTTGGGCAAACGAAGGGTGTAATCGATTACACCCTTCGTTTGCCCAACTCTAGTCTAAAATTGAAGACGTATCAATCATTCAAAACTTAATCATCATCCAGATTCATTCAAAAGTGAACGTCGAAGGAAAAGAGATTTTATTTTAATTCTTTCTCTGGTTAATATAAACGTAAAATAATTGAAAACAAACAAACAACGATGTTTGTTTAAGTAAGTTTGATCACTTTGTACAAGCTACCTTCAAACCTTTTCCCCCCCCCCCCCCCCAGACAATCCAATTTACTTTCCTTGAAAATGTTTTCTAAAAGTCATTTTTTTTGCATTTTTGGTGTTGTTTATGAGGAGGTGAAAGTATATCATTGCATTTTCAAAGCTTTCTCAATCTTGACCACCATTCGACCTCGAATCAAAAGTAACCCCTGGAAGGGTCTTTTTTATCCTTAGACCGCAAATTTTTTCCTTGTGTTTATGTTTTGGCACTACACATGGGCACTGTGTAAATTATGTAAAATGTATAGTATGCCATGTACTCAAGTACTAGACCCTTTCAGGGATAGTATGATACATAGTTTCCCACTTAATTTAACATGGGATCCAATGGAATTTAAAGGGGCATCTTGCAAAATGTTGAGTGACCCATCAAAGTTCTTAGAAAATTGTCTTCTTTTGATAGGTTTAAGAAAATCTCAAAAAAACTATAAACTCAAATTTCGTGCATGAGTGGGTTAAAATACTTGAAGTTTTAAACGAAATAAAAACCAAACAAGTTGGAACTTGCAACACTGGAACAGTGTTAGCAAAGAGAGCATGAGTGTCGGCCGTAAATCATTGTAAGTGTGGAGTTCCATATTGATAGTACAAAACTGCGACAAAGTCAATCGCAACGCTGCATTTGTGTTTGTATAACAGTGATCGCTGTAAAAATAACTTGATAGGTCAAAGTGGGAATGAAAATTTACTTATAGCGTGTTGAAACAGTTGTTCACGAGGCGAGGTGAATACTGTGGTTTTGAAAATCGATTTCGATAGTGATAGTTCCTTTAAAATCGGATGACGCAATACCAATCCTAGCAAGCCGCAAAGTCTAGTCTAGTTATTTGGGATTTTTTTAGATTTCTCTCGCTTGAACCAAAGTCATCACGATGGAAATTCTTCGTCTTTATGGTTTCAGCTCTTTTTGTCTCAGATTAAAAAATGAATGTTAATATTGATCAAATGTCATCCGACACTCATCAAGGCCCTTAAGGAACGTAATATGAATTTGAAAAAAGCTCATTCGATTTTTAAGGGAGCTTAAACGGTCCACGAGAGACGAAATTCGCGGATACAGAGTATCCACAGCTTATTTCAATGTTCGATCTGACAAGACCGTGCGCCTTTGAAAAATCGATATCTCGATAGTGAATCGATGTATTGCAATTCGGTTTGCACCGGTCGAAAGCGCTTGCTTGTGACTGACAACCTCGAAAATTTCAGATCCATCCGAGTTTATTTAATGACCTTACAGGACCTCTCGCGGCCGCAGTTAGACATTTCTTGTCAGAGTTACGCTGAAACGGGGAGTAGTTTGATATTTTCAATAAGCCCCCCTAAGATGATATTTTTTGGCTCGAAACTGCATTGAGCCCTCTCGGGACATCATTGGGACCCGAAAAAAAGCGGAACCGATATAATACGGCACACGACTGGTTCGTGAGAGACGAAATTCGCCTTTTTCCAGCCTCCAGCGCCCCTCTAAGGTCGATCTGACAAGACCGCACGCCTTTGAAAAATCGATATCTCGAGAACGAATCGATGGATTGCGCGCTGCGGTTTGGATTGGGCGGTAGCTTCAGCTTTTAGATAATTCTTAAAAAAAATTCAGATCCATCCAAGTTTTTAAACGGATCTTATGGGACCTCCCGCGGCCGCAGTTAGACATTGTACGTGAGACTTACGCTGGAGTTGGGGCCACGCCCCCCCCCGATATAGACTTTATCGGTCCGACATTTGTCAGGGCCCTTAATGAACTTCATGTGAACTCAAAAAACTCACATATGACTTCTCACGGCGCATGCTAGGTCCATGAGAGTCGAAATTCGCGGATTTTAGAGAATCTTTGATTTCTGACCCTATACCGCGCGCCTTTGAAAAATCGATATCTCGAGAGTAAATCGATGTATCGCAATTCGGTTTGGACCGATCAAAAGAGTAAGCTTACCGGTACTCGCCGTTAAAATTTTGGATCCATCTGATTTCATTTTGAGACCTTACTTGAGTTACTTGGACCCCAGTTGGAATTATTTTTTCGGAGTTACGCTGGCAAGGGGTCGCTCCCTCTCTTGGAAAACTGTGGAGGGGGCCCTTTGCTGGGGCATACATTCTATTTTTCACTTTTTTTTTTTTTTTTTTTTTTTTTTTTTAATTTTATATTTGTGTCTAATCTAAGTTGGGGGAGGAGGAGGAGAGTACCTGCAAGTCAACCGGCAATTTACTTTTGATAGTGGCTGCGGGTCGAGGGTGCGGATTGCGGACTTTTAACTTGTTGTGGGGTTTACAGGGTGGCCGTGTCTAAACTTATGAGAAAAGAAGGCAACCACAGACCGGAAGAACGTTCAATTTCTGGTTCAGAGACCATGGACAAAGACATGGGCACCCGCAAAACAATTGCCCGGAGGGGCAACTTTTTGAATGTCAATGGAAGGTCTAGGGGACACCACCTAGAGACGGGCAAGTCTAGAGAACCCCCCCCCACTTCCGCCCAAAATAGAAAATAAATCAATTATCCTTCCAAATGGTAGAAATTGTAAGTGATTGTAGCATGTAGTTGTATCAAAAGTAATTCTATTTTTGACGTGTTTGATATTATGAATAAAGTGACAGCATCAGATGATAGAAATAGTAAAAAGCTGAGTACAACTATTCCTTCTTTATTTTCATTGTCCTGATGAATTCTAAGAGTTAACCTATTTAAATTAACAAAACCAAAACTCTTGCCTATACATTCTCTAATCATGTAATTATCGACCAGAGGATTCTGAATTTTCAAGGAAGTTCGCAAAATTCTCGTTGCCAACGGTAGTTGCCAATGTAGACACGTTCATACTAGTAGATTTTAAAACTTCTTTCGGCGAGGGAGATGACGGGTGGGAAGGATGATGTCGTCTGAATCAGGAGGGGGTGGGGTAAAAATCGGGGGGAGGTCTAGATCTGGGGGAGAGGAATCCTGAAACTGGGGGGCGAGCTGTATAGCGGAAAGGGGGTGGTTGGGCACCACTGCTTAGGGGGGGGCTACTTCCCGCCCTCCCCCCCCCCTAAATTACGCCCCTAATTAAAATTGTAAAGTAAACTAAGAATAAAGTTTGTTAACTCTTACTCCTTTCGTTATTATTTGATCTTCGAATGTTCCGATTCTTTTTTATTGTAAAGTTTTGATTTTTCTGAATTGGGGGGGGGGGCGCCCATTGACAGATAAGGGAGAAAGGTAAGTGTAGGAATTTGCACGGGAATCCGGCGTAGTGTGCCGCAAAAATTACTACCAATGGCGGATCCAGAAAATTCTTTTAGGGGGGGGGGGGGCTTCACGCCTATGAATTTTCAAATTTGCAGGGAGGAATTTATGGGATTTTTTCTGTTGAAAAAAGGCAAAGGCTACCGTGAGTTGGGGGGGGGGGGGGGTGCCTTTCCCGAATCCGCCGCTGATTACCATGTAACACTGAGCCACGATGACCGATGTCGCATAAAACCAGGTAGAAGACCCGTGGCGGGCGTGGCATCCGTGATGGCTGTGAAATTGGGATGAAGTAGATGGACACACATCATTCATGCAATCTGCACAACGCGGCAAGCAACTGTTGTAGGCGTAGGTGCAGTAGTTCGTGGGGAGGGCAAAGGGGACGGGAGGTCGTCGCAAAACCATGGACGAAGATATAACTAGACTGTTGTTAGTCCTGTTTTGCTCTCGACCCCAGCGCTCCAAGCAGCGGTCAGCTGAACTACTCTTTCAAGTGAGCGATCCTGGCGATGTGTCCATGCTCACATGCTGTGCTACTGCTAAAACCGTTGTTGGAGTTGGTCTGTTATGGCATGGCTGTCAACTGTTGTCGGCGACCCAAGAGGATCAGATAACTCAGTATCTCAATGGAAGATCGAAAGCAAGGGAAATCCAGAATCAACTTTGGACAAGGTAACAGAAATCATCAGCAAATTAAAAGAGTCGCCTGATCTCTACTAATAAAACAAATGTCTATGTACTCTTTCTTGTTTGATTCCGTTTTGAGGTTAACTGTGGTGTATAGTATTTCAGTCCTTGATTAATCATTTTCGACAATTCAGGAATCTTTCAAGAAATACTCCAGACGTTTGCTTTTTAGCGGATTTTGCTTCCTTTTAATTCGCTGATCATTTGTTCCCTTCGTTCAATCGTGATTCAAATTACCTACACGGTATACATTTGCGGGAAGGCATGGGAGAAAGGGAGCCGGAGCGGCCACCGCTGCAGCGGTTCGCTTTTAGTTGACCCTTACTGCTGCTTGGAGCGCTGCGGTCGCGCTCGAAAACCCGCTAACAGGTTTTAACACGGGCGGAGATAGGAAGTCGGCAGTTCTTAGTTATATCTTCGTCTATGGCTCGGAATGGTCTTAAAATTTTTCCCTTTGGATTTGATCTAGAACGCAACGTTCTTACATTTTCGAAAAGTTAACTCTAGCTCTCGCAATTAACGATTAAAGGCGGAAAAAGCATGGTTTCAGGACCGCGGAACAGTGGCGTTATCTAGCGGATGAGAATCTTACTAAAGGTAGCTGAGGATTCACCTTAAAACGCAACGCCGATCGCGTTCCTCAAACGAACTCTTTTAGCGGACCGAAACATCAACAATAACAGGATTGGAAATTTGAAATCATCTAAATGCATTTTAAATCGCAGAATACACGAAACATGGACACAATCCTCTGATATAAAACCCCCCTATCTCATACAGAAAATTTCGTTGAAGTCTGATCCAAATTAGTAACGTAATTACATTCCCAAAAATGCTTAACCTCAATCTTGGCCAAAAACTCCCGCCACAAAGAAAAAGCGACGAATTGGGAGGACACCGGATTGGCGGAATCACATGGGTCAATCGGTCCTCGAGGACCCGTTCTCGATACTGAAACCAAGCGATCCCCCGAGCGGACCCCCGAACCATGCCGTTCCTATAAGAAAAGCATTATTGACCTTGTAGAAACGATTTCAATAGAGCATGACACTCATGCTCTAAAAAAAAACAATAAACCACTACAGTGAAAAAAACAGGTTTGGGTCTTTTTCCCACCTCTCTCCCTCCCCTGACACCATACTTTGGTCAAATACCTTGGGCTCCCCAGGGATAATTAGAACTTTTTTTTTCCTTACCCAGAGCTTTTGCCTTTTTTTTTAGGTTGCCGGTGAATCCTTCACACTCATGGACGGTATCATCGGACTGGCCCTCTCTCCCCCAGGCAGCTTCCAGAAGATGCTCTACTTCCAAGCTTTCGCTTCAGACAGGATTTTTAGCATCCCGACCGCCGCTCTCCAGGCAGGACCCAACACAGGCGACGATTCTGACTTACCCGTCACATTGGTCGGTCACAAATCTTCTCAAGCAGCCCCGTTGGCCTTTGACCCGCTCGAAGGATCTCTTGTATTCAGCCCTGTTGCTGAAACTGCCATCGCCGCCTGGGTTCCTGGATCTAGTGACCACAGGTATAATTTTTAGACATCAATTGATCCGTGTTTATCAACAAGCTAAAGATTGGGAAAAATTGAACGTTTAAAACCAAAAATCGCAGAAAATTCACACTCCGCAAGAATGGCCTTTTTAACCCTTTCAGTACCATGCCCGAGTAAACTCGTTTCTGCGATTGTAGATCTGCCTCACGAAATTTCAGTTTTGTATTCACAGCAGTTACGACTCCAAACTGTTAATTGAAAAATAATGATTATTAGAGCGCCTTCAATCTAGTGTGTATGCAAAATCAGCACCATAGTGTAGGAATATTTATCTACCCACTTAATTTGAGCGAATGAGGTTTGATTTGTTCGTAACCTGGTAGTTAAAGAGTTAAGGCTTCCGCGGAGCATAAAATAACCGAGGATTTTTCGGCCTATAAAGGTACTAGAGGTATCGGTTAAATTTATTGAGATAAATACTGCGGGTTGCCTACACTCAAAAATCGTCTGACATTCCTTTTTTACTTTCTCACAACTTTCAAAGTTAGAAATTGAAAACATATTGCCATGGCGCAGATGCCTATCCAACGAGACAACTAGACATAACTTAGATGTCATAACTTTTGAAACATTAGTCCATATGCTATATATCAACTTTTCCAAAGAAGTTTCTTTCAACATTCCCCAGAGGAACTTTTTTGGTTTTTTCGACATTTTAAATTGTAAGAAAGTTCCGGAGGATAAAAGGTTTCCATTGAAATCAATGGGAATATAGGTAAACATAGGGAAAAACCAGAATATTTCAAATATATGTAGCTGTTTGAATTTTGTTGAAAAGCAAAACCGTTTTACAACCATGCCTATTGTAAAATTAATTCCTTAAAGGGGGTCTAGGGGCCTCTCTTAGAATATTATAGGAGTCTCAGAATTCTGAGACTCCTATAATATAATATAATATAAAGGGGGTCCAGAGAAATCGAGGGGGGTCTGAGGGTTTCCCCATTTTAAATTTAATGTTAGAAAATGTTCGTAGGATATTCCCTACAGGGTCATTCTACGGTAAAGTGGACATGATATGCAAAAATTGACATTTAAAAATTAGTGCCTGGCAGTCTTGTTTTGCATTAAAATGCAACCATGCAGAGACGAAAATATGATCTAAATCTAATAATGTCAAACATGTTGATGTTACAGCAGGTTTTATGTGTATTTTCAATGACGAAATCACACGCCCCCCCCCCCGTTACAAAACCTAGCAATCCCACCCGTTACGCTACTTTTTAATTTTTTTTGAGAAAAATAATTTAGTAAATGAAAACAACTTTATGTAGGATCAAAGTTTATACCCTCACCTTTAACATATATTTTTTCCAGGTTTTTATCTCTTCAAAACTCACAGAGTTTCAACTTTTTCTGAAGTGATTCAAAAACCTTGTCCATTTTCTGTCCCACCCGTTACACCCTTATTTTGCTCTCTTCTCAGCTTTGGATAGACTTTTTTTTAAAATTTTTAAAATCCTATGACTATCTAGAAGTTAAGACCTTTCTATTGGTGGGATAGTTTTTTCGTTTAAATGAGTGAAAAGTTGAAAAAAATTACTTCGAAGTCGTCTGAATGTCCCACCCGTTACATAATAATGACCCTACAGTTAATTTTTTCCTTCTGGCTGGATCAATTTTTTTGTTTTATAGAAATTTCAGTTTGAATTAATTCGTTCGTTTCTTTACAGAGTGGTAGCATACGATTCTGAAGCGTTGCAGTTCGTTCTGGACATTCGAGCAGCTGACAGGGACGGCGGAAACCTCTGGCTGGTCTCTTCCCGACTCCAGAAATTCTTTAGGAAAACTTTAAGCAGCCGAGAAGTCAATATCCGTCTCATGAGAATCATCCCTACTCACCCGAACCCATTCAGAAGTTACCAATACGGGAACAACACACTCCTCCACTTCGGCAAAAAATAGATAACGAAGAATGATCAATAAACCACTGCCTCCCCCCCCCCATCACCATCCCCGCAGATACAATATTAAATGATCTTAAGGTGATTCCAGGCGAAACTTTGCTAGATTTTAATCCGATGGATGGCGCCACTTGTCGCTTTACGGAAAAACCGTAGTTTTGGCTTTTCAAATTAAAAACAAAAAAAATTGTAAGGTCCCAGAACATCAGCGCCTGCGTAATTTTTTCATGGATTTTTTCAGCCCAAAAGGAGCAAAGTTGGTTGAGAATTAAAGTTCTTAATTTATGAAATTCATTTCTCCATAAGCTTAGTGAGTGCGAGTGAGTGCGATTAATATTATGTCTCTGCCTCATTCGCACTCGTTGAGGCTTGTATGGGAATTTTCGTTTTTCTTAAATCCCGGCTTTATTTTTGAGTGAATCAGCTGAAAACCTTCAAGATGTCTACTTGAAGTATGCTCGTAGGTGCTAGCCTTCCTAAAATTTGTGAATTTTGCGAAAATTCGTCAATTTTAGCGAAAACCTGTTGACTTTTTGAGCAGCGTGTTGTGGTGTCCACGGTTTGAACTAATCTGTTCTGGAATCATCTTAAAGAATTAACGTCTTAATAACTTCATTGCGAGTCGAAATTCAGTGGCGGCTTGAAAACAATCCCAGCCGATCAATTCCCATATTTCTTCCATTTGAACTCATGAAAAAGTATCGATCATTTTGGACTTTGAAGGTGTAAGGATCGATTCTCTTCCATAGGATTAAATGGAGGTAATATCGATAGATCGTAACTCACCAGCCGTCACCGATCAAACGTTTGGCAATCATCTCATACCTCTGCCCAAAGCAAAAATAATGGATTCGGGGCCAGTTTATTAGTGCCATAAATATCGCCTGTCTCCAGTTTAAAACCCCTGCGAGTCTCCAAAATTAGTGTGAAATCGCCTTTCCCCCCCTTTTTCTTAGTCTCTGGCAATACCGGAGCGTCCTGGGCGTGTGAATTGCGTCGTATCCGATTTCTCTTTCATTGCTATCCATGGAGAATAATCGATTCTTTAAGCGTTGAATTGTACGTTCAAATAATCGATAGTTTTACATGAATTCAAATGTGAGAGAGAACTTCGGCTATGATCGATTGTTTACTCGCGCCATTACTGCTACTTTGTAAAACCTATTGTAAGTACAAAAGTTAAAGTCAAGTTACGATTGTTTTAAAATTGACCGTGTAAAATGTTGTGAATAGATAAAACTTATGTGTGAATCGTGGGCTCACAGTAAAATGAGTTTGTTATTTTAACTATACATTCACACGGTGGATTCCAGTGGCGAAGCGTGAAATTTGGCAACAATGTATTTTCTCCATTGAAATTCACCAAAAAAGTCGAACGCTTCAGTCATCGGCGATGACCAGGCATTTCGACCTTTCTAATGTGTTGAAATGGGAAAAAGGAACGTTGCCAAATTGCACACCTCGCCACTGGTGGATCGAGTTGTGGAATTTTTCGGACATCATTTCATTGATAAAAATTATGACCATGAACAATAAATGGCAAAGTACCAAAAACATTATTTGAATTATTCATTTTATAGCTTAACCGAGTTAAATAACACGGTTTTTTTAAGAAATTATCTACATGGAAACGTTTCAGAAGCGATTGATAAAAGCATGGGTCCAGAAAAATCCGCGTTTTCATCCACCGTGAGTCAGGTTGTTTATGAAAATATCGACGGAGCGATTGATGTACGTATAGAGATAAGTCATTTAGATTTAATCTTATGTTAGTTCGTGCTACAGGTACGGTCTCGATATCTTGGATAATGTCTGGGCCTTCTAAAACTAACAATAAGTAGTTAGTATCACGACCCTTTGGGTTTTATTTTATTCGTGGTAAGATGTTTTTTTGAGCAGATTATTTTTTTCATGAAAACTACTTTAGTTATTTACTTTGATGCCATTGAAAAGGTTTTTAATTTTTTATTTTTTTTTTATTTTATTATTTTTTTTTTTTTATTTATTTATTTATTTATTTATTTCTTTTTTTTGCCGTAAGTCCTTTCACTAAGCTACGTAAGACATGAGTCTTAATCCTAGGTAAGAACAGATCATCAAAATGGTCCGAGGGAAAAAAAAAAATGCATTCCTATAATGGGTCGTGCGTAAAATCAAAAAACAAATCACCATCCACCGAATCTGACTTACTGAAATAGTTAATACCTATCATAAACGACTAAAATTGTTAGTAGCCGAAACCAATTTGATATTCGTATTATGAAAAACCCGGGGAATGGGCCAGTTTGAAAATACAAAGAAAATTGATTTCAATGCTTGGTTTTTTACATTAAAAAGAAAAAAATTATGAGAAAAACAGCGGTTCCGTTAGTATCACAGAAAAACTTCCGGTTACCATATAACTAGAATTCTGGACATACTTTTCTAAACTGGAATTCTCGTTAGTTTCAAATCGAATTGTTGTGGAATTGTACGAATTACAATACCAGTACGAATTAAGAATCCCTGTAAATGCACAAGGGTGAAAAGTTGGTGTTTCACTGATATGGTTCAGTGACATATCCATATCCAGCAAATCTTAAACTAGCGCGCATCTTCGTAATTATGCAAGGTAAAAACTTTTTATCGACGTTACTGCTGTTTCACCATGAAATTTTGCGAAAGGATCAAGCATTTAAGTCAATTTTCGAAGTAAGATCAACTAACCCATTGATGACTATAGGCAATATAAGCATTCTGAAAGCACGCAGATCTATGAAGACAAACTAACCAAGTTACAGGCAACAATTTTATGAATGAAATAGATGAATACTATAAGGTGTAAAATGCATACCTTTACAAAAAAACTCGTTCTGCAATTCCATATATCACGTTATTCTCAGTTGAATGACGAGAGGAAAGAAGAATGTTGCCGTAAAAGACACCGCATCATCACTGTGGTAGTTTGGAATGTTTCGTCGTTGGCAATTTTCTGACGGCTCCAATAATGTCAATGTCCCAAGTCAAAAAACACGTTGTACTCAGAAATAAACAGGTCTGGTCGTCAGCTTAAATTTGACAAAATTACTCGTTTGAAGCAATCGGAAACCTGCAGCAGTGGCTTGTAAATTACGATTTATCGATTACTCCATCATATTAAACTATGGAAAAAAATCGATCCTCGGGTGATTTAATTGAAACCTTTGGATAATCGATACGTTTACAACATAGATTTAAAAGGTAGAAACACGATAATCCATTTTCCTTCCACGAGCAGACCTTCTATTAGCAGAATTAAGGAAGGGCTCGTGAACAATCAACTATCATATTTTTACCATTTGAACCCGTTGTAAATGTATCGATTTTTTAGAGGTTCCATTGATCCCTCGGAGGTCCGATTCTTTTTTTATTGCTTTAAAATTTAAAATCCCGTATAATTACTTAAACCGTGAGGATTGACTTTGACAAATTTTCTCATCGCCAAATTGTTCATCTGAAATTGCAGGTGAGAAGCATCACTCTTCCACAGGAGGTTCTACGTCGTAACTCCCTTTTGAGTAACATGGTCATCGACCAACTTGGCGACGAGACTGGACACCATGAATCATGTGACCATGCTTTCGTTTACATTTCGGACACAGTCGCGCCTGGAATTGTCGTGTACGATGCCAGAAGAGACGCCGCCTGGAGACTCAGTCACCCCAACATGTTCCCCGAACCAGACTTCGGAAAATTCACTGTAAGTTTTAACAAAACATCCTTTATAGTGAAACACATGAATTTTTTGCGTTAAAAAATCCCACTCTCTTCCATGGAACCATTCAATGTGTGCGCCTACAATTTTAAGGGTATGCAATCAGCAATGCATTCGTGCGATGAAATTGCATACCTTAAAAAATGAAGGCTATTTTTGTTGCGATACTCGTGGTAAAAACTACAAGTTCGAAGTTGGATCTACTGTCGAAATTGAATGTTAGGTCTCTCTCGGCAGATACATAGTCAAAACTAAAATTAGACAAATGGGCTTGAAATCGATTACACGATTAATCAGTAATCAGTAAAAGTCAAACCTTTGGATTGAAGTTAAATATAATCTTCAACTGATTTCAAATAAACTTGGGGGTCATTTCAATTAGATCCCATCCTTCAACAACTATTTTGATGGGTCATCTGTCAAAAATCAGTCCTGATTACTGTTAAATCGTCCTTATAAAAAACTAGTTTTGAACGATTGATACGTCTTCAATTTTAGACTGGAGTTGGGCAAACGAAGGGTGTAATCGATTACACCCTTCGTTTGCCCAACTCTAGTCTAAAATTGAAGACGTATCAATCATTCAAAACTTAATCATCATCCAGATTCATTCAAAAGTGAACGTCGAAGGAAAAGAGATTTTATTTTAATTCTTTCTCTGGTTAATATAAACGTAAAATAATTGAAAACAAACAAACAACGATGTTTGTTTAAGTAAGTTTGATCACTTTGTACAAGCTACCTTCAAACCGTTTCCCCCCCCCCCCCCAGACAATCCAATTTACTTTCCTTGAAAATGTTTTCTAAAAGTCATATTTTTGCATTTTTGGTGTTGTTTATGAGGAGGTGAAAGTATATCATTGCATTTTCAAAGCTTTCTCAATCTTGACCACCATTCGACCTCGAATCAAAAGTAACCCCTGGAAGGGTCTTTTTTATCCTTAGACCGCAAATTTTTTCCTTGTGTTTATGTTTTGGCACTACACATGGGCACTGTGTAAATTATGTAAAATGTATAGTATGCCATGTACTCAAGTACTAGACCCTTTCAGGGATAGTATGATACATAGTTTCCCACTTAATTTAACATGGGATCCAATGGAATTTAAAGGGGCATCTTGCAAAATGTTGAGTGACCCATCAAAGTTCTTAGAAAATTGTCTTCTTTTGATAGGTTTAAGAAAATCTCAAAAAAACTATAAACTCAAATTTCGTGCATGAGTGGGTTAAAATACTTGAAGTTTTAAACGAAATAAAAACCAAACAAGTTGGAACTTGCAACACTGGAACAGTGTTAGCAAAGAGAGCATGAGTGTCGGCCGTAAATCATTGTAAGTGTGGAGTTCCATATTGATAGTACAAAACTGCGACAAAGTCAATCGCAACGCTGCATTTGTGTTTGTATAACAGTGATCGCTGTAAAAATAACTTGATAGGTCAAAGTGGGAATGAAAATTTACTTATAGCGTGTTGAAACAGTTGTTCACGAGGCGAGGTGAATACTGTGGTTTTGAAAATCGATTTCGATAGTGATAGTTCCTTTAAAATCGGATGACGCAATACCAATCCTAGCAAGCCGCAAAGTCTAGTCTAGTTATTTGGGACTTTTTTAGATTTCTCTCGCTTGAACCAAAGTCATCACGATGGAAATTCTTCGTCTTTATGGTTTCAGCTCTTTTTGTCTCAGATTAAAAAATGAATGTTAATATTGATCAAATGTCATCCGACACTCATCAAGGCCCTTAAGGAACGTAATATGAATTTGAAAAAAGCTCATTCGATTTTTAAGGGAGCTTAAACGGTCCACGAGAGACGAAATTCGCGGATACAGAGTATCCACAGCTTATTTCAATGTTCGATCTGACAAGACCGTGCGCCTTTGAAAAATCGATATCTCGATAGTGAATCGATGTATTGCAATTCGGTTTGCACCGGTCGAAAGCGCTTGCTTGTGACTGACAACCTCGAAAATTTCAGATCCATCCGAGTTTATTTAATGACCTTACAGGACCTCTCGCGGCCGCAGTTAGACATTTCTTGTCAGAGTTACGCTGAAACGGGGAGTAGTTTGATATTTTCAATAAGTCCCCCTAAGATGATATTTTTTGGCTCGAAACTGCATTGAGCCCTCTCGGGACATCATTGGGACCCGAAAAAAAGCGGAACCGATATAATACGGCACACGACTGGTTCGTGAGAGACGAAATTCGCCTTTTTCCAGCCTCCAGCGCCCCTCTAAGGTCGATCTGACAAGACCGCACGCCTTTGAAAAATCGATATCTCGAGAACGAATCGATGGATTGCGCGCTGCGGTTTGGATTGGGCGGTAGCTTCAGCTTTTAGATAATTCTTGAAAAAAATTCAGATCCATCCAAGTTTTTAAACGGATCTTATGGGACCTCCCGCGGCCGCAGTTAGACATTGTACGTGAGACTTACGCTGGAGTTGGGGCCACGCCCCCCCCCGATATAGACTTTATCGGTCCGACATTTGTCAGGGCCCTTAATGAACTTCATGTGAACTCAAAAAACTCACATATGACTTCTCACGGCGCATGCTAGGTCCATGAGAGTCGAAATTCGCGGATTTTAGAGAATCTTTGATTTCTGACCCTATACCGCGCGCCTTTGAAAAATCGATATCTCGAGAGTAAATCGATGTATCGCAATTCGGTTTGGACCGATCAAAAGAGTAAGCTTACCGGTACTCGCCGTTAAAATTTTGGATCCATCTGATTTCATTTTGAGACCTTACTTGAGTTACTTGGACCCCAGTTGGAATTATTTTTTCGGAGTTACGCTGGCAAGGGGTCGCTCCCTCTCTTGGAAAACTGTGGAGGGGGCCCTTTGCTGGGGCATACATTCTATTTTTCACTTTTTTTTTTTTTTTTTTTTTTTTTTTTTTTAATTTTATATTTGTGTCTAATCTAAGTTGGGGGAGGAGGAGGAGAGTACCTGCAAGTCAACCGGCAATTTACTTTTGATAGTGGCTGCGGGTCGAGGGTGCGGATTGCGGACTTTTAACTTGTTGTGGGGTTTACAGGGTGGCCGTGTCTAAACTTATGAGAAAAGAAGGCAACCACAGACCGGAAGAACGTTCAATTTCTGGTTCAGAGACCATGGACAAAGACATGGGCACCCGCAAAACAATTGCCCGGAGGGGCAACTTTTTGAATGTCAATGGAAGGTCTAGGGGACACCACCTAGAGACGGGCAAGTCTAGAGAACCCCCCCCCACTTCCGCCCAAAATAGAAAATAAATCAATTATCCTTCCAAATGGTAGAAATTGTAAGTGATTGTAGCATGTAGTTGTATCAAAAGTAATTCTATTTTTGACGTGTTTGATATTATGAATAAAGTGACAGCATCAGATGATAGAAATAGTAAAAAGCTGAGTACAACTATTCCTTCTTTATTTTCATTGTCCTGATGAATTCTAAGAGTTAACCTATTTAAATTAACAAAACCAAAACTCTTGCCTATACATTCTCTAATCATGTAATTATCGACCAGAGGATTCTGAATTTTCAAGGAAGTTCGCAAAATTCTCGTTGCCAACGGTAGTTGCCAATGTAGACACGTTCATACTAGTAGATTTTAAAACTTCTTTCGGCGAGGGAGATGACGGGTGGGAAGGATGATGTCGTCTGAATCAGGAGGGGGTGGGGTAAAAATCAGGGGGAGGTCTAGATCTGGGGGGAGAGGAATCCTGAAACTGGGGGGCGAGCTGTATAGCGGCAAGGGGTGGTTGGGCACCACTGCTTAGGGGGGGGCTACTTCCCGCCCTGCCCCCCCCTAAATTACGCCCCTAATTAAAATTGTAAAGTAAACTAAGAATAAAGTTTGTTAACTCTTACTCCTTTCGTTATTATTTGATCTTCGAATGTTCCGATTCTTTTTTATTGTAAAGTTTTGATTTTTCTGAATTAGGGGGGGGGGCGCCCATTGACAGATAAGGGAGAAAGGTAAGTGTAGGAATTTGCACGGGAATCCGGCGTAGTGTGCCGCAAAAATTACTACCAATGGCGGATCCAGAAAATTCTTTTAGGGGGGGGGGGGGCTTCACGCCTATGAATTTTCAAATTTGCAGGGAGGAATTTATGGGATTTTTTCTGTTGAAAAAAGGCAAAGGCTACCGTGAGTTGGGGGGGGGGGGGCGTGCCTTTCCCGAATCCGCCGCTGATTACCATGTAACACTGAGCCACGATGACCGATGTCGCATAAAACCAGGTAGAAGACCCGTGGCGGGCGTGGCATCCGTGATGGCTGTGAAATTGGGATGAAGTAGATGGACACACATCATTCATGCAATCTGCACAACGCGGCAAGCAACTGTTGTAGGCGTAGGTGCAGTAGTTCGTGGGGAGGGCAAAGGGGACGGGAGGTCGTCGCAAAACCATGGACGAAGATATAACTAGACTGTTGTTAGTCCTGTTTTGCTCTCGACCCCAGCGCTCCAAGCAGCGGTCAGCTGAACTACTCTTTCAAGTGAGCGATCCTGGCGATGTGTCCATGCTCACATGCTGTGCTACTGCTAAAACCGTTGTTGGAGTTGGTCTGTTATGGCATGGCTGTCAACTGTTGTCGGCGACCCAAGAGGATCAGATAACTCAGTATCTCAATGGAAGATCGAAAGCAAGGGAAATCCAGAATCAACTTTGGACAAGGTAACAGAAATCATCAGCAAATTAAAAGAGTCGCCTGATCTCTACTAATAAAACAAATGTCTATGTACTCTTTCTTGTTTGATTCCGTTTTGAGGTTAACTGTGGTGTATAGTATTTCAGTCCTTGATTAATCATTTTCGACAATTCAGGAATCTTTCAAGAAATACTCCAGACGTTTGCTTTTTAGCGGATTTTGCTTCCTTTTAATTCGCTGATCATTTGTTCCCTTCGTTCAATCGTGATTCAAATTACCTACACGGTATACATTTGCGGGAAGGCATGGGAGAAAGGGAGCCGGAGCGGCCACCGCTGCAGCGGTTCGCTTTTAGTTGACCCTTACTGCTGCTTGGAGCGCTGCGGTCGCGCTCGAAAACCCGCTAACAGGTTTTAACACGGGCGGAGATAGGAAGTCGGCAGTTCTTAGTTATATCTTCGTCTATGGCTCGGAATGGTCTTAAAATTTTCCTTAGGATTTGATCTAGAACGCAACGTTCTTACATTTTCGAAAAGTTAACTCTAGCTCTCGCAATTAACGATTAAAGGCGGAAAAAGCATGGTTTCAGGACCGCGGAACAGTGGCGTTATCTAGCGGATGAGAATCTTACTAAAGGTAGCTGAGGATTCACCTTAAAACGCAACGCCGATCGCGTTCCTCAAACGAACTCTTTTAGCGGACCGAAACATCAACAATAACAGGATTGGAAATTTGAAATCATCTAAATGCATTTTAAATCGCAGAATACACGAAACATGGACACAATCCTCTGATATAAAACCCCCATATCTCATACAGAAAATTTCGTTGAAGTCTGATCCAAATTAGTAACGTAATTACATTCCCAAAAATGCTTAACCTCAATCTTGGCCAAAAACTCCCGCCACAAAGAAAAAGCGACGAATTGGGAGGACACCGGATTGGCGGAATCACATGGGTCAATCGGTCCTCGAGGACCCGTTCTCGATACTGAAACCAAGCGATCCCCCGAGCGGACCCCCGAACCATGCCGTTCCTATAAGAAAAGCATTATTGACCTTGTAGAAACGATTTCAATAGAGCATGACACTCATGCTCTAAAAAACACAATAAACCACTACAGTGAAAAAAGCAGGTTTGGGTCTTTTCCGACCTCTCTCCCTCCCCTGACACCATACTTTGGTCAAATACCTTGGGCTCCCCAGGGATAATTAGAACTTTTTTTTTCCTTACCCAGAGCTTTTGCCTTTTTTTTTAGGTTGCCGGTGAATCCTTCACACTCATGGACGGTATCATCGGACTGGCCCTCTCTCCCCCAGGCAGCTTCCAGAAGATGCTCTACTTCCAAGCTTTCGCTTCAGACAGGATTTTCAGCATCCCGACCGCCGCTCTCCAGGCAGGACCCAACACAGGCGACGATTCTGACTTACCCGTCACATTGGTCGGTCACAAATCTTCTCAAGCAGCCCCGTTGGCCTTTGACCCGCTCGAAGGATCTCTTGTATTCAGCCCTGTTGCTGAAACTGCCATCGCCGCCTGGGTTCCTGGATCTAGTGACCACAGGTATAATTTTTAGACATCAATTGATCCGTGTTTATCAACAAGCTAAAGATTGGGAAAAATTGAACGTTTAAAACCAAAAATCGCAGAAAATTCACACTCCGCAAGAATGGCCTTTTTAACCCTTTCAGTACCATGCCCGAGTAAACTCGTTTCTGCGATTGTAGATCTGCCTCACGAAATTTCAGTTTTGTATTCACAGCAGTTACGACTCCAAACTGTTAATTGAAAAATAATGATTATTAGAGCGCCTTCAATCTAGTGTGTATGCAAAATCAGCACCATAGTGTAGGAATATTTATCTACCCACTTAATTTGAGCGAATGAGGTTTGATTTGTTCGTAACCTGGTAGTTAAAGAGTTAAGGCTTCCGCGGAGCATAAAATAACCGAGGATTTTTCGGCCTATAAAGGTACTAGAGGTATCGGTTAAATTTATTGAGATAAATACTGCGGGTTGCCTACACTCAAAAATCGTCTGACATTCCTTTTTTACTTTCTCACAACTTTCAAAGTTAGAAATTGAAAACATATTGCCATGGCGCAGATGCCTATCCAACGAGACAACTAGACATAACTTAGATGTCATAACTTTTGAAACATTAGTCCATATGCTATATATCAACTTTTCCAAAGAAGTTTCTTTCAACATTCCCCAGAGGAACTTTTTTGGTTTTTTCGACATTTTAAATTGTAAGAAAGTTCCGGAGGATAAAAGGTTTCCATTGAAATCAATGGGAATATAGGTAAACATAGGGAAAAACCAGAATATTTCAAATATATGTAGCTGTTTGAATTTTGTTGAAAAGCAAAACCGTTTTACAACCATGCCTATTGTAAAATTAATTCCTTAAAGGGGGTCTAGGGGCCTCTCTTAGAATATTATAGGAGTCTCAGAATTCTGAGACTCCTATAATATAATATAATATAAAGGGGGTCCAGAGAAATCGAGGGGGGTCTGAGGGTTTCCCCATTTTAAATTTAATGTTAGAAAATGTTCGTAGGATATTCCCTACAGGGTCATTCTACGGTAAAGTGGACATGATATGCAAAAATTGACATTTAAAAATTAGTGCCTGGCAGTCTTGTTTTGCATTAAAATGCAACCATGCAGAGACGAAAATATGATCTAAATCTAATAATGTCAAACATGTTGATGTTACAGCAGGTTTTATGTGTATTTTCAATGACGAAATCACACGCCCCCCCCCCGTTACAAAACCTAGCAATCCCACCCGTTACGCTACTTTTTAATTTTTTTAGAGAAAAATAATTTAGTAAATGAAAACAACTTTATGTAGGATCAAAGTTTATACCCTCACCTTTAACATATATTTTTTCCAGGTTTTTATCTCTTCAAAACTCACAGAGTTTCAACTTTTTCTGAAGTGATTCAAAAACCTTGTCCATTTTCTGTCCCACCCGTTACACCCTTATTTTGCTCTCTTCTCAGCTTTGGATAGACTTTTTTTAAATTTTGAAAATCCTATGACTATCTAGAAGTTAAGACCTTTCTATTGGTGGGATAGTTTTTTCGTTTAAATGAGTGAAAAGTTGAAAAAAATTACTTCGAAGTCGTCTGAATGTCCCACCCGTTACATAATAATGACCCTACAGTTAATTTTTTCCTTCTGGCTGGATCAATTTTTTTGTTTTATAGAAATTTCAGTTTGAATTAATTCGTTCGTTTCTTTACAGAGTGGTAGCATACGATTCTGAAGCGTTGCAGTTCGTTCTGGACATTCGAGCAGCTGACAGGGACGGCGGAAACCTCTGGCTGGTCTCTTCCCGACTCCAGAAATTCTTTAGGAAAACTTTAAGCAGCCGAGAAGTCAATATCCGTCTCATGAGAATCATCCCTACTCACCCGAACCCATTCAGAAGTTACCAATACGGGAACAACACACTCCTCCACTTCGGCAAAAAATAGATAACGAAGAATGATCAATAAACCACTGCCTCCCCCCCCCCCATCACCATCCCCGCAGATACAATATTAAATGATCTTAAGGTGATTCCAGGCGAAACTTTGCTAGATTTTAATCCGATGGATGGCGCCACTTGTCGCTTTACGGAAAAACCGTAGTTTTGGCTTTTCAAATTAAAAACAAAGAAAAATTGTAAGGTCCCAGAACATCAGCGCCTGCGTAATTTTTTCATGGATTTTTTCAGCCCAAAAGGAGCAAAGTTGGTTGAGAATTAAAGTTCTTAATTTATGAAATTCATTTCTCCATAAGCTTAGTGAGTGCGAGTGAGTGCGATTAATATTATGTCTCTGCCTCATTCGCACTCGTTGAGGCTTGTATGGGAATTTTCGTTTTTCTTAAATCCCGGCTTTATTTTTGAGTGAATCAGCTGAAAACCTTCAAGATGTCTACTTGAAGTATGCTCGTAGGTGCTAGCCTTCCTAAAATTTGTGAATTTTGCGAAAATTCGTCAATTTTAGCGAAAACCTGTTGACTTTTTGAGCAGCGTGTTGTGGTGTCCACGGTTTGAACTAATCTGTTCTGGAATCATCTTAAAGAATTAACGTCTTAATAACTTCATTGCGAGTCGAAATTCAGTGGCGGCTTGAAAACAATCCCAGCCGATCAATTCCCATATTTCTTCCATTTGAACTCATGAAAAAGTATCGATCATTTTGGACTTTGAAGGTGTAAGGATCGATTCTCTTCCATAGGATTAAATGGAGGTAATATCGATAGATCGTAACTCACCAGCCGTCACCGATCAAACGTTTGGCAATCATCTCATACCTCTGCCCAAAGCAAAAATAATGGATTCGGGGCCAGTTTATTAGTGCCATAAATATCGCCTGTCTCCAGTTTAAAACCCCTGCGAGTCTCCAAAATTAGTGTGAAATCGCCTTTCCCCCCTTTGTCTTAGTCTCTGGCAATACCGGAGCGTCCTGGGCGTGTGAATTGCGTCGTATCCGATTTCTCTTTCATTGCTATCCATGGAGAATAATCGATTCTTTAAGCGTTGAATTGTACGTTCAAATAATCGATAGTTTTACATGAATTCAAATGTGAGAGAGAACTTCGGCTATGATCGATTGTTTACTCGCGCCATTACTGCTACTTTGTAAAACCTATTGTAAGTACAAAAGTTAAAGTCAAGTTACGATTGTTTAAAGTTGACCGTGTAAAATGTTGTGAATAGATAAAACTTATGTGTGAATCGTGGGCTCACAGTAAAATGAGTTTGTTATTTTAACTATACATTCACACGGTGGATTCCAGTGGCGAAGCGTGAAATTTGGCAACAATGTATTTTCTCCATTGAAATTCACCAAAAAAGTCGAACGCTTCAGTCATCGGCGATGACCAGGCATTTCGACCTTTCTAATGTGTTGAAATGGGAAAAAGGAACGTTGCCAAATTGCACACCTCGCCACTGGTGGATCGAGTTGTGGAATTTTTCGGACATCATTTCATTGATAAAAATTATGACCATGAACAATAAATGGCAAAGTACCAAAAACATTATTTGAATTATTCATTTTATAGCTTAACCGAGTTAAATAACACGGTTTTTGTAAGAAATTATCTACATGGAAACGTTTCAGAAGCGATTGATAAAAGCATGGGTCCAGAAAAATCCGCGTTTTCATCCACCGTGAGTCAGGTTGTTTATGAAAATATCGACGGAGCGATTGATGTACGTATAGAGATAAGTCATTTAGATTTAATCTTATGTTAGTTCGTGCTACAGGTACGGTCTCGATATCTTGGATAATGTCTGGGCCTTCTAAAACTAACAATAAGTAGTTAGTATCACGACCCTTTGGGTTTTATTTTATTCGTGGTAAGATGTTTTTTTGAGCAGATTATTTTTTTCATGAAAACTACTTTAGTTATTTACTTTGATGCCATTGAAAAGGTTTTTAATTTTTTATTTTTTTTTTATTTTATTATTATTTTTTTTTTTTTATTTATTTATTTATTTATTTATTTCTTTTTTTTTGCCGTAAGTCCTTTCACTAAGCTACGTAAGACATGAGTCTTAATCCTAGGTAAGAACAGATCATCAAAATGGTCCGAGGGAAAAAAAAAAATGCATTCCTATAATGGGTCGTGCGTAAAATCAAAAAACAAATCACCATCCACCGAATCTGACTTACTGAAATAGTTAATACCTATCATAAACGACTAAAATTGTTAGTAGCCGAAACCAATTTGATATTCGTATTATGAAAACCGGGCAATGGGCCAGTTTGAAAATACAAAGAAAATTGATTTCAATGCTTGGTTTTTTACATTAAAAAGAAAAAAATTATGAGAAAAACAGCGGTTCCGTTAGTATCACAGAAAAACTTCCGGTTACCATATAACTAGAATTCTGGACATACTTTTCTAAACTGGAATTCTCGTTAGTTTCAAATCGAATTGTTGTGGAATTGTACGAATTACAATACCAGTACGAATTAAGAATCCCTGTAAATGCACAAGGGTGAAAAGTTGGTGTTTCACTGATATGGTTCAGTGACATATCCATATCCAGCAAATCTTAAACTAGCGCGCATCTTCGTAATTATGCAAGGTAAAAACTTTTTATCGACGTTACTGCTGTTTCACCATGAAATTTTGCGAAAGGATCAAGCATTTAAGTCAATTTTCGAAGTAAGATCAACTAACCCATTGATGACTATAGGCAATATAAGCATTCTGAAAGCACGCAGATCTATGAAGACAAACTAACCAAGTTACAGGCAACAATTTTATGAATGAAATAGATGAATACTATAAGGTGTAAAATGCATACCTTTACAAAAAAACTCGTTCTGCAATTCCATATATCACGTTATTCTCAGTTGAATGACGAGAGGAAAGAAGAATGTTGCCGTAAAAGACACCGCATCATCACTGTGGTAGTTTGGAATGTTTCGTCGTTGGCAATTTTCTGACGGCTCCAATAATGTCAATGTCCCAAGTCAAAAAACACGTTGTACTCAGAAATAAACAGGTCTGGTCGTCAGCTTAAATTTGACAAAATTACTCGTTTGAAGCAATCGGAAACCTGCAGCAGTGGCTTGTAAATTACGATTTATCGATTACTCCATCATATTAAACTATGGAAAAAAATCGATCCTCGGGTGATTTAATTGAAACCTTTGGATAATCGATACGTTTACAACATAGATTTAAAAGGTAGAAACACGATAATCCATTTTCCTTCCACGAGCAGACCTTCTATTAGCAGAATTAAGGAAGGGCTCGTGAACAATCAACTATCATATTTCTACCATTTGAACCCGTTGTAAATGTATCGATTTTTTAGAGGTTCCATTGATCCCTCGGAGGTCCGATTCTTTTTTTCATTGCTTTAAATGAAAGAGACATCGATATATTTCACGAGTTACCGCTGAAAGATGTGAGAAACGTGTTTTGCGACTTTGAGCCATGGATCCGTCCAGGTGAAAATGGACCCTTAAGAAACTCCATTGGTTTGCAGGTCTGCATTCGAAAGGGTCCTAAAGTATTTCGGTGGTTGCTGTTGATTTCCAGGGATTGATGATACAAGGGCAACTGAGCAATGTTTAGATCAACCCGGCCCGACAGGAGAGCTCAAAAACGTACCGTCAAGGCGGGTGGATCACACGGAAAAAAACTACGGCGAAAATAACCATACGGATACCTGATTTTGGCACCTGCTAGATGTTATGGTAACGTTAACGAGAAGTATACTATGTTTTGACTAGGCACTAGGTGATGTTACCTGATTGCATGTCGACTTTACTCAAAGTATCGGTAAATGTACCATACTTCTGATCAAGTTTACCATAACATCTAGCAGGTGCCAAAATCAGGTATCCGTATGGTTATTTTCACTAATCTTTTTTTTCTGTGCAGAACACAGCAGGCACGTCGGGTCTGTAACCTATGTAATAGCTCTGTAATCTCTGGAACTTCTAGTGCTTCTAGTCTAATTCCAAAATAGCTGCCGTCAACGAGTGGCAGCTCGTGAAATTGGCAACAGTGTTTCCTTCCATTTGAATATGTACATATAAAACAATATACTACGGGTGAAGCGCTGCTTCACTATTGAATCGATCGTTTTTCATTGAATCAAATGGAGGGAAAACGTTGTCGCCAAATTGAACGATTCGCCGATGCTGAAAATAGATCCTCAAATTTTTGAATCACACTCTCGTTTTTCAACGTAAAAATACTTATTTTTATGATAGTTTATTCTTGACGCGCATCTTATAAAAAAATGCATTAACATTACAACTGTAAGTGCATGAATGAGAATGGCTGAATTTTCAATTTTCACGACGCATCTCGTGTTCATGATTTCTTTTTTTTTTTTTTCTTTCTTGGGAATAATTTACGAATAGGATTCCTTTCGTTTCAAAGAAATGATCTGTTCAAAGACCTATATATTTAATGATGCCATACGTCACGACTTTTGCTGAATACTTTTATCGTTAATATTTTCATTTTCAAAATTACTCTAATTCAAATGTTTAAAATGACGGAAACTAATTCTTATTTCATTCAAGACACATGGAATCAAAACGGGGTGCATCAAATTTTCTGCACTTTCGGTAAACCGGAAAAAAAAAAAAAAAAAAAAAAAAAAAAAAAAAAAAAAAAAAAAAAAAAAAAAAAAAGAGGTTAGAAAACATCTGAGTGGCGAGTAATTTTCAATCGAACTTTATAACAGCAGATAAGAAGAGGAGAAACAGTTTAAAAGCAGTGGCGAAGTGTGTTATTTGGCAATTAGCATTTAGCTCATTTGAATCCACGGAAAATGTCGAATTCGGTGGTCATCGCCGATTTCTAGATAGTTCGATTCTTTTCGTGAGCTCAAATGAACCAAACACAATGTTGCCACATAGCACGCTTCGCCTCTGTTGCAAAGAGCACGTTTATGCAATTGGTTCTGATGATGACACGGATAGGTGCGCATTCATTTTTTACTTTTTAATGTTGCTCCATCCAGTTTTGATTTAATTTTTTTTTTCTGCCCAGAGCAAAATGTGGATCCATCGAATTTTGATCAGAACTAACTATTTTTTTTCGTTAAAGCATAAAGAAAACCGGAACAATCAGTTATGAACTTAAAATCGAAATAGATAATGCATTCAGTTCTGACACAATAATGCAGCGGGATCGAGGAGTTTGAATTTTTCACTTACAATTCTCTCAGGCTTCAGAAATTATTGTTAGCTCTGTGAAACCATTTTTCTCATCAAAATTTTTACTGTTCATAAAACTCACTATTTTAAAACCCTCATTCCATTCATATGTAAAACATCATGTCGAACTTTGACTTAGTGAAAATCCTCTTTTAAACGATTATCTATATACGTAGGTGTAAGTAAGTTTTTATCTTGTAAGAAAAAAGTCATCAATTGTAAATAATTGTTTTAATGTGTTTAAGTCTATTTCGTGTAAAAAAAAAAAAGAACAAAAAACTAAAAACAAAAAGTAACGCCCTTAAAATTCTAAATCATATGCAGGGGCGAGGCCGTCTCAACTGGTCACTATCGCTGTGAAGTACTGAATGTAAGACGGTTTTTTTCAATTTCTTAACGATTAATGAAACCGGAAAACAAAATATTTTTAAAAACCAATGGGGCTCTTGAAAACTGTTGCTGTGAGCAAATGAAAAGTCTAATATGATGTAAAAACCAGCGAAAATTACGAAAACACACTGAGAAAGTCTAAAACTTAGCAATAAACTTACACAACTGCTGTAACGGCAAGTGCGTAGTGGCGGTTCGACGCAGGTATCATGGGAGCTTCCTGTCTATAATGTCATTTTCTCTACGATAACCCAGAGATATGTTTCAATGCGGATAGGAATCTCCAATGATACCTGCGTCTCTTCGCCGCTAAGCCCGATTCTGAGAGTGAAATTCTTGATTTTTAAGTGTGCTCATCGTCATTTTTACAGGTTTTTATGCAAGAATTAACTCTTCCACCTCCTATAGCAAAAGTTTGCAAGAGCCCTATCGCCAATAATTAAAATATATGCTCAGGTGGTTGCTAATTATACTCTGTTCCAGATAACATTGCACCTGAGTTAGACGAATTAAAACCGTAAATGGCAACAGCGCGTCCTGAGCCGTGGCGTTCTCGAACGCTGAGCAGGGTAGTCTCTTTGTCCGAGGCTCTATTGTTTGGCTCGGGGCCTGAACCTTTTTACACAGCTAGTGAACGACTCCCGGCAGAAAATTAAATTTTTTTGAGCTTACGATTTTTGAATTTTTGATATAAAATTCGTATTCTGCTGAACGTGTCGAGAAAATTGATACCAAACTGTTGGGAAAAAAATGCATGCTTAATACATATGAAGCGGACATTAAAGCAGAAGAATCGCGCAACATATTTACTAAACGTGAATTTTCCCCCCGATAATTTGGTATCGATTTTCTCGACACGTTCAACAGAATACGAATTTCAAGTCAAAAATTCAAAAATCGTAAGCACAAAAAAATTTAATTTTCTGCCGGGAGTCGTTCATTTGCAGTGTAAAAAGGTTCAGGCCCCGAGCTGAACAATAGAGCCTCGGACAAAATGACTACCCTGCTCGGCGTTCGAGAACGCCACGGCTCAGGACGCGCTGTTGCCATTTACGGTTTTAATTCGTCTGACTCAGGTGCAATGTTATCTGGAACAGAGTATAGTGTGTTTTTAAGGGAATACTCGAATTCAACTAGAATTCTTTTCAAAAATATGATTTTACTGTTCAGTTGAACTCACACCAGTACAATTATTTCCATCGACTAATAGAAAGCCCGTCGGATTTAAGGATTCCGTATATGATATGCCAATCATTAGGACCGGTCTCTTTAAATAGTTTTAATGAACATTCACGCAAAAAGCCGGGTTTTTTATTTGACGTTTGTAATGTCGGTATACATGTCTACGAAACATTCGAAACAAATGGGAATGGTTTCAAAATTATGAATTTGTAGCATCTTATTTTCATCAGAGATTTTACGACTGTATTTGATAAGACTATAAAAAAGTTGTTGCGAGTAATTTCACTCAGACATTTTTAAACACCAAGTTAAAATTCTAGAATTCACCGGAATGTCTTATCAGTGCACGAATTATACTATTTGTAATATATTTTGTGTCTACGGATGTATCAAAACACAAATCTCTATAATCTTTGTTTCACTCGTGCAATCCTCCGATAAAATCTAGAATTCCACCAAACGTGCGTCATTGAAGAGGTTACCTTAAAAGTGACCCTGGAAACAACAGGCTATTTCCTTCAAATTAACACCTAAACCCAATCAGGATTACTAAGGAACAGCATAACTGACGTTTTGTATAGGCCCTTCTTTTGGGAGTCGTATTAACTTACGTGCAGTTCACAAATCAAAGATCACCATTTATTTTGTCTGTTACTTAAATCATGTTTTCGATTTTTAGTATGGCAGACTACTGTTTAGCCATGTTATTCCTTATTTCTCCCCTACAATAGAACAATTTACTTTATTTTCATTATTTATTTGTCGATGTTTCTGATTAAATTTGTAAATAAATATAGATAACTTGCAGTAATGTATCGTTCTTCTGTGATAATTACTCTCCAGTAATTCCTCTGGAAAATTCGAGATTCTTTATGAGATCTCGTCCTTTAAGGTTAAGACAATCTCTTGATATGCTCGAGAGATCCACAAGAACAACACGCACGCGGAGGGTAGGGTACCATGTTGTTGACAGACATATGTTGACTGTGTGAAAAATCTATGGTAGGGCTCCCCAGGCCCAGCACTGGCAAAGCTGGTAGAGGGCTGACGAGACAAAGGCGCACCCATTGAAAGGTCAACCGGCGGAGTGTCCAGAGTCGGCAGAGTGTTTACATTTGCACCTGAATACCCGCGGCTCTGGGCCCTCGGCCAGGTGGCGGTTCCTTGGCTGCTCTGAGGCTCATCTGTTGCCTCTCCATATCGGCCAAGCGCAGGTTTTGGGCAGTCAAACAAACTGCATCAAGATCCCGATAAGTTCTGGGTTTACTGTCGTACCACATCCGCACCCTATACTCCGGGGTGATGTTTGACAGGATGATGTCAACAATAATTACTTCCCCTATATCCAACCGTAAAATTTTAGCCCCCATTTTATATCCAAAATAAATGTAGCTGGGGGTTCGTTGCTTCTTTGCAATCTGTTAAAGTAAGGATCCCGCAACCTTTCCAGAAGACGGGGCGGCACCAGGCTGAAGAGCACCTGGCCGTGGAATAAATCGAAATAATAATTGTTTTCGAGCGCTCTTGATTAAGCTGGGACTCCAAGAGACCGGTAGTATATGGTAAGACTAATTCGAACAGAAATCTGTCCGTTATGCCCTGCATCGCTCTAAGCTGGAACATGACTCGCAAGAATTTTTACAGTACATGGGCGTTCAACCCATCGGTCTCTGGGATTCCCCTCAAAATACGCTCGACGTGAAGTTGGAGAACCTTTCCGTATAGCTGATGCTCCCCAACCTGAACCCGCACTGGCTCCGCAGGAATAGGTCGGGACACTATGGATTTCAAATGGTGACGACCCACTTCCCGTCGGTGGCACTACTTGGGTTAACCCTCCCCGAAGCAAAAGAACTGCAAAGGTACTTTGAGGTACAAAGGTATTTTGGGTTGAAAATTATTTTCAGGGGCACTCATGGGTTGTACAGGACGCTGACTAGAAGCAGCGGGTACTTGGACCTGATTCAAAATTTTAGTTTGAGGCTGGTTATTAGAAACCGAATCCTCTGGTTCTATACACAGTTGTCCTTTAGGAGGTAACAAGATTAAGGCCTTCGCTTGGGAAGTACCTTCAATTTGAGTCGACTGATGGCGGGGAACTCCAGGAGGGGTTGCATGTGAGGTCTGATCGAGATGGATTCCAGAAAAGATATCTCTTAACTCAGATTGGACAGTTTGACTAATCGATGACACCGGTTAATTAACAGAAGTTGTCGGCTCTGTCTCGCTACTCTGTTCTACTGTTTCAACAATAACGCTAGGCTCAATAGTTGGATCTGGTTCCGAATATAAATATTGTTCAAAATCATTGAGTACCATCTCAATCGTATCAACCAGTTCCTCGAACTCCTCCGTGAATTGCTCGTCCTCATGATAATCAACTTGATTGCCAGCGCGATTTGCTATGTGGTCTAACTGTGCTATAGTTTGTTCGGTTCGCCTATATGCGCTTTCCTCTTTATATTTATTAACGCGCCCTTTTAGTGTTTCTAATAATCTTTTACAATAATCCAATTCTGATTGGGGGACCTGAGTTCCAATGCCTGAGAGAGAGCTGTCCGCAATGATCTAACTGTCCCCTCCGCGGCGTCCAATCCCCGCGTCGCCAACAAGTTTGAATTTTTATTTCAATACATTCACATGCTTCTGTATGCCCCAGTATTTTTTGTTCAAATTTTTATCTGAAACAATTAAATGAAAAGTTGAACTGCAAATTTTAGGTTTAGTCCTATCCAATTTTGAAAAAATGGTTGCGACAGCCTTCCCACCGTTTTGCCGCGCTTGTTTTTACTATTGTTTGAGAATGTTTTTGTGGGAATAAATACACATTTTGATCGACATCCCGATTTACAAAAAATAATGATCGAGAATGCTACTAAAGAGCGCAATCTTTCCGTTTGGTATGAATATTTATTTCCAAGTACATTCTTATTCGTAAGTCTGCCTTGATCCCTGTTGCCTATAATCATGGACTTGTTTTAAGTACTCCGCTTTTTGCGCAGGAGTCAAATGAATAACTTCAATCGTTGAGCATGGCCGCTCAGCTTTCAGATGTTCTATTTGCTTTGCCAAACTTGCCTCCTGCTTCTCTTTAGTCGCCCTTTCAAAGATGACAAACTAATTTAGTATGAATGCAATTGATCCATCACTCTCAGTTTGCCACTCGTCATGACCATACCTACTATCCAGATGGGGTAAACTAGGTGGCTACGATCTCTAGGTTTTGGTTGTTTTAGCTGGCGTTTTCTCTGAACTCGATCCCATGTATATACTTTCGATCTTCTTTCCTTTTAGCGAGCCTGAAACAACGTTTCAAGGCAATCATACCATCGCCGCATTTAAGTCGCAGGAAATCTTTGAACTCTTCAGAGAAAAAGCAATCGCAGTAGACCATAAATTTGATCCTGCCCGAGGACACCGGGCTCAATTTTTGGTTCGAGTTGACAAAGTAGCCGTCCTTCTTGTTACATCTAGCCTCGCACTTTCTCAGAGATCTGATTGAGAAAGTTCCGAGCCTTTTTGCATCTGCAATGAAAAAAAGGGAAAAGGTTATGATGGACAAATTTCGAACGTCTTAGGCAGCGATTTCAAGTAGAGTCCCTGTAAGTAGAGAGTTAAGACAAGAGGGTAGTCAACGCCTGATTGGTGAACGAGTTGTGGGCTCTACATGCGTCGCCATTGGATGAGTTGTGCACATTTTTTTACAAACGAAGAACCCCTTCGTTGAACCCTAATGGGATATTACGGATAAAAGATTTAATTTTCGATGAACTTGTTAATTTTAATTATGGCGAGTCTCAAGAATGTCTATAATTCCCAAAAAAAACTTTGACAGCGGAAACAGAAATTCTACGGTACTGCAATCTTTGCATTAGACCAAATCTCAACAAAGACCCTCGGAATGTAAACAAGAGGGAGTTCCAACGCCGCAGCGTTGGAGAGGCGCGCTGGAAAGGGTGAATACCTAAGAGGGGGGTTTGACCACTCGAGGCGATCAAAGGTTGACCTCCTGAATTTTCTATAATTTAAAAAAACATGAGTCCAGCAAAAATCCGGGTCCGAACCTGGGTGCGGCGAGTGGGTAGGGGTTAGGACCACTACGTACGATCTAAGGACAAACCCTCCGAATATTCCACCATCTCAAAAAAAATGTGTCCAGTAAAAGTTCGGGTCCGAACATATGTGCGGCGAGGGAGTGAATGGGGGGGGGGGGGTAGAACCACTACGGACAATCTTAGAACAAACCCTTAGAATTTTCCACCATCTCAAAAAAAATTGTCCAGCAAAAGTTCAGGTCCAAACCTGTGTGCGACGAGTAGAGGGCGGTAGGACCAGGGTCACTACAACGTACAATCATATATAACAAACCATTCGAATTTCCCACGCTCTCAAAAAAAAAAAAAAAAAAATTGCCCAGCAAAAATTTGAGCCCGAGCCTGAGTGCGACGAAAAAAATCCATATTTGTGCCTTTGTGTGACTGGTTGGGATTTTGGTGAGTTTTCTTACCGTAAAGGGCGTATGCAAAACGCACACTAAAATATAATACACAGAGGTATACCTTATGCTCACAAACAACGGCCGGCAGTCCCTAGCCGCGAAAACCAGCACCACTGTGTGTCCACTAACCTCAAAATATTGCCGTTACGTCATCAGTGCATAGAATAATTACCCAAAAACTCTCGTCGGGACGAGAGTGGAGAACAAAAACGGTCAAGCAAAAAAAAACATTAAAACCCTGCTCCGTTGTGTTTTATGGCTTAAAACGGCCTGATATGATGCCACACAACGGTCAAGTCTGCTGCTTGAATTTACTCTCAACACGGTGGATGGAATTTACCTCCTTGTAATTATTCAAGTAACTTTTCTCAAGTTTAAATAATAACTTTCGACCTTCAACCCGTAACTTTTGTCTAAAGAACCTGGCATCACCAATCCCCACTAGCTCGAGTATCTAACTGTAAGTGGGTTTGGAGCGCCTTCAATTAATTTGATTCTTCTCCTGCGTACACTAAGGATGTATCAATTGCATAGTCGCCTCTGCTAAGGCTATGGTTGTCGTCCTCTCCTCTGTAAATAGAGTCTCTCACAATAAAAGACGCTTGGCCGACACTGCTACCGCGGTGCGGCGAGTACTTCTTAATTTTGACAAAAGTACTTGGTGTTGATCGATTCGCTTTGCGAATTGAAAAAAAAAATTGGAAGGATTGCGGGGGAAAAATTATTTCATCAATGAAGAAATTGAAAAAAATAAGGGGGGAAAATACTTGAACCGTGACATTGGACAATTTGATTAAGTGGAGAGTTGAGTCAAGAAGACTTGGGCTAAGGCGCAGCTGTGGGGAAAAAGAGTCACGGTTCAAGTATTTTCCCCCCTTATTTTTTTCAATTTCTTCATTGATGAAATAATTTTTCCCCCGCAATCCTTCCAATTTTTTTTTCAATTCGCAAAGCGAATCGATCAACACCAAGTACTTTTGTCAAAATTAAGAAGTACTCGCCGCACCGCGGTAGCATTGTCGGCCAAGCGTCTTTTATTGTGAGAGACTCTATTTACAGAGGAGAGGACGACAACCATAGCCTTAGCAGAGGCGACTATGCAATTGATACATCCTTAGTGTACGCAGGAGAAGAATCAAATTAATTGAAGGCGCTCCAAACCCACTTACAGTTAGATACTCGAGCTAGTGGGGACTGGTGATGCCAGGTTCTTTAGACCAAAGTTACGGGTTGAAGGTCGAAAGTTATTATTTAAACTTGAGAAAAGTTACTTGAATAATTACAAGGAGGTAAATTCCATCCACCGTGTTGAGAGTAAATTCAAGCAGCAGACTTGACCGTTGTGTGGCATCATATCAGGCCGTTTTAAGCCAAAAAACACAACGGAGCAGAGTTTTAATATTTTTTTGCTTGACCGTTTTTGCTCTCCACTCTCGTCCCGACGAGAGTTTCTGGGTAAATTTCACGCCGTTTTTGGTAGAGCCTATTGGAGTTTTTTTGAGAGTTTTTTTGTGAAATTTCAAATCATTTTTGGTAGAAACAGGTTGTAGTCTCAATTCTACAATGATTTATTACTGCTCATTAACTTATGAGTTTCTATGAAGCCGATCACTTCTAACCAATGAAGCATTATAGCGTGTTATAAAGAATAAGGATCATGCCGCTAGATAACACCAAACAGGCACGAGTACCTTTTCTCTTTTTGAGCTCTGGTCGGTTAATATATTAAAAGAATTTGGCTGTCACTTCAACCTTAAGTACATTTCCAGTTTAGATTGCCCGCGCACCTCTTTCGTGCCAGGTCCTTGACTCTGAATTTTGTTCAAAATGCCTGTGGTTTTTTTTAGTGGCAAACCACATAAATCCTCCATTGTTCTTGCTATAAAGCTAAAGATGATTAGCACCAAGCTATGGAATAATTTCAATTAATAAATCATGCTTTTCAATTAATTTTAAAAAAAGTTATTTTCCTATTTTTTTTTTCAAACTTCTTGGCCCACATCATAAAGCTGGTTGCCTACCTATCGACCCCTTCCAGGCAGGTGTTATGAGAAGAATATATTGGATACTATGCGAAAGTTTTGGAGCATGTGGGGTATAATGTCCAAACGTAAACAAAAGCAAATCAATTTTCTAAGTTAATTTTTGTGGAATCATTCATCAGTATTGAAGGGGAAAAATTAACGAGTGAAGAAATTTTGCCTCGATTTTATCCCTCATTTGATGATAAAAATAAATTCCAATGTGATACCTTCTCCTCTATTATATGGTTAAGGTGCAAAATTTGTGCTACTTGTGTTCCCGAGGAAGTGGTCTACTTAGCGCGTTTCAACTCTTCCGTTGTTACTTTGATTGGCACGGTTGACGGTTTCAATGTCTTTCTAAACTTCAATCTGTTCTGAATGGTTTGTTCTATTCCTGCCTATCAGTAATGGTTTATTTTAGAGACAGCTTAGTCAATCATCTCTCAATTCTACACTTTGGAGCTCATGAAATTATGTGCGTCTATTTTAACCATCTATCGTACCTCATCAACCCTCACAACGATGTTAGATTAAAGTAGGTATGAGCAACACTCCTAGATTGGCTCCTTCAAGTTCTGCTGAAATCAGCTAACTTAGCTGTGTTAACTTAAGTTTAAGGCATTCTCACAGCAAAGTTACTCATTATTTGCATCCAATCTATGATTCTACGTAGTTGTTAACAGTGCTGTTTGTTGGAAATTAACAGGAAGCTCCTGAGTAATGATATTTAGAACTAAATGGCACTAAGTTTCACTTGATGGCCTTTACTGCAATAATTTAGCACAAATTCAACGGAAACGCCGCTGCGGCAAGCTAAGTTGGTCTGATGTGAACCAACCTGGAGTTAGGTACTATTGTCATCAAACATTTGCCTTTTAAAACCTTTTTTGTATGACCAGAAATTACAACTCTAACAAGACATGGCACATTAACTCTTACCTATCTCTCAAAACCTACAGGTTAACTGCACGTAATGCAACGTGCATCGTGCAAAGCGCTGGTGATCATTCCTAAAAATTTTTGCATTTGCGGCTGGCATCAACAGATTCAGTTAGATATTCTTTCAGCTGAAGTCAGATCTATGAGCCCTTCTGGGAATGAAATTGATTCGCATCATACTAGTAAAATTACTTCATTAGCTGGATATTTTTATTTTTAAGAATTAAGAAGCTTTCGGCAAAACTTGATAACACTTAAATAACGGGTTTTTAGTTACACCGTGTCTTATCAGATTTAATAGTATAAGTAGTATATCTGCTTTCAACCTTCAAATATCTTGCAGAGACAAATGAAATGCAGAACTAATTTATTCATAACTACTTTCCGTTCTCTGGCAATCAACTTAGGACGTCGCAGCTCTCCCGTAAATTATGTTATAGTCAGGAGACTTGATCGTTGCCTTAGGATGAACAGCAGGATTCATTAGAAATGACATTTAGGTATTTACATCAAATCAGTGGAGTGATCATTGACTTTAGTCCACCAAATTTAATGAAGAGCAAAATGGTATCTGCCAACAGCGGAAACATAAAATGCAACGAGATAGAGAAAATCTGTGATGGGGTTGGCTGATACAAGACTTACCTACGTTTGATTTGGTTGACGGAAATGAATGATCAAATCACAGAGGAAAATCCACAAATCTGATTCCGATCAATTTGATACAAAACAACAAGTAATATCGCAAGATACCAGCGCTGTCTTTGACTAAAGCGAGCAATGAAAAAAGCGAGTCAATTGGACGTTAAAAAAAAGTAATACTGGTATTCTCCGTCGCACGCCTCTAACAGAAAAGAAAATGTTGTCAAAGTTTGTGAACGGTACCTATCAAACGGATCATCAATGAAATTTCTGTCACTTCAACAAACGAAAAATATAGCCGTTCTGCTGTAAAAGTTGCAGCACAGATTAGAAACACCCACAAACAATGGCGCGCCGCTTGTTATTCCAGTTGGCAGTTTTTCATAATATTTTAAGCGTGCCTTGTAGGCAAGCTTCTTCCAATCGTTTTGATGCTTACAATGAAATCATGTATATAATGATACAGCTGTTTAATACAGATCAAATGGCAGCGGAAAGAGGAGGGCATCTTAGGTTTGTGGCAGTGTCTTTTATTCGTGTACTGTCGTGTATTATGGGTTATGATTGTTTCTGCAGTATTCCCAGATTCTGCTTTTTATACATACGTAATTTTATGTCATTATATTTCCTTATTGCTTTTATTTTGTTCCAAAAGTACTATCAGTTTTTAAGGTGTAACGAGTCGCATCGTTCGGTGTGGTATACGCTTTTATTGATACCATCTGTAATTTTATTTCAATGGCGGACACTCTGCTGCGTTTTTTGTAGACGTTTCTATTCTGGGTATCTTTATATATAAATCTCAGTTACACTAACTGCGTAAAACTGTAAAGTATCGGGTAGCAAACTGTTCAGTGTTCCTATTAACGGTACTGTTATTGCATATACAGTAAAGTAAAGGCACTATTTCTGTGGCTAGAACCCCTGCTAAAAATGTTCCCTGCCGATTTGCAAGGAAATCAGTGATTTCCCTGCCATTTTGCAAGGAAATCAGTGATTTCCTTGCCATTTTGCAGGGAACTTTGCCATTTCCTTGCGAGGTGGCAAGGAAAACGTTCTAATTTCCCCGCAAAGCGGCAAGGAACTCTGCAATTTCCTTGCGATTTGTTTTCCTTGCATTTGATTTCCTTGCGAGGTGGCAAGGAAAAGTTCTAATTTCCCCGCGAAGCGGCAAGGAACTCTGTAAAAGTGCATAAAATTCTAAGACTTTTGGCACAAATTGCAGATCGATATTGTTTTTCGTTTTTGATACATCGAAGTTCAAAGTTCGATTCAGACCAATTTTCAAAAAATCGTAGCTCCTATTTGAAAAGTCGGAATTTAAAAACTAGGAAACAAAAATACTTTAAAAGCAAGTCCTTTTCAGAAAAAAATACGGTTTTGGTATTAGTCTAGTCTTAGAGCCCCCCAAAATTATTTAAAAAAATGACCCCTCAGGGGGGCTATCTCAAAAATTCCGAGCCACGACCCCTATCGAGTGATACATCGCTTGAAAGGGCACCTAAAACTGAGCATTTTGGCGCAAACCGCAGGTCGATATCGTTTTTGGTTTTCGATTTATCGAAATTTGCCAATGGGTAAAAATCCAACTTGGTCATTCGATATATCGAAAACCAAAAACGATATTGACCTGCGGTTTGCGCCAAAATGCCCAGTTTTTGGTGCCCTTTCAAGCGATGTATCACTCGATAGGGATCGTGGCTCGGAATTTTTGAGATAGCCCCCCTGAGGGGTCATTTTTTTAAAACATTTTGGGGGCTCTAAGACTAGACTAATACCAAAACCGTATTTTTTTCTGAAAAGGACTTGCTTTTTAAAGTATTTTTGTTTCCTAGTTTTTTAAATTCCGACTTTTCAAATAGGAGCTACGATTTTATGAAAATTGTTCTGAATCGAACTTTGAACTTCGATGTATCAAAAACGAAAAACGATATCGATCTGCGGTTTGTGCCAAAAGTTTTAGAATTTGATGCACTTTTAAGTTATGTAATAAAAATGGGGGTCGCCATTTGAAATATTCAATTTTTGGAGGGGCCACCCCCCCCTTAGCGCCCCCTCCCGGGGGCCCTGAAAATTTCAACAAGACCCAAAAGTGCATCATGGCCACATTCGATCACCTGCAAAATTTGGTTTCTTGAAAATCAGCCGTTCAAAAGTTACAGGGGTGTACTCGGACTTTTTGAAGACCCTGTATGTGTCCTTACCTGCCTCGTAAAAGATATCAAGGAATACCGTGAGGTATAAGCACACGGCGGAAAGTCGAAGAACCCACATTTGAAAGTAAAAGAAAACGTGTTGCCTCAACTCAAAGCCACTGCATGATAAATACGTCCAACTTCGGATGCGTTCAACACATGTATATCTATACCGTGATTTTTATTCAGATCTAGCCTCAAAGATACGGTTTCGATCGCCTCAAACTGTCCCCCCCCCCTCTTCCCCCCCATTTTTTTCTTTTTTACGGTTTGACGTAAGCTCGACAAAAAGATTCGAGCACTCACTTGTGATAATGAATTCGAAACAAATCCGCGAGGCTGGCGAATTTTTTTAGAGTTTGTTTTAAGCGTGCCCAAATAGGGCATACTTTTTCAAATCGATGTTGCCGGTTTGGATCTAGCTATCAAAGCGACGCCATTTCCTATTTGATTACATCAGAAGTTTGAGAATGACCGCGTTTCGCCTATTTTTGTGAACAGTTTAAATTCGGCATGTTTATTTACAATTAGCAAGAGAGGAAGTTATGTTGCATGTATCCTCATTTTATTTTCAAATATTTTTGTATTCCTGTGAAGTGATTTTTATTCTGTGTACCTACTTTCGCTGTGAAGACCTACAAAAATGAGAATTAGCGAAAAAAGGTCGTTTTGAAAACAGTAGCGGGAATCCGTGTTTTTGATTTCTATTGCTTATTTGATTAACACCGTCGATGATGCGGTATCCTAGCGGCCACCCGAGCAGTCAACCGCTCAGGCGGTTCTTGATTAAACCATCCGAGTGGCTGTTCATTTAACAGCCGTCCGAGCTGTAAATTCAATAGCTTGATTGTTATTTCAACCAACTGCAGTACGTCATGTCAACAATCCTGGCGGTTATTTCTACTTACAACCGCTGTTAGTTCAATAGGTTAAGGGTCTGTAATTTTGACATCCTTGTCAGACGTTGATTCAACATCTGTTTCTGCTACACAATTTTTTAAGAGCACAAATACGTTAGTTAAACGCCAGTGCAGTAAAATAAGCAGATCTTTGTTTTCTGTGTGCAATGTTTTGTATATATTTGTTTACGACCTGAGTGATACACCTTTGTTTGCATACAGTACTTTGTGTGATTTTCTTTAAGCTCATTCCGACTGTATCCTTCGGATGTGTGGAAACGAGATTCCAATTTATTTTATTGTTAACAATGATTTAGAAATGTAAGTACTGCAATGGGCTTATCCTATGATAATTCGATGCGGTGTCGTCCTTACATTTACTGTGACTGTGAGGTTAAACCTAATCTAACCTCTATAACCTCTCTTTGTTGTAAGTACTGACATAACATTTGTACCTATCATTTGTAAACAAGATACGAAAGTTGATTACTTTATTTTGGCAGCTTTTGAAGCCTGTGTGTTCAGCTAATTTAGTTGCCAGTTGCACGGTAACCAATAGACTAATCAATTTACAATTGAACTAAGCACTTTTTAGAAACTCCAACCAAATATTAGTTTACTGCAGAAGCATTTTAGACGTGCGGTTTGACAAGTACCCAGTGATTTCTGCTTTCGAATCGCATCAAAATGTATGAGGTCTCGGAAATGATCCAATGAGTCCTCTGACCTTAATGGGGTGGTTGCAAGGGCAATGTCTGAATTTGTTTGTTTTTTATAAAGAAAGTGAACATGGGCGCCCGCAGGGGGGGGGGGGGGGGGGGGGGGGGGGGGGGGGGCAATTCAAAACAGTCAAAATTTCGCGAAGAAAAATGAAAGGACCGAAAGAAAATGAAATGTGAATCTAAGGAGTAATATAGTTGACAAACTTATTATTAGTTTATGTTGTAATTTTAACTCACTTTTTGCAAGGAATAGTAGAATTATACTTTTACTTACTATTATTATCATCTGTTGTCCGTTTATTCATAAAATCAAACACGTCAAAATTATTATTACTATTCGGATACACCTAAAATGGCATAATATTTGTACACTATTTGTATGAGGGGGAAAAAAGAAAAAAAGGGGGTCTTCCCTTTTTCCTACGGGGGGGGGTCCCCCCTTGACCTTCCATTGGGGTTCGAAAATTTTGCCCCCCCTTGGAAATTTTTCTGCGGGCGCCCATGAAAGTGAACGTGCTTGTTGAGCTGAGAACAAAGATGCCTAAGGTTTTTAATTAAGTGCCATTGTTCCGGAGATGAGATTTTGGCCCAAAATAACTACCTACATGTTTTAAATGAGAATTATGCGTAGTGATGTCACTACGCACACTATGTTTTACATTTTTACATGAGTGTATCTCCAAAATGGGGGCACTTCGGAAAAAACCAAGGGCACCATTGTTCTCAGCGCATCAAGTATTATTATTTTCTTTACTTAGAAAACACACAATTTCAGACCCTTGCAACTGCCCCATTGAGCTGAACACCCCGGCACCAGCAGGCTGCTTATAAACAATCATATCGCAATGCTATCGAGTCGATGATCGAGATGTGTTATTCTTATACGGGTGGAGTCATTCACTGGGAATTTCCCAGTGGGAAAATAACATAATAGATGAGGAGCACCAAAAGGATGTATTTTGAAGATTAGAAGGGTGACCCAAACTTTTCGTGTCCCCGCCTTTGCCCGAAAAATCTTCCAGGAACTAATGGGATGGGAGTGTCAAAACGCTCTGGAGTCTGGACGGATTCTGGTAGATTGGCATCCAAGATCCAAAATCATCGGTGACATTAAACTGCTATTTTTGCCAGGTTCTTTTTTACCAGGTTTTAATTCTTTAAAGGGTCATTCCATATGAAACTGAGCCTGGGCATAAAGTTGTAAAAAGGAGAAAAAAAAATGAAGTAGATAATTGTGTCTAGAAAAATCTCTGGTTTATGATTTTTTTTTCTTTCATTTTTCGGTGTAATTTTTGATGTTTAAAAATGCTAACCTGTGCTGTGTTTTTTACTCCAAGTTGGCAGCTCTGATTCGTAATTTTCCCCCTTAAAAAAACTACAGGTTTGGTTTCAGTGTAAACAATAACAACCCAAGAAGAAGTCTGGAAAGTTTTGAACACTCTGCAGTAACTACTTTTCTCTTTGTATTATTATCAAATGAGTCACCGGCAGCTGTAGCATCCGTTACAAAATAGAGTATTAAGCGTGCCCATGGAACATGGCACGCTTATTCCGATCGTTTTGCTGCTTACAATCTAATCCTATGTATACAATGTATAGGGCAGCCTATGCTTTCTACGTGTATTCCTATGCTGTGTGGCCTAAAGTTGAAAATCGGCTGTTTTCGAATTTTTTTTTTCCTGTCGTGTCTGTTGCGTTTTGAGGATTGCAATGGTACAATTATGAAATCGTACCTCCTAAAGTTTTCAGCAAAAAATAGTTGGATTCATTTTAATGCTTTAGTTTTTTTATAATTCCATTTTATCGACGGTCTCACCACTTTTGGGGGGTAAGTGGAGTGCGGTGAGGTAATATTTTGCGTTTTATGTTGCCAACTTTGTTGTAATTTTACTCTGCTGTGTTGGTTTTACGATGAATAAATTTGTCTTTGTTTTTATGATTAATTTGTTATGTTGGACATTGTTTTTGTGTTATTTTATTACATTTATTGAATATATAATTGATTTTAAAGTACATTCGGGTTTTTTTCGTACGGGCGGCCGATAACGTGTCGTTGTGTGATGTTTTTTTTTTTTGTATTTATTATTGTTTTGCAGCCGGTGATTATTTGGCTGCATTGGCTGCACTGCGGCTCACCTGTTCACTAATTTGATAATCTTTCTCTGTGGATGTCTAGAGTCAGCTGATATTTTCGAATAGAAGGCGCGTACTAACACCGATACAGATCATGGTTTTACTTAAAGGATACCTTCTCACAAAAGTAAAGCTTCAAGAAGAACCCGCCAGAGAGCGCGCAATAAAGTGGTCACGTTTGTTTGCCTTTATTTGATCAGCTGATAAATGATTTTTTTTTTTTTTTTTTTTTTTTTTTTTTTTTTTTTTTTTTTTAGCGCAATTTTTAACATTCAATCTTTTATGGGTTGAAAATGGATCTCATTAAAATAAACAAATTAGATCAGTATTCTTTTAATTTTTTAGTTTCGGGAATTGTTACAACATTAACGCCTGTTCGAAAGTCTAAGCGAGGTAATGGTTTTTTTTATTATTTTTTTTAGAGGACGAGACAGGCTCAATTAATGGTATTTGTTTTGATGAAAAGGGGTGCATCCAGCTACCATTGGGAGTGCCCCCCCCTCAAAAATGGATGAAACTTTCAGGGATGATAGAGCTAAGCATCATCTTTCAGAATATCTGCAGTTTTTTGAATTTGGTCAACTGGGAGCGGGGGTGCAGGGGGTCAAAGTCAAAACCTTCAATGCTCCATAACTTTTGAACGTAAAGAGATATTGACGTGAACTTTGCACCAAAAGATGCGTATTTTAAAGATCTTTCGATTGATATGCTACAATGTTTAGTTCAAAAATATTTGACCCTTTTTTTGCATTTTGTTTTACTTTTGAAGTTTCCAAAAATCCATTTTTTGATTTTGAAAAATAGGCGCAATGAAGGAATCTGAACGAAAAACTATGGCGGCCATATATGATTTGAGAATTTTGAAAAATTTATGTCAAAAATAAATTCAGCGACCCAAAAAACCCGCTTCCACCAAGTTTCAATGAATTTCATCGAATTATTGGTGGAGCAACAAATTTTTTTGTAGAATCGAAAGTCGGAACCCTATTTTTGGCCTAGATCTGAAACTTTGCGCGGTCACTCTTGAACGAAACGTTTTTCGGCATCGCGGTTTGCGCCATCTAAAAGCTTATAAAATCAGCTTTCTTCACAGAAGTGTTTTGTTCAGATTCCTACGATACGCCTATTTTTCAAACTAAAAAAAACTGATTTTTTTCTCTACTTTTAGATTATAAATGAATTTTTACATCTGCATTGAAGGGTTTTTCGAGAAAAGTTGAAAAATGTGTTTGAACCCCCCAGAATACACCCCAAGAGGTTGTCAGGAGCTTATGAAAATATCAGAAATGAAAAATTTGGAGTCAATTTGCTGTCTGATTGTTTTGTTTCAAATCATTTGTTTCAGTAATTTTCGAGAAAAATGCCAGCAACGGATGCTCTGGCTCACTTTGTATATAAAATATAGTAGACTTCTTTTATTATATTCAGGTCCTCTGGTATTTAATCACAGTCCGATGAGTAAAATAATTGAAATCTAATGCGCTGAGTCCTGACTACTTGCTCTCTTTGAGAGGATCCAAAAATTAAATATAATCATAAAAGGTACCACTATACGGCCAATTTTGTAAAATAAGCACATGTATGGAGAGGGGGAAGGGGTGGAAGCTTTCATATGCGTAACTTTTTTTGCTTCTCATTGATAGAATGTCATCGAATGAAAGGCTAGAAACTCTGCAACTCTGGTAAGCAACTCTGTTTGCTTGAAGGGACGCATCGCAATGAAGTAGGGGACTATACTAATCATAGTTGTCAAAGTTGATGCATAAATTATTAATACTTCAATTAGTATGTACGTCTGTAATGTTTTTACTGGATGCTAATCATAGCATTTTTTCAAAGTAGATGATTCAGCCTAATTTTATCTTGAGTATTCACCATAAGGTTTCTCTGTACAGTAAAGCCTTTAATGAAAAAATAGCAGGAATTGCTTTTATTGCCATTAATTGTAATTGTTTAATTTTCAGATCCAAATCGGCCAATACTAGGTCTAAAAATTCAGATATTGAAAGGAATGACTCTATTTCGTCTCTATCAATATGTAGACATTTATTAATTACCTTCTTTTACCTTTCATCACCATATTCCACCAACAAAACCATGGCCTACCCATCTTTTCTTTCTCATTTTATTAAATTATAAATAGAATCTTTTACATCCATTCAACGCAGAATCATTTAAACTTCAAATATTCTATAATCGCAGTGATTTCATCCAAATTTTCATTATTGGATCATTTGTGTATATTATAAATCTATTTATTCAATTCATATGTTAGTTACATACTACAATGTCTCCTTAAGAATTGCTGATGCATTTCAAACAACTGTAATCCACAAATGAACAAAACACTGAACCAATTGTAATGTGTCACTGCAAAAACAACGACTCAAAAATATTTTTTTCAAATATACGTCTCAAATGCACATACATTGTCATATTTTCTTTATCAAAGCTCCAACAGCACTTCCTGTACCTTAAATAATATACAATAAATTGACAAATCTTCTCCCATGAACTACATTATAATAGATATATTTAAACCATGTATGCGTAAGCCTTTATGCAAAACTTATTTCTGCAAAACCCAGCAGAGCAGAAGCCCAAATGAAACAACTTATGCGCAGATTTTTATGTTTACAATTCACAGGCACGCTTTTCCAATACATGCAATGTATCGGAGCTTCCTGCTTGTTTTTTTTTTTTTTTGTTTTTGTTTAAATGTGATGATTTGAGGGGGGACGTTTTAATAACGCTGACAAAACATTTAATAGAATAATGACCCAGCTAACGCGACTTTGGTAGAATTAACCGAAAGTTTTGTACTACGCCTATCAAAAGAAATTTTGCTGGGTGAACCAAAGATTTGGTTGACTTAAATAAAGGCTTTTGCTGGGTCATTTTATTACAGAGACCAATAGAGACGGAGCACTAACGGCTGCAGCAGAGGCACGCTAAATTTTCGCGGATTCAACAAAACAACAGTCAACGTCGCAGGGTGTTGAATGTTGAGCACCCTCCTCTACACTTCCCAGCCTATCCCCCCTGTGTCTATCGAATGTCACCGTTCAACACCATGCTACATTTAAATGTGTTGACTGTTATTTTACATGTTATTTTGTTGAATCCCCGAAAATTCAGTGTGCCTCAAACCTTTCCTATGTATTTTAGCGTAATGCCCCGTCTCTATTTGGGTCTGTTTTTCTACCAAAAGTTCTGTCAGCGCTATCCTTTACCGTTTTTATCAGATTTTTCTGTACAAATATGAAATAAGTAAATGAAATTAAACAAATATGAAGAATTTCTTAACAAAACTTTTCAATCCTAAAAATGTATTACTCATTGGCTGTGATCTTTTGTTCAGGCTTATCCAAGCTGGGAATGGCACAGCGCAGCCGTCAGCGGAGATGTCAACAACCCTCAGAACAACTGCACTGGACTCGTGAGCGTTTTCCGAGCCAGGATAAATCGATGCAACCGACTATGGATCCTCGACAGTGGAATCCTCGACAGTTTGGTCACCTTCGATGTCGTCTGTCCACCGAAAATCCTCATCTTCGATCAGAGAACTGATCGTTTGGTGAGTCAATTATCATTCAACGCAAAAGAAACTCACTGTTTCTAGTATCAGAACTTTCCTGGCAGTTGCGGCGCGTGCAATCTGACTACGATGTATTTCGTCCATTTAAACTAAGCTAAAATATCAAATCCATGGAGCGGGCTGTGCAGTGTGCACTGTGCACCCCCAAATAATAATTTGACCTTTTTCATGACTTTAAATGGAATAAATTCAACCTAAGCAAATTGCACGCCAATAATAGTCATATCGAAAAATTCAGCTCATTCAAAAGCTGAGAAGCTATTAAATCTAGCTACTTTTACAGATTAGGTTTTTCTTGACTAATTCTCTAACCACAATGTTTTATAAATCGAGATAACACTGGCTTTGGAGCAGAATGCATTTCAAATAACAATCGGAGAGAACTAGTCAAGAAAAATCTAATCTATGAAAATATCCGGTTTTAGCTTTTTGCTTTTGTATGAACTAAATTAAATTTCAAGACGATTATTTAGGAAGACCAAAATACACATACCTAGTCTGATTTTTTGCAGCTATGAAATGAGTGTCGCGCTATTTGCCTAGGCATTTTAAAACCGATTTAAAAACACCTGAGGATGTGAATTGCCTGAGAAAAAGGTTTCACGGGTTTCATAGTTAAATATAGCCCACGGGGTCGTTAACAACCCTTTTGTTTTGTTACTTTCGGACAAATTTCAGACAAGTTGGATCAAATTGGGCCAATTTTACTCAAAAACCGATTTTGGGTTTTTAGAACTTTTCGTTTTGCTGGACAGAAAAATTCTTGGTTTAGTAATTTTTTCGTGATTTTTAGTTCCCAAATTATGTTTTTTTTTAGAAAAATGTCAAATAGTTCTAGTCATGTATGTATAAAAGGTGTAATTTAAAATTTAAAATCCCGTATAATTACTTAAACCGTGAGGATTGGCTTTGATAAATTTTCTCATCGCCAAATTGTTCATCTGAAATTGCAGGTGAGAAGCATCACTCTTCCACAGGAGGTTCTACGTCGTAACTCCCTTTTGAGTAACATGGTCATCGACCAACTTGGCGACGAGACTGGACACCACGAGTCATGTGACCACGCTTTCGTTTACATTTCGGACACAGTCGCGCCTGGAATTGTCGAATACGATGCCAGAAGAGACGCTGTTTGGAGACTCAGTCACCCCAACAATCCCAACATGTTCCGCGAACCAGACTTCGGAAAATTCACCGTAAGTTTTAACGAAACATCCTTCATAGTGAAACACACAAATTTTTTGCGTTAAAAAATCTCACCCTCTCCCATGGAACCGTTCAATGAGTGCGCCTTCGATTTGAAGGGTATGCAGTTAGCAATGCATTCAAGCAGTGAAATAGCATACCTTAAAAAATGAAGGCGAGTTTTGTTGCGACAACTGTTAAAATTGAATAATAAGTCTCTCTCGGCAGATAAACATAGTCATCAAAACTAAAGTTGGGCAAATGAGATTGATATCGATTACACGATTAATCAGTAATCAATAAAAGTCAAACCTTTGGATTGAAGGTTAAATATAATCTCCAACTGATTTAAAATAAACTTGGGGGTTATTTCGATTAGATCCCATCCTTCGACAACTATTTTGATACGGGTTTTTTGTCAAAACTTAGTCCTGATTACTGTTAAAATCAATCTCCGAAAAAAAACCATTGCCATTGCTCAGTAATCGTATAATCGAATACACCCTTCGTTTGCTCAACTCTGGTCTAAAATTGAAGACGTATCAATCGTTCAAAACTTAATCATGATCCAGATTCATTCAAAAGTGAACGTCGAGGAAAAAGAGATTTTATTTTCATTCTTTCTCTGGTCAATATGAACGCAATATAATTGGAAACAACGATGTTTGTCTAAGTAAGTTTGATCACTTTGTACAAGCTACCTTCAAATCGGTTTTTTTTTTCATCAGACAATCCAATTTACTTTCCTTAGAAATGTTTCTCTAAAAGCCACATTTTGTGCAATTTTGGTGTCATTTATAAGGGGGTGAAAGTGATATCATTGAATTTTCAAAGCTTTCTCAATCTTGACCACCATTCAACCTCGAATCAAAAGTAACCCCTGGAAGGGTCTCTTTCTTTTATCCTTAGACCGCAAATTTTTTCCTTGTCTTTATGTTTTGGCACTACACATGAGCACTGTGTTTATGATGTAAAATGTATAGTATACCATGAACTCAAGTACTTGACCCTTTCTGGTATAGTGGGACACATGTTGTCCCGCTTGGTTAAACCTGGGATTCAATGGAATTTAAATGGGCATCTTGCAAAAAGTTGAGTGACCCATCAAAGTTCTTAGAAAAGTGTCCTCTTTTGATAGGTTTAAGAAAATCTCAAAAAAACTAAAAACTCAAATTTCGTGCATGAGTGCTGTGATGGCTTGTGAAATGCGATGTATCGATGCCCACTCCATTTAAAACTATAAAAAGTATCGATTTCTTGGGGGTTCAATTGCACCCCCTAATGATCGATACTTTTCTATAGTTTTAAATGGAGTGGGCATCGAAACATGGCATTTCACGAGCCACCACTGCATGAGTGGGTTAAAATACTTGAAGTTTTAAACAAAATAAAAACCAAAAAAACACAATAAACCACTACAGTAAGAAAAAAACAGGTTTGGGTCTTTCCTCTCCCCTGACACCATACTTTGGTCAAATACCTTGGGCTCACCAGGGATAGTTAATTACAGGGCTTTTTATTCTTACCAAGAGCTTTTATCTTTTTTTAGGTTGCCGGTGAATCCTTCACAGTTCACACTCATGGACGGTATCATCGGACTGGCCCTCTCTCCCCCGGGCAGCTTCCAGAAAATGCTCTACTTCCAGGCTTTTGCATCAGACAGGATTTTCAGCATCCCGGCCGCCGCTCTCCAGGCAGGACCTAACACAGGCGACGATTCTGACTTACCCGTCACATTGGTCGGTCACAAATCTTCTCAAGCAGCCCCGTTGGCCTTTGACCCGCTCGAAGGATCTCTTGTATTCAGCCCTGTTGCTGAAACTGCCATCGCCGCCTGGGTCCCTGGATCTAGTGACCACAGGTATAATTTTTAGACATCAATTGATCCGTGTTTATCAACAAGCTAAAGATTGGGAAAAATTGAACGTTTAAAACCAAAAATCGCAGAAAATTCACACTCCGCAAGAATGACCTTTTTAACCCTTTTAGTACCATGCCCGAGTAAACTCGTTTCTGCGATTGTAGATCTGCCTCACGAAATTTCAGTTTTATATTCACAGCAGTTACGACTCCAAACTGTTAATTGAAAAATAATGATTATTAGAGCGCCTTCAATCTAGTGTGTATGCAAAATCAGCACCACAGTGTAGGAATATTTATCTACCCACTTAATTTGAGCGAATGAGGTTTGATTCGTTCGTAACCTGGTAGTTAAAGAGTTAAGGCTTCCGCGGAGCATAAAATAACCGAGGATTTTTCGGCCTTTAACCCTTTCCAGCTCAGCGGTATGACATTCATACCACCTTTTTTTATGAGACTTTGCTCCACCTTCACGGTAGTATGTAACGCGTACCACGTCAGGTCAATGGAGCGAGAAGTATCACTATCTTCCCCAAGGTATCGTGGGCATGCTGAAAGCGTTCGATGTGAGAATTACGGAGTGGCCGGGTGGGAGAAACTGTAAACATTTTGTAGGCTAGCTTCATTTTCAATTTTACTAATTGCGTGCAGGAAAGGGATAAAGGTACCAGAGGTATCGGTTAAATTTATTGAGATAAATACTGCGGGTTGCCTACTCTCAAAAATCGTCTGACATTCCTTTTTTACTTTCTCACAACTATCAAAGTTAGAAATTGAAAACATATTGCCATGGCGCAGATGCCTATCCAACGAGACAACTAGACATAACTTAGATGTCATAACTTTTGAAACATTAGTCCATATGCTATATATCACATTTTTCAAACAAGTTTCTTTCAACATTCCTCAGAGGAACTTTTTTGGTTTTTTCGACATTTTAAATTGTAAGAAAGTTCCGGAGGATAAAATGTTTCCATTGAAATCAATGGGAATATAGGTAAACATAGGGAAAAACCAGAATATTTCAAGTATATGTAGCTGTTTGAATTTTGTTAAAAAGCAAAACCGTTTTACAACCATGCCTACTATAAAATTAATCCCTTAAGGGGGCTAGGGGCCTCCCCTAGAATATTATAGTAGTCTCAGCATATAAAGGGGGTCTAAAGAAATCGAGGGGGGTCTGGGGGTTTACCCATTTTAAATTTAATGTTAGAAAGTGCTCGTGGGATATTCTCTACAGTTAATTTTTCCTTCTGGAAGGATCAAATTTTTTGTTTTATAGAAATTTCAGTTTGAATTAATTCGTTCGTTTCTTTACAGAGTGGTAGCATACGATTCTGAAGCGCTGCAGTTCGTTCTGGACATTCGAGCAGCTGACAGGGACGGCGGAAACCTCTGGCTGGTCACATCCCGACTCCAGAAATTCTTCAGGAAAACTTTGAGCAGCCGAGAAGTCAATATCCGTCTCATGAGAATCATCCCTACTCACCCGAACCCATTCAGAAGTTACCAATACGGGAACAACACACTCCTCCACTTCGGCAAAAAATAGATAACGAAGAATGATCAATAAACCACTGCCTCCCCCTCCCCCCATCACCATCCCCGCAGATACAATATTAAATGATCTTAAGGTGATTCCAGGCGAAACTTTGCTAGATTTTAATCCGATGGATGGCGCCACTTGTCGCTTTACAGAAAACCCGTGGTTTTGGCTTTTCAAATTAAAAACAAAGAAAAATTGTAAGGTCCTAGAACAACAGCACCTGCGTAATTTATTTCATGGATTTTTTCAACCCAAAACGAGCAAAGTTGGTTGAGAATTAAAGTTCTTAATTTATGAAATTCATTTCTCCATAAGCTTAGTGAGGGCGAGTGAGTGCGATTAATATTATGTCTCTGCCTCACATTCGCACTCGTTGAGGCTTGTATAGGAATTTTCGTTTTTCTTAAATCCCGGATTTATTTTTGAGTGTTTCAGCTGGAAACCTTCAAGATGTCTACTTGAAGTATGCTCGTAGGTGCTAGCCTTCCTAAAATTTGTGAATTTTGCGTGAATTCATCAATTTTAGCGAAAACCTGTTGACTTTTTGAGCAGCGTGTTGTGGTGTCCACGGTTTGAACTAATCGATTCTGGAATCATCTTAAAGAATTAACGTCTTAATAACTTCATTGCGAGGCGCAATTCGGTGGCGGCTTGAAAACAATCCCAGCCGATCAATTCCCATATCTTTTCCATTTGAACTTATGAAAAAGTATCGATCATTTTGGACTTTGAAGGTGTAAGGATCGATTCTCTTCCATAGGATTAAATGGAGGTAATATCGATAGATCGTAACTCACTAGCCGTCACCGATCAAACGTTTGGCAATCATCTCATACCTCTGCCCAAAGCAAAAATAATGGATTCGGGGCCAGTTTATTAGTGCCATAAATATCGCCTGTCTCCAGTTTAAAACCCCTGCGAGTCTCCAAAATCAGTGTGAAATCGCCTTTCCCCCCTTTGTCTTAGTCTCTGGCAATACCGGAGCGTCCTGGGCGTGTAAATTGCGTCGTATCCGATTTCTCTTTCATTGCTATCCATGGAGAATAATCGATTCTTTAAGCGTTGAATTGTACGTTCAAATAATCGATAGTTTTACATGAATTCAAATGTGAGAGAGAACTGCGGCTATGATCGATTGTTTACTCGCGCCATTACTGCTACTTTGTAAAACCTATTGTAAGTACAAAAGTTAAAGTCAAGTTACGATTATTTAAAGTTGACCGTGTAAAATTTTGTGAATAGATAAAACCTATAAGTGAATCGTGAGCTCATGGTAAAATGAGTTTGTTATTTTAACTATCCATTCACGCGGTGGATCACAGTGGCGAAGCGTGAAATTTGGCAACAACGTATTTTCTCCATTGAAATTCACCAAAAAAGTCGAAAGCTTCAGTCATCGGCGATGACTAGGCATTTCGACCTTTCTAATGTGTTTAAATGGGAAAGAGGAACGTTGCCAAATTGCACACCTCGCCACTGGTGGATCGAGTTGTGGAATTTTTCGGACATCATTTCATTGATAAAAATTATGACCATGAACAATAAATGGCAAAGTACCAAATACATTATTTGAATTATTCATTTTATAGCTTAACCGAGTTAAATAACACGGTTTTTGTAAGAAATTTTCTACATGGAAACGTTTCAGAAGCGATTGATAAAAGTGTGGGTCCAGAAAAATCCGCGTTTTCATCCACCGTGAGTCAGGTTGTTTATGAAAATATCGACGGAGCGATTAATGTACGTAAAGAGATAAGTCATTTAGCTTTAATCTTAGTTCGTGCTATAGATACTGTCTCGATATCTTAGATAATGTCTGGGCCTTCTAAAACTAACAATAAAGTAGTTAGTATCACGACCCTTTGGGTTTTATTTTATTCGTGGTTAGATGTTTTTTTGAGCAGATTATTTTTTTCATGAAAACTATTTTAGTTATTTACTTTGATGCCATTGAAAAGGTTTTTAATTTTTTTTTTTTAATTTTTTTTTTTTTTTTTTTTTTTTTTTTTTTTTTTTTTATTTTATTATTTTATTTTATTTTTTTTTTTTTTTTTTTCGTAAGTCCTTCCACTAAGCTATGTAAGACATGAGTCTTAATCCTAGGTAAGCACAGATCATCAAAATAGTCCGAGCGAAAAAAAAATGCATTCCTATAATGGGTCGTGCGTAAAATCAAAAAACAAATCAACATCCACCGAATCTGACTTACTGAAATAGTTAATACCTATCATAAGCGACTAAAATTGTTAGTAGCCGAAACCAATTTGATATTCGTATTACGAAAACCGGGCAATGGGCCAGTTTGAAAATACAAAGAAAATTGATTTCAATGCTTGGTTTTTTACATTAAAAAAAAAAAAAAAAAAAAAAAAAAAAAAATATGAGAAAAACAGCGGTTCCGTTAGTATCACAGAAAAACTTTCGGTTACCATATAACTAGAATTCTGGACATACTTTTCTAAACTGGAATTCTCGTTAGTTTCACATCAAATTGTTGTGGAATTGTACGAATTACAATACCAGTACGAATTAAGAATCCCTGTAAATGCACAAGGGTGAAAAGTTGGTGTTTCACTGATATGGTTCAGTGACATATCCATATCCAGCAAATCTTAAACTAGCGCGCATCTTCGTAATTATGCAAGGTAAAAACTTTTTATCGACATTACTGCTATTTCACCATGAAATTTTGTGAAAGGATCAAGCATTTAAGTCAATTTTCGAAGTAAGATCAACTAACCCATTGATGACTATAGGCAACATAAGCATTCTGAAAGCACGCAGATCTATGAAGACAAACTAACCAAGTTACAGGCAACAATTTTATGAATGAAATAGATGAATACTATAAGGTGTAAAATGCATACCTTTACGAATAAACTCGTTCTGCAATTCCATACATCACGTTATTCTCAGTTGAATGACGAGAGGAAAGAAGAATGTTGCCGTAAAAGACACCGCATCATCACTGTGGTAGTTTGGAATGTTTCGTCGTTGGCAATTTTTTGACGGCTCCAACAATGTCAATGTCCCAAGTCGAAAAACACGTTGTATTCATAAATAAACAGGTCTGATCGTCAGCTTAAATTTGACAAAATTACTCGTTTGAAGCAATCGGAAACCTGCAGCAGTGGCTTGTAAATTGCGATTTATCGATTACTCCATCATATTAAACTATGGAAAAAAATCGATCCTCGGGTGATTTAATTGAAACCTTTGGATGATCGATACGTTTACAAGATAGATTTAAAAGGTAGAAACACGATAGTCAATTTTCTCTCCACGAGCAGACCTTCTATTAGCAGAATTAAGGAAGGGCTCGTGAACAATCAACTATCATATTTCTACCATTTGAACCTGTTGTAAATGTATCGATTTTTTAGGGGTCCGGCCATTGATCCCTCGGAGGCAGGGCTGCCATTTTGCGTTTAATCAATGCTATTCACCGATGATTCCACCGGTTGAGAAAAGATTACACAGTTCAGTTTAGTGTCTGACTGTACTGCACGAAAATACTCAGATCTGTAATCTTTCCTTAATCGGTGGAAACTCCGTTGATTAATTAAAATATCCGCAAGTTTTTTAAAGTCATCGGCGACTCCACCGGTTGAGAAAAGATTACAGATGTGAGATTTTTAGTTTATTACAGTCATGCACTGAACTGAACTGTGTAATATTTTCCCAATCGGTGGAATCATCGGTGAATTGAAAAATAGCATTGATTATACGCAAAACGGCAGCCCTGCTCGGAGGTCCGATTCTTTGTTTCATTGATTCAAATGGAAGAGACATCGATATATTTCATGAGCCACCGCTGAAAGATATGAGAAACGTGTTTTGCGACTTTGAGCCATGGATCCGTCCAGGTGAAAATGGATCCCTGAAGAAACTCCATTTGTTTGCAGGTCTGCATTCGAAAGGGTCCAAAAGTATTTCGGTGGTTGCTGTTGATTTCCAGGGGTTGGTGATACAAGGGCAACTGAGCAATGTTTAGATCAACCCGGCCCGACAGGAGAGCTCAAAAACGTACCGTCAAGGCGGGTGGATCAGAACACAGCAGGCACGTCGGGTCTGTAATCTATGTAATAGCTCTGTAATCTCTGGAACTTCTAGTGCTTCTAGTCTAATTACAAAATAGCTGCCGTCAACGAGTGGCAGCTTGTAAAATTGGCAACAGTGTTTCCTTCCATTTGAATACGTACATATAAAACAATATATTACGGGTGAAGCGCTGCTTCACTATCGAATCGATCGTTTTTCATTGAATCAAATGGAGGGAAAACGTTGTTGCCAAATTGCACGATTCGCCGCTGCTGAAAATAGATCCTCAAATTTTTGAATCACACTCTCGTTTTTCAACGTAAAAATACTTATTTTTATGATAGTTTATTCTTGACGCGCATCTTATAAAAAAATGCATTAACATTACAACTGTAAGTGCATGAATGAGAATGGCTGAATTTTCAATTTTCACGACGCATCTCATGTTCATGATTTTTTTTATTTTATTTTTTTTCTTGGGAATAATTTAGGAAAAGGATTCCTTTCGTTTCAAAGAAATGATCTGTTCAAAGACCTATATATTTCATGATGCCATACGTCACGACTTTTGCTGAATACTTTTATCGTTAATATTTTCGTTTTAAAAATTACTCTTCAAATGTTTAAAATGATGGAAACTAATTCTTATTTCACTCAAGACATATGGAATCAAAACTGGGTGCATCAAATTTTCTGCACTTTCGGTAAACCGGGGGGGGGGGGGGGGGGGAGGAGGTTAGAAAACATCTGAGTAGCGAGTTATTTTCAATCGAACTTTATAACAGCAGATAATAAGAGGAGAAACAGTTAAAACGCAGTGGCGAAGTGTGCTACTTAGCAACGTAGCGTTTAGCTCATTTGAATCTATGGAAAATGTCGAATTCGGTGGTCATCGCCGATTTTTAGATAGTTCGATTCTTTTCGTGAGCTCAAATGAACCAAACACAATGTTGCCACATAGCACGCTTCGCCTCTGTTGCAAAGATCATGTTTGCGGTTGGTTCTGATGATGACACGGATAGACGTGTGCATTCATTTTTTTTTTTTGCTTTTTAATGTTGCTCCATCCAGTTTTGATTTTACTTTTACTTTTTCCGTCCAGAGAAAATGTGGATCCATCAAATTTTGATCAGAACTAACTATTCTTTTCGTAAAATCATAAAAAAACCGGAAAAATCAGTCATGAACTTAAAATCGAAATAGTTAATGCATTAAGTTCTGACACTATAATGCAGCGGGATTGAGGCACAGTTTGAATTTTTCACTTACAATTCTCTCCGGCTCCAGAAATTATTGTTAACTCTGTGAAACCATTTTTCTCATCAAAACTTTTACTGTTCATAAAATGTCACTATTTTTATAAACTTCATTCTATTCGTATGTAAAACTTCATGTCGAAAATTAATCTCTTGAACTTAGTGAAAATCATCTTTTAAACGATTATCTATAAGTAGGTATAAGTAAGTTTTTATCTTGTAAGAAAAAAGTCATCAATTGTAAATAATTGTTTTAATGTGTTTAAGTCTATTTCGTGTAAAAAAAAAAAAAAACAAAAACAAAAAAACAAAAAAACAAAAACAAAAACAAAACAAAACTAAACGAAACAAAACGGAAAAATCAGTAATTTTAATATTCTTACGAGTTGGTGTTAAAAAGAAACGCACGTAAAATTCTTAATCATCTGCAGGGGCGAAGCCGTCTGAATTGGGTACTATCGCTGTGAAGTACTGAATGAAAGACGGTATATTTTATATTTCAATTCTTAACGATTAATGAAACCGAAAAACAAAATATTTTTAAAAATCAATTGCCAATAATTAAAATACATGGTCAGGGGGTTGCTAATTAGTGTGTTTTTCAGGGAACTCTCGAATTCAACGATGAGGTTTTTTTCAAAAATATGATACCGTTCAATTGAACTCACGCCAGTACAATTATTTCCATCGACTAATAAAACACCATTTAATTGCCGGAGTTAAGGATTCCCTTAGTGACATGCAAATCATTAGAACAGGTCTCTTTAAATAGTTATACATGAACATTCACGCAAAAATTCGGGTTTTTTATTTAATGAAATGTCGGTATACATGTCTACGAAACATTCAAAACATATGAGCATGGTTTGAAAATTATGAATTTACAGCATCTTATTTTCATCAGAGATTTTACGACTGTATCTGAAGTGGTTACCAAAAGTGATCCTGAAAACAACAGGTATGCTATTTCCTTTAAATTAACATTTAAATCCAATCAGGATTTCTTTGGAAGAGCATAACTGACGTTTTATAGGCCCGTCTTTTGGGAATGGTATTAACTTACTAGCATTTGACAAATCAAAGCTCACCATTCATTTTGGCAGTTACTAAGTAATGTTTTCGATTTTTAGAATGGCAGTCGACTACTGTTCAACCCTGTTTTTCCTTGTTTCCCCCTATAATAGAACAATTTACTTTATTTTCATTATTTATTTGTCAATGTTTCTGATTACATTTGTAAATAAATATAGATAACTTGCAATAATTTATCGTTCTTGTGTGATTTATACTCTCCTGTAATTCCTCTGAAAAATCCGAGATTCTTTACGAGACACGGAAAAAAATGAGCAATGAATTCATGATGGGCGGATCCAGCAATGGGGCAGTTGCAAGGGTCTGAAATATTGTGTTTTTTATAAAGAAAATTATAATAATTGTTGAGTTGAGAACAATAGTGCCTTCGGTTTTTTCCTAAGTGCCCCGGTTTCAGAGATACACACTTGTAAAGTTGGTGAAAATCGTGTGCGTAGTGAGGTCACAACGCGGAATTCCCATTTAAAACAACGTATTTTGGGCCAGAATCTCATCTCGAGAACAATTGGACTTAAATAGAAACCAAAGGCATGTTTGTTCTCAGCTCATCAAGTACTTTCGTTTTCTTTATAAAAAACATAAAATTTCAGACCCTTGCAACTGCTTTATTTGGCAACCATGAATGCATCCCATTTGAACGTATGAGAAACAATCTATTCTCGAGGGAGCCATGGCCATTTTATTAATTGATTGTTTCTTTTGTATTGAAATAGGAATGATAAACAGTTGCCAGATTAGTAGTAATAGGGTACGTCCACCCCAATCCACCCAACTGTCAAATTTGTCCAAAAATAATATCAATTTAACCCAAAAAAACCAAATCCAAAATTTCTTGAAAAATAAATCTTAAAATAAACCTTTACTTTTCAATTATTATTACCCTTTTTTAACTATTTTTTTCAGTATTTTTATGATGCACACAAGTGTGCAGGCAAGAAAAAAATATTTTTTAGTTAATATTTACCTTTATTTTACGTCTTTTTCTGATGAAAACTATGAATCTGTAAAACCGGCGTTCATTCAACCTATTTTGTAAAACTCATTTAATAATCTGTAGATTACTATAAATACGTCATAAAAAAGCAGCAGCTTTTAAAAAACATTTTTAAGACACTGCCAAATATTCATGTGAGAAAAAGAAGTTCAAAATTAATACTTTCCTTTCTATCAAGACTTTTTTTTTGGAAAATCTATAATCCATGGGCACGTTGAGGACAGTCAGGTCAAATCTCAAATTTATCAAAAATCCATGTCAAAATGATGAAAAAACTCAACTTATAAATTTCTCGAAAAAATGAAATAATTTAAAATACAATTTTACCCCGGGAAAAAAAGTAATTAACTTTATAAAAATATGTTTTTTTTTTTTAAATTTTTCAAGTTGCAAACGAGTGTTCAGGTATAAGATAAAAAAAATTTTAAGTGAATAACCTTTATTTAAGTATTTTTCTGAGAATATACCTACTACGAATCTGCAACATCGGCTTACATTCAACATACTCAGCACAACTCGATAATTATCTTTAAATTACTATAAATGCGTCATAAAAATGTAGCAATTTTACCAAACATTTTAAACACACCTAAATGTTCTCGTAAGAAAAATGTAATTCAAAGTTAAAACTCCACAGCACTATCATATTAGCTATCAAGAAATGTAGATAATAGAATAACAAGTGTAAGCAACAAACTTCGTATCAGTGATTGAAAGAACAGTTTTAAAAAAATGGAGGGTGAATGAAAATAAAAGAAGCGAAGAGAGATAGGAAATTGTTTTTACATTATTATTATTTTTTATTACCTAAATAATCGCATTTTATAATGTTGGCAACCTTGTTTTGATATTTTTTTCTTCCGTGTAATTGCTCCATGGAAAAGCCCGAGGTTCTCAAAGTTTTGGGATTTCTTAGGTTAATTGTTGGGTGCGTTTGGAGGGGATGAGGCAGTTATTGCTTAATGGAGTGGTTAGTTCATTGTTGTTTAGCGGGGTTGGTTTCAAAATTTGTCGCCAATAAGAGGAGCTCGTTGCAGGTATATTGTAGTTGACAATTTTCACTTCAGCCAATTGGCTTGCGTAGGCGTGTGTTGTGTGATCGTTTAGTTTGGATGCATTAGTTGCTTTTTTAGTCGTCATTGGATTCAACTGCGTTCTATAATGGACGTTTTTTGAGTTAAATTTTGACAAAATTAATTATCTTGAACTTATTATTCTCTTGTTTGCTTATGGATTTTTTTTAATTTGGATTTAAATGTTCGGATTTTCTTTAATTTATTTGAAGTTACTTCATGGTTCTTCTTTAATGTTTCCTTTTTAATAATTTCCTGTAAAGTTAAATTTTAAACCCATCTTAAAAATACAATGACTCGAATACGAAAAACTATATCGATCTCCGAATTGCACTAAAATGCTCAGTTTTGTATGTTCTTTCAATGTACGTATCATTCGATAGCAGTCGCGCAAAGGACATTTTTTGATAGCCCCTTTGAGGGATAAAATTTTAAAAAAAATTTTTAGGAGCTCTAAAATTAAATTTCGACTAAATTTGTGTCAAACCCAGTTTTGAATCTGCAAAGCACTCACTTTTAAGAGCACTTTAGCTTCCCAGTTTTTTTAAAATTTCCCACTTTTTGAATAGGAGTAATGAGTTTTTGAAAATGGGTCCAAATCGAACTTTGACCTTTGTTGTATCGAAAACGAAAAAAATATTGACCTCTAGTTTGCGCCAAACGTATTAGACTTGTATTCCTTTCAGACGATGTATCACAAGATAAGGGTTTCCATTTGAAAATGTTGTGATAGGGGACGAAACCCCCCCTTTTGAGGTGCCCTTTGGGAGGTTAAAAGGTAGCTTATATTAAAAATAAACATTCCCCAAATTTCATTTTTTTTTCTACACCAGCCGTTCAAAAATTAGATGGGGAGGGAGGAACTTTTTGAACACGCTGTATAGTAAAATAACGAATTTTTATTTAATTTTTTGCAGTTTTTTAATTTCACCACCCCCCCCCCCCCCAAAATTTTGCACTTAAAAGTTAGTTGTGGGCTATATTTGAGCCACGTTCGCATCACTACTTCGCTCATGCAACTCGACGTGCTCCATTCAAATCAGTGTTGCCAGATTAGGGGGAAAAAACCGTACGTTTTACATTCATTTAAAAAGGGGGGAATACGGCTTTTTAGTTTTTACCCTCGATCTGGCAACAATGATTCAAATATGCACTGATCGCAGCTGTTTTTAGTAAATGCGTGCAACTTTCAACTGTTATGACTTTCAGATGGTAGGTTTCCGCAAATTACGATTCGTGTCATTAGAAAGAAAATCATTTTGAATACCATTTTGACTAGTTCTTGTTTTCCTACATGCATTGCGCAAATTTTTTTAGCTTCAAAAAAACGATTTTTTTCAAGTTTGAACAGTAAATAATTAAATAATTCCTTACACACAATATTAAGGAATTCTCGAGCCGAAACCACCTCAAGTAATTTCTTCTCTGAGTCTCTGAATTGTACTCTTATAAGACATAGAATCTCATGTCCAAATGAATCATTTCATTTTTCATTGAGATCTCTTTAAAGCAATGAAAAAAGAAATCAATATATGAAAATTAAAAAAAAAAAAAACGAAAAAAAATTAAAGTATTTAAACCCAACCAATGAAAAATAGAGGTTAGCCCATTTCATTTTTTGTTCACTATAAATATTTAAATTTAAAACCGATTTTAAAGTTTCTGGATGCACCACCACTACGTCAAATTCTTGAGAACTGTAGTTAAAATAGGTGGTAATCTTTGGGTTTTAGTGCAAGGATCTGAAACAGTCGAAAAGAAGTGAGGATATCAGAAGTTGATGGAGGTAACAATACAGACTATATTTAGGTAAGTGATAAAAATTAGCAGCTTAAACTAAAATTCGGATAAACATTAAATTTTTCCGAAAAAATAAATGAGAGATTCGCACCCAATAGCGAAATTCATATCGCCTACAAACGCTTCATTCATTTCTGATTGGAAGTGCAAAATCAAATTTGTGTACCCTCTCTAAATTGTTACTTGACTCATTGTCAGTACATAAACTGTAAACAAAAAGGGAATGCATCCCTTGTCAAGCTTATAACGATTTCAGAGGAGAAAACTAAAAAGTATGCTCAATCCTGTATCGGTGCCAACTTAAATGGGGGGTCCCAGAGGAATAACGATAAATGTCACGGCTCGTGAAATTTGGCATCGTTGCTTTTCCTCCATTCAAACAAATCACAGACAAAATAAGGATTAAAATGGGAACTATATAGGCCAAAAAAAAAAAAACCTTCCGAGACGTAATGGTGCTGTGAGTGCACCGAAACGTCTCGGAAGGTTTTATTTATTGTTGGCCTAGTTCCCATTTTTAAACCTTATTTTGTCTGTGATGTTTTTTTGGCCATTTACTTTGTAATTGTTTTAATATTTAAAC